>OZ007568.1:70495458-70872958 GCA_963931925.1 Onchidella celtica
CAGGCTAGAATAGATGGGGGGGGGGGGGCACCAAACTTTTTAAAACATGACATTTGGGGCACTGCCTAAATCTAGGTCAAATTGCAGTATGACATTTGGAGCACTACCAAAAATTAATAAATTTTCAGTATGACATTTGGCGCACCTATACCGCTGCTGGGTAGCATGACGTTTGGAGCACCAAACTTTTTAAAACATGACATTTGGAGCACTGCCTAAATCTAGGTCAAATTGCAGTATGACATTTGGAGGGTAGCATGACGTTTGGAGCACCAAACTTTTTAAAACATGACATTTGGAACACTGCCTAAATCTAGGTCAAATTGCAGTATGACATTTGGAGCACTACAAAAGATTAATAAAATTTAAGTTTGGCGCACCTGTACCGCCGCTGGTATTAGGGTTAGGGTTAGGGTTAGTATTAGGCCTATAAAGAAACTTTCTATCCCTGTGGTACCCACCGCAAGTTATTGCAAAATATTCGTAGAGTAATCGATAGTCAACAGGTTGATTAAGGATTAATCGATAAAATCAAAGCCCAAATGCTAGTGCTCCAAATATCACATGCCGGCTTTCTTTGAACTAACTTAGTGCTCCAAATATCACATGGCGGCTTTCTTTGATCTGCAGTAGTGCTCCAAATGTCATACAACCCGCTGCTGGTATTAAGGTTAGGGTTAGGGTTAGTATTAGGCCTACAAAGAAACTTTCTATCCCTGTGGTACCCACCGGGTTAGGGTTAGGGTTAGACCTATAAAGAAACTTTCTATCTCTGTGGTATCCACCGCATGTCAAGTTATTGCAAAATATTAGTAGAGTAATCGATAGTCAACATGTTGATTAAGGGTTAATCGATAAAATCACAGCCCAAATGCTAGTGCTCCAAATGTCACATGTCGGCTTTCTTTGAACTAACTTAGTACTCCAAATATCACATGGCGGCTTTCTTCGATCTGCAGTAGTGCTCCAAATGTCATACAACCAGATGGGGAGGGGACAGATGGGCCTATGATTTCGAGGGGGGCCTTCTCCATCTGACAAAGACAAAGTGAGGGGGGGGGGGGGGTTGGAGGCTCTTTGGTGAAGAATATTGATACTGAAAAGGGAGACTTTTCACACTAAATCTTCTTATTTTAAAGGAGATTCATGAAAGATCAGTACAGATAAAACACAGATAAATAGATGTATATTCGGCACTGATTACATGTACACTGAAATGGAGGCCTACATTTCCCTTCTAGTCTGGGCCAGTTACTCGCCTGGCACTGGCCTGCCCCAAAAACACATCCCCCATGTCCCATAATTAGCCCTCTCGCTGAAGATTTGAACATAGGGCCGGTAACTGTAATAATTACAGCCTTGCAGTATCACAGAATTAATGTGAAACTGAGAAAATTGGCTTATATAAACTTCGAATACCCACAACTTCCACCTCGCATGGAAAAGGATGATTTTCTATTATTTCATTACTACAGGTTTGTTTGTTTGTTTGTTTGTTTGCTTTTCTCTTTCTTTCTTACTTTCTTTTTTTTCTTTTTACTATTGATTCATTGCTTAACTGGCATGCGCATGTAACATATGTATACAAGAAAGCCAATCCGCGCATGTATTTTCTCAGAAAGCTCCGCTCTTTAAAAGTTAGCAAAAGCATTTTGAAAATATTTTACACCGTGGCTTTTCAGAGCGTTTTAATGTATGGAGTTGTCTGTTGGGGAGGAAACATCTTACAAAAAGATAAAAATAAGATCAATATTTTAATTAAAAAAGCATAAAAAATTTGTAACTGTGATCTGACATATTTTGATGAGCTGTACACTGGTGCTTGTGTTAAAATAGCTAATAATATTATAAATGACCCCCAACATCCCCCGAACAAAGAATACATAAGATCTGTAAGAAGTTTAGGGCTGTTGTCAAAGTAAAATAAAACTGAGCGCTACTTTAAATCGTTTATTCCATCATCAACTAGGATGTTACAATAATGCCGTCATCTTGATCGTAATCTGTGTACAGTTGAATTGTGTCTTGCATGTCAGGTCAATGTGTTTTAGTAACGGAAGCATAATTGTGTGCACTGTTAATTTTGTTTATTTATTAGTGTGTGTGTGTGTATATATATATGTGTGTATGTGAGCGAGCCATATATCATAATTTCTGTAACTGTATTGTTATATATTCAATGATCAAAACAAATTTCCTTGTACAAGGACGAATAAAATTTATCTTATCTTATCTTATCTGATCTTATCTTATCTTCTTTTTTTAAAACTTTGGTTTGGCCGAGACGAAGTTCACTAAGCTTGTATAATAGTGGCAATCAACGCGAAAATCCTTTTTTGTGACTATGATTACTTTGCCCCTGTAGTATTCATAATCCATCCAGCGAGTGAAAGTATGATGGACTCTAAAAAAGAACAACAACCTTTTATAATTCTTTTCATTCAGGAATTGCACCGACTGTACACCAACCGCTGTGTAAAGAGAAACCAGAAAAAGCAAACCAAGTCAAACACAAATCATAATATAGGCTTACCAAGCCAAAGTGTGTCAAAAAAGCTATTTTAAAAAAAACAAACAATGAAAATAATAAGGACTAGTACGTGCAGTTTACATTCATTGGACGCTGATCAGTCAACAGATAAGACAACTAGATCTAGCGACATCCTGTCAACAATTACGTATCGTAATGATGAAAAATACAACGCTGGGCACTAGTGTAGGAGTTTTAGTCACAGCTATTGGAATGTTTGAACAGTGTCGGAATATTCTTTTCGATTATATTTTTGAAATTTTGAAAATAAGTCGAGCTCTAAGAAAGGCCATTATTAAAGGGAATACGAAAGGAGTACAATGCTTCCTCGTGACTTGCCCGAAGTCATCCATGAAGTTGTATGTTATTACATCTAATAAAAATGCCCAGGTATTCGAAACAGTGTCGAATATTCGAGTAATGATGAACAAATCTTCGATATTCGTTCGAATAATACAATGTGTTATTCGACCCAACACTACTGACAACTGTTGCCAATGACTCATAACATTTCATCAGTCCTAAATTTATTACTCTGGGGTTAAGATCTGTGTTGCTCGATGTTTCAGCCCAAGGCTCTAAAATTATCTTACTATAATCTTACTATAATGGAGCTAGAGGGTGAACCTGTAAGCAGCTAAAGCTTTGCGACTACGCCATCAAAAATGATGAAACTTGGTGTACTGCGTCAATTTTTGACGAAGAGTTACGTGGACACATTCATTTTGAACAAAAATCAGTCTTTACTATTATTTATGTTAAACATTTTTGAGCCGCAAAAACAGAGATGCATTTTCATCGGATAGAACCGAAAAGTGTGACCGGAAATTGCGTCCTTGACCTCTCTTTACACATTGGTAGCCTAAAATCAACATAATCACATGTTGTATATTTCTTCGTGAAATTGTAGTGGAACAGTAAGTTCTGTTAGTCATTGCATCGAAACCAAGTGCCATTTTAATGTAGCCTAGATCTAGATGTACGATTGGGCCTGGTACATGGACAATTTGCAAGATTTATCTTGCGCCGGTCGGCTGGTAACTCTAATGCTGGAATTAAGATTTTTTTCCTCGATGTTTCAGCCTAAGGTTCTAAAATAATAATATAACTCTACTGTTGGGGTTATCATCTTTGTTTCTCGGTGTTTCAGCCTAAGGTTCTAAAATTATAACTCTAATGCTGGAGTTAAGATATTTTATTTCTGGAGAGTTCAGCCGAAGGCTCTAAAAATAAATAATAAAATGCCCCGGGCTAAAGTCTTTGTTTCTCGAGAGCTTCAGCCACTGGCTCTAAATTTATAACTCTAATGCCGGGGTTAAGCTCTTTGTTTTTCAAGGGCTTCAGCCCGAAACTTTAAAATTATCACTCTAATTTAAAATCCTTGTTTCTCGAGGTCTTCAGTCTAACGCTCTAAAATCAGAACTCTAATGCGGGGGCTTAGATCTTTGTTTCTCGAGGGGTTCAGTCTAAAGCTCTAAGATCATAACGCTTATGACACAATCTCACTACTCTTGCACATTTCGTGTTGTTCAGAGAGCGTCTACAGCATACAGGGCACGATTTTTACACTATTCTCCTGTAAACTGCTGGCATTCCGTGTACACGTCAATAGGGCGTCATCGATATTGGCTAAACGGTATACGACATGTTTGGACAAGGAAGTTTGTTCGAGGGCCATTCCGGTAACGAAACCGTCAGTGTGACCGGCGAGCCAGAATTAATCCTAACCTGGAAAGCATGCCCACATCAATCGGAAATAAATTTGTACAGGATTGGTAGGATTACCGTAGTATGGGTTCCTGCATCAAACCTACGTCGGCACGATGTCGAATCAGCCGATCTACGTAGGAACGATGTTATTCCTACGAGCAAACGACATCGATCCTATGCGTCAAATTTCCGCAGGGTTGCTGGTTGGGAAATTAATCCTTAGCCTCACCCTAATCTCTGTATTTTCCCCAAAAAATGTTTGCAGTGGAAACAAATCCCAATTTAGCCCATATGGCCAACACAGTGACTACGAATTGCAATTTCCGGGCTTGATCATTCCTGTTACACCAAACACGTGGGCCAGATTAGGTCAAATGTGATTAGAAAAATGTATGACTGTCGCAGTGTTGTTGAGTGTCAAACAAATTGTAATTAATAATTCTATGGCCAAATACAGTTTAATATATGAACAAATTATTAAAAGATGAAAAAAAATTGAGAAAACTTGTGAAGTCGCAGCGGGACTCGGCAAAAAGCAAAAATGTGGGTGTGTAACTTTCTTTGTTTTGCTCCTAACGTGGGGCTTTGCTAAAGTTAGCTTTTTCGTTGTTTAATGTGTGGCTTTTGTGGTTCTAAAAGTGTTAAAAGATGCAGCAGTGAGGAAAAAGCACAGTTACAAATATGGTACCAAGAGCAACGACACAAATTGTAACATTAACAATACTACAGAGTGTGATTAATGATTACTTACACACGCTGTCGTGGCATGATTCAAGGGAAACAGTCACAGGGGGAAATCCCGATCATAGGCTAGGGTTTTGCGCTCTTTTTTTAGCACAAAGAGGAAATGTCGTATGACAGCCAGCTTATCATTGGCTGTCAGGCAGTCAACGAAAGAAATAAAATCAAGAACAGGTGACATGCATCAATATTTAGCATCCCCTTTAAAAACTGAATTGCTGTGTATGAAACAGCATGCCATTCCAGCACATGCATTATTTTGAGCATGAATGTTAACACAGAGCAACTACACACAACATCATGTTAACTTGCGGCGCGCACACTGAGCTTACCTATTCCGTCGCAGTTTAAAATGCGCACTTGATCAAAGAACAGCACGTTACTACACTGAATCTACAGATGAAATTCACGTGATCCGAAGCTTTAAAAAAAAAAAGAGGTTCGTATTTTTCTGGCACTCGCGGCCCAAAGAGTTAATGAATTCCACACCACTGAAACTGGGTAACTTGGTTTTACTTGACTCAGCACTGCTGCTGAACTTTTTGTCTAACAGATTGTTGTATTTTACTTAGAAAGATGTAGCTGAAAAGTGAACACACTCAGAATTTTCTCTCCTCTGTTTTGTAATCAGATCCCTTAACACCAGCCTGTTTTGTTTCCCTTAAGGAATCGAAAGGGCTACAATACGAAGGGAACTATGTGCCATTTGATATGATTTGATTGCCTTTGAGCAAAAAAAAACAAAAACATTTCAGTTACAAACCAATCGAATCGAATACTTTTATGATTTACTCGAAGAGTTGGTGTCAGCATTGCAAACGTTTATTAAATTCGATTAGATTATATACAGAAAGGATTTTTTTTTGTGTGTGTGTTTTTTTCTTTTCTTAAAAGCAGTCAAATAGCGCTTAGATCTCTTCTAGTTCTAGCTCTCTCAATGATTACAGCATATATTATTCCATAAAAAAAACCTCCTTCGCAATTTGGAAAACTCGTCCAAGGTTTGTTTGTTGTTGTTATTTTCGCCTGATTTCCCCCGCTGGTACCGCTTGTCGTCCGTTTCGTCATTTCTGTTTATAATAGGCTGACACAGTTTGGACTAATGGGCTCAAGTCAGGCTGCGGAAATGTCCTGCACTACCAAGTTCTATCGTCAATAAAAAACAAATACTTTTGGCTAGAGCCAGAAAAGGGGCAGAGACGAAGGTTTATAATGTGAACGGGAGAAAGAGAGAAAGAGAGAGAGAGAGAGAGAGAGAGAGAACATGAATGAGAAGAACGAAACGAAAAAGAGGGGAAGACAGTGGCAAAATAAAAAAATAGAGAAAGGCAGAAAGAGGATGGAAATGTAATGGCAGAGTTGAAGAGAAAGAGAAAGAGAAAGACAGTGAGAAACAAATGTACAGATAATATGAGAACTCGTGTACTTACTTGTGTAGAAAGGCGTGATGCAAAGAGCATTAAAAATTTACAAGACTTCGAAAGCTTTGAGCAGGATTATAAAAATGAGAGAGCAGAACGATAATTATATTTTGGATGTGCAAAGTTGAGAGCATGGGCTATTGAGATTTTTTTGTCATCCTTCTTCACAAAACTGCACAGGCTAGGTCAGAGAGGGGCTAGATCTAGGTCAAGGCTAGGTGCAGTCAAAACAAAATTTGCCGTTGACGTAGCCGACGTAACCCAGCCGCAGGATGGTGATGGCAGACAGCACGCGGGACCTATGCTAGACCAGTGGTTCTTAACCTGGGGCAGGAGTGGTATATTCTCAAATGGGCTGGGGCGGGGCGGAGTTTGGTATCTCAGGAGGAAAATGACCAGGTCATGAAATAATGCGTTTTGCATTTATTGTGGAAGAACAGTGACTCCCCGCCGCCCTTTCCCCCTCCCGAATCTGTGAATGTATACCTCCTGCTTAGGTTTAATTCAATCACGGTTGCTTATTCCAATGACACAGTCGCCCCCCCCTCCCACACACACACACACTCCCCCTTCCTCCCACAATGTGGCTTGGTCTATGGAATCGAACATGTCAAATTATGTCTTCAAAAAATGCTCGTGGAAATAAGCACACAAAGAGGAAGAAAGAAATCTCCGTAAGAAATCTAGCTAGAGCGGTCGCAGTGTGCATCTCTCCACTACTGGACTGTCCCTTCACTTGATGAAATAACAACTTTGATAAGCGTCACTCTAGAATGTATAATGTGTAAGTCGGTACATTAATGTTTTCTAAGAGTATTCAAGGTGTTCTTTTCGATTAAATGGAGTTGCAAAAACAAACCGCCTGAATTATTGTACGCGGAAATAAAACCATGAAATTGGATGTAGGGACAAAACAGGTTTCAAAAAGCAGGGCCGTTTGAACATCATGATGAGCCCCTGGGCAAAGCAATAAGTTGCTGCCAGCCCCCACCCCCCCTAAGCAATTACTCAGAAATTTACTTGCATGTCCCTTCCCCCCCCCCCTTAACCCTTGGGGCCCCTGGGCAACTGAAGAGTGTGCCCGTGTGTTAAGACGTCTCTGTTAAACAGATAAGGACCACTATGCTTGGCAGAGTTTACAAAGTACAAACATTATGAACTTTGAACGGGCCGACGATTGATGAAAAGGGGAAATTACACAGTGCTCCTTGCATGTTGCATGGATTGTTCCCCGTCACTGGAAGATGATTTATAGCCTGAATCCTGACGATTTTAGAAATGACTTTATTAATACCCTGTATGTAAATATTTTCAGTTGCACAATGACATGTTCTTTTGTGAGTGAGACTGAGGCTACAATGTGACGTACTAGGAGAAATCGTAATTTTGAGTGAAGAATAGTGGAATACGGTCTACGAGCACCCCACAGAAATAAAACGAAATCAAAATCAAGAATTAGTCTGAGATTCTCCGAGTAGTCTACACTACTGAGATCCTGGAAAGGTAGGTCCTCTGATTGCATAGTCTTGCAGCTTATTCCGATGCAACACTACAGTTTGCTCTAAGCAACATTGAACTACTTTACAGAATGGTTGAACTGTCTTACTTTACTTTAAAAAGGAACATTCCGTGTTCCTTTACTTTATCCGAAGACCTTTAGATTACTGTACTTTAAAAAGTTTCACTATTGTATAATGTAAATTGTAACATTTGAAGCAAACATGCCATTGTAGATACTGTGCTGTATTTTCTTCAGTTGTCTCACAATGGGTGTGATTTGCCAAGTAATTATGTATTCTACAAGGACTCGCCAGTTCGTGTTAGCTGTCAAATCGTTCTTCTTTGTAAAGGAATTCAATTCAGACTCTAGATCTCCGGTACTGTACATGTGCTTTGGAGTGCTTAGCAGTTAATAATTTAACAGTATTCACTGAGGCTGTTTCATATTGTTTTTTTTTGTTTGTTTCAACTGACATAAACTTTTATGTTCTGAAGCTAAATAACAAGGAACAAATACTGTACTGTACCATCACTATCACCCCCACTATCATCACCACCATCGACATTAACAATACCACTGACTTCACTGTCACCACTGCTGTAATCACCATCACAATTACCAATTACCACCACCACGACCACCCATCACCAATGTCGACCCCAACATCGTCACCTCAAACTCTGCACCAAAATTACCACAGTCACTCAGTGGCGTAGCGTGGGGAGGGATGGGGGTGCTACAGGGGCCGCTGCCCCGGGTGCCAAATTCCTAAGGGCTCAAAATTTAAAAAGAAACAGAAAATAAATAAGAAATAAGAAATTAAAAAAAAAAATAGCGCTCACTCCCCCTCACAGAAAATGTCCCAATGTTCGAACATTCTACAGTTTTTCAGCATTATTTTTTAAATAAACATTGCCACGTGTTAAGAGCCCAAGGGTCGTTGTTGTTGTTGGTGGTGGTGGTGGGGGGGGGGGGGGGAGGCGGACAAAATACTTGCCTTGCCCAGGACGCTGGCAACCAACGCTACACTACTACAGTCACTACACCTTGACATTCAATACCATGGCAGACACTACTGTTGCAGCCCTGCGACTTCAAACACACGTAATTGACAATTTTTTAATTATTATTATTTTTTTATAACCAGTGAAAATCACTGAAAATCCTTTTGGTTTCAGCAGGGCTTGGAACAAACTTAAAAGGAAAAATATGTATGTGGGATTTTGTATTTTTGTACACTACTTTAATTCCATTTTTGAAATTTGCTTTAGTGTCTTTGCACCCCAGTTACAACTGGAGCAGACACATCGTCGTCACAGTGCAGCGCGGTCGGCGGTTTTTTTTTGGGGGGGGGGGGGGGGGGGGAGAAGAGGGAGTCGTAGGGATATGTTTTTTTAAATATTTAATTTTGCCTGGGCAGCGGCCTATTCGGCCTGGTCCTCTCGATTTCCAACTGCCAAGGTATCTTTAACGTGCACACGGGCCCTCCGAGTTTTTTTGTCCGTATCCGAGAAGACTAAGTGCTCAATTGTACCTCCTAAAGGATCAAGGACAGGAAAATATGGGAAAAATCCCAAAATTCCAACAAGCCTGCACCGCCCGGGATTCGAACCCGGTACCTTCGGCATGAGAGGCGAGCACCTTGCCTCTAGATTAATTATTCTTTTGTGATTTATTGTAATGTTTCATTAAGATTTGTTACTCGGGGCTTTACAACATATAACACCCCCCCCCCCCATATTATTTACCGTACAGCCACATTATCCACGTAGTATTTAGTTGTACAGTAACAGCCATGGGTGTAAGCACGATAACTGCCGTTACATTTATCGGAGCAATACAATGCTATTTCTGGCGGTCTTTATGCAAATGTTATGTTTATTTTCGATTGAGAATTTAAAGGGGCTGTGGGGTCAACTAAGGACATGTAAAATGTGTAATATTACCTAATACACGTGCACTCTGTCAAGTAAGACCAAATTACGTTGACTTATTGATAGATGTAGGGTAAGTTATGTTTATTTTCGAGTGAGAATTGAAAGCAGGTGGGGTGGTATCAACTATGGACATTTAAAATGTGTGGCATGACCTAACGAACCTAAATTACACATTTGTATGCACTCTGTCAGGTAAGACCAAATTACGTTGACTTATTAATAGACATGGACCTTTTATAAATTACTGTTAATAGTTTTCGTCGCCGTCGTTTTATCAAGTCCGTTCCGTTCTGCAAGTGTTAAATGTGTTTACATTGTGTAATGCTACCAGTGTTTCGCAGCTGTTACTTATTGAGACTCACGGTTCACATCGTTGTTTGTCTCTGCATAATTATGTGTTCACAGCACAGCCTGGCTTCTGCAGTGTAACACCTTACACTGGGGTGTGGGGTGGGGGTGGTGGTGATTGGGAGGATGGGGACAAAGTGGTCTAGAGGCAAGGTGCTCGCCTCTCAATCTCATGCCAAGGGTCCCGGGTTCAAAACCCGGGCAGTGCAGGCATGTTGGAAATTGGGATTTTTCTCATATTTTCAAGTCCCTGATCCTATTGGGGGGTAGGATCGAGTACCTAGTCTTCTCGGATAAGGACGAAAAATTCGGAGGGCCCGTGTGTACGGTGCGCACGTTAAAGATACCTTGGCAGTTGGAAATCGTAAAGAGCAGGCCGAACAGGCCGCTGCCCGGGCAAAATTGAAATTAATAGATTAAAATTTATCCATATCATCCCCCACCAGCAACAACAAAATTTGTTAGATATTATTAAATATATACTATTATTAATAAATATTCAAATATTATTTGAGTTGTGAGTTGTGAACTGTTGTGAGTTGTGAACTGCACCTAACAGGCTGCGTTACAATTTGCTCTGAGATAGAGAGAGGTAGAGAGAGAGAATGAGCGAGACAGGGAGAGAGAGAGAGAGAAGCAGTGTAGTGTGTTGAGCGCTTCGCAGGCGCCCCATTCTGCTCTGTGGTTGACATGTTGCTTCTGTAAAGCGCATAGAGCATTTTAATGGATATGCGCCATATAAATGCCATCCATTATTATTATAATTATTATCGTATTAAACCCGGTCAGACACAGTCAGATGCTGGCAGACAAGAAGTGCACACCTCAACTTCCAATATTTTCTTATTAAATCGAGGAAAACCCTAAAATCATACTAAGCTCGGTCAGTCAAAGTCAGCTTTTGCCATTATTTCTTTGGTGTACATTTTGCTGGAAGCATTCTGACTGTCTGACCGGACTTGGGCGGGCCTGGTATGATACCATTCCTCGTGGAGTTTTGTTGTTCATCATCATCATCATCATCATCATTATCACCACCATCACCACCACCACCACCACCACCACCACCACCATCATCATCATCACCACCACCACCATCATCATCATCATCACCACCACCACCACCACCATCATCATCATCACCATCATCATCCCCAGCACTACGATCACCACCACCATCACCACCACCACCGCCACCACCATCACCACCACCACCACCACCACCATCATCATCATCACCATCATCATCATCACCACCACCACCACCACCACCACCACCACCACCACCACCATCATCATCATCATCATCATCATCATCCTCATCACCACCACCACCATCATCACCACCACCACCACGACCACCATCATCATCATCATTATTATCGTCATCATCATCATCATCACCACCATCATCATTAATGCATCCGCTGGTAACATTTTGGATGTTGCCAGGAAGACAAAGGAGCTGGCGGTCAGCAGCGAGCCGAAAGGCTTCAGGAAAAGTGGGATACTGTGTGATTCCAAAGTCTCTTTCACAAACTATTTTTCTTGTTAAGTGTCTCTAACTGCTGTAAAATTTGCAAAATAAATGTACTTTTTTTTTTCTTACATGTTTCAACTTTATTTCAGTGATACTGCAATCGCGTGCAATCTACGTAACAGCAACTTATCGATCGAGTCTCTTGAATAACCGACTTTTTTTCTTAAACGTTTCAACTTTATTTCAGTGATACTGCAATCGCCTGCAATCTACGTAACAGCAGCTTATCGATTGACTCTCCTGCATAACTGACTTTTAATTTTTTGTTTATTATTATGATAATTATTTTGCCTTTGATAACAACGGCAAGTATTGCAATGGCATGTGTCAGAAAGAGACCAGGCATATGATTATATTTTAATGCAGAGGATCAAACGACACGTTTGAAAATATCCCAGGTGTGTCTTTTGATATGAGAGTACTGAAGTTCTAGGACTCACTATTAAAAAAACAGCTGTGTACGACACTTCATAAAAGGTTAAAAAAGGGGGTGGGGGTAGGGAGTGGGGAGAATCTACATGGAAACCACACGTGGCGTTAGTTTCTGCTCACACTGGGCACGTCAACAATGGTAGAACAATATACAGTAATGACTAAAGATATGGCAGTTTGGAAACTTGCGTGTGGATGAATGTCTTTCGTGTTTTTTTTTTTTTTTTGCGTGGTTGATGCTTAGTGATACCGTGGCGACACTTCTGGAACAAGTGAGTATTTATGCATAATTCGTATATCATTATAACCCACTCCCACACACAGTCGTAAGCTTACTTTCATTCTCACTCGCTCACACATATACAGATAGAGAGAGAGAAAGAGAGAGAGAGAGAGAGAGAGAGAGAGAGAAAGAGAGAGAGAGAGAGAGAGAGAGAGAGAGAGAGAGAGAGAGAGAGAGAATAATACATTAGGCTATGTATTCTTTATTTCGCAAATGACATGTCACCATATACAGATAAAATCAATACATCCAACCCTAGATTAATTACTCAGCAGAATAAGCACTTGCTTAGTAGTCTTGTCCACAGCATCCGCTCCGATATAATTACGGAAAAAAACATATGAAAAACTCTCTTTGCTTCTATAACAGTGAGGAGCGAAGCGGAATGGATGCTGTGGACAAGTATACAGAGGCAAAGAGTGTTTTACTTTTTCATATGTCATTTTTCCGTAAAATAGCGGAGCGGAGTTGATGCTGTGGACAAGACCACTTAACTCGTACGCTTTTCCTAGCTTGGATTTCACCCCTCCCCCCTCCCTTGAACGAGCATGTGACCGCTACATTTGTGAGTGTCCATGACAAGGTTTTGATGTTCCAGATTTTGGACCTACTTTTTGGTGCTAGACCTCTCTATAAAATTCTAATTTTTGGCTACATCTATATTAACCAACCAACACATGTTATATGTCAAAAGAAAGGTAAAATGCTGAACTTTATAAATATGTAGATCAAAACTTATTTTGAGAGATAAAAATTATTGTAAGGGTTAAACAAAAACAATGTGGAAAAAAAATTATGATTATGAGCAACACAATTTCAACTTACGGTTCGTAGATCTAGGAACAAAAACTCCAATGGGTTTCAAACTCTGCAATAATATATAATCCACGTGAATTTCACAAACATTGTCAGAGAAATAAAAAACAGTTACAGCAAGAAAACCAACACCACTGACACACACAAAAAATGAAAAAAAATCCAAAACTTGATCGATAATCTCTCTTCAAAGTAGCTCTAATGTGTCTTTTCCCGGTTGAATTTAGCAACAGGAAGTCCATAAACCACTCCAGAATGTTGGATTGGATTTGTGTTTCTTAACTTTGAAAAACCGGTCTGGATTTGGATGTGTATTAGTCGAGCCGTGAAACACGGCGCACGGGCCAGCCATGGCTGCCAGACGAGCCGTGAAACACGGCTCGCGGTAGTGAATGAGTTAAAACGTCATTGTACATGGGCTGGTTTTTACTTTTAAACTGTTTACTGGAAACATGGTCTTATATTCAACGTTGGTAAAATCGATAACTTACTTTGTTGAAAGACAAGTGCGAAACGCAACCTTCTAATTCATCACCATAGAATTGAAAAGCTTACGTGCCTACAGACCGCCCTCCCCTTCCATGCAAGATTTTCATATTCTATATATTTCATAATGAAATCTTTTATTGTTCGATTGTTTTATCTGTTCAATTTTCCAATTTGTTTTCTGTTGTTACTTTTCCGTTTTTTTCCCCTTTTGGAAAAGGCTGATGCCGAAATATAGGACATTTTCTGTCTTCTCTTTTAGTTTGCGTTTCATTGTATCGTTCGAGCATTATTTCTTTGCTACATACCACTTTTTCTTTTTGCCACATTTTGACTTTGCATGTAGCCTTGCTGCGACCCCATAGTTTTTCTGTGTGTGTGTTTTTTTTTTGGATACTTCATCAAGATTTTCATACGCTGTGACCCCCACCTCCCCCCCCCCCCAAACACACACACACCACTAAGGATACCGGTACCTACCTTATGGGTGGCCCCTTCCTGCATCCTTCATCACATGGACTGAACAGCGGTGTTCTGAAGTGCCGAACAAAACATGAGCGACTTGGTGACGCAGGCATTGACGCTAGGGGTGAGTGAAAATTTGCCTCGGGCTAACATAGTTCAGTCCCACAATCTTCTATTCTGAGATCTAGTTTCATCTAAATGAGGCAGTTAGGTGTTCCCGAGGATTAGGGCTCAACCATTAAGTACGTACGCTCGATTTTTGGCAGTTTTTTTTTTTTTACCCCCCCCCCCTCCTCTATTTCTCCTTGTATGCTTTTCACAGATTTGGCTTCAACACCCCCACCCCCCTGTGAGAGTGTGCGATCATTAGACTGGTGAATGTTCATGACAAAATGTTCATGTTTTAAAACATTAAGTGACATTTTGCATGAACCACTTGGCTGTTTCATTAGACTTGGCCCATATTCGATTTTTACGTAATCCCACAATTCATTTTGTTGAAAACAAACAAACTAACAAACAAAGAAACTTTTAAATTTTTATTATCATAATTGTAAATCACATGTAGACTACACTCTCTAGACCCACACCCTTTATGTACCCTTTCTCATACACTGGTGGGCACCCACTACTTCGGCGCTCCGAGATTTCATACTTTGTGCATGCCCCCTTGAAGAAGTTTTTTTTTCCTCTGCCTAAGCTCTGTCACTCTATCTTTGTACATGAGAGTACATTTTCCAGGCAAGTCGCAAAATAATATAATGCATTCATTTTCGCAAAGGCCAGTGAGAAATTCGCATAATTAGGAAACATGACCTGTTCCAGACCAGTGGACGCAGTGTGTCCTGTGAACTGTTGGCGCCTGTGGAAATAAATTCTGTCACATGCCGAGACATCTGTCGACACATAATACTGGCACTCTGTGCATAATTTCTCTAGTCTATTTTACGCCAGTACTCGTGTGTATATAAATGTCGCGAAACCTGTCCCTTCACGGATTCGTTGTATCCCTATGGCACACGCCTACATTATTTTGCGCAGTGGTTCCTGAACAACTTCCCAAAGAGGTGGAGAAAAAACAACAACACACACACACACGCAACAACAACAACAACAACAAAAAAAAAAAAAACACGCAAAAAAAAAAATGTCCCATGGACGGGGGACAGAGGAAATGACCCGCCTCTGCAGAAGTTCTTATAACGCTTGACGCACGTACGTACATTCTGATTACAGAACCAGCAAGAAGTGTCTTATTCTTGCCACTTTGGCGCCACAGAGAACATAAATAAACACATGGAGAACAAGTAGCTCTTTTCCAGCTGATGTCTCAAGTCCTGGGTTGAATTTGTAAGTATCACATTTGTATTTTGTAACCTGAAAACAAACAGCTTAATGTTTTTTTTATTATTATCATAGCATGTATGAACGTGGTGAAGAAATAATGCGACCACCACAGACCGCATGTCGAACACTGTAGTCAAAGCGCTTGGCTCACATACTTGAGGTCATTGGTTCGAATGTCGTGGTGTTTTTAAGGCATTCACTGGTTTGCAGCTTGGAGGAGAGGAGGCTCAGCCTCGTCTCTGTCATTGAGAGAGAGGGAGAGAGAAAGAGAGAGAGAGAGAGAGAGAGAGTGAGGGAGTGAGAGTGAGAAAGAGACGGAGACAGAAAGAGGGAGAGAGAGAGACAGGGAGATACAGAAGGAGAGAGAGGGGGAGAGAGAGAGAGAGGGAGGGAGAGAGAGGGAAGAGTTTCAGAGAGAGAGAGAAGGAGGGAGAGAGAGAGAGAGAGAGAGTGAGAGTGAGAAAGAGAGGGAGACAGAAAGAGGGAGAGAGAGAGAGAGAGAGAGAGAGAGGTTATGACGTTGATGGATGTTGAAGTATGACAGAGAAAAAAACACCAGGTACCGTTACATAACGAGCCACGTGAGAATATCGTGATTGTCTCATTGTTGAATATCATAGTTTTGTTTTCTTGCCAAGTTCTCGGGCACCGTACGTGATTTAACCCCCGAACTGCGTCTCAGATTTAACATCAAAGTTAGACTGACATTTTCTAAGTTTATATTTGCAAGATCTGATTGATTAGGAATGGTGTCAGGTCATTCTAGGCAGGTAACGGGTCAAAGGGTTTATTCACATAATATGGATGATTTTAATTGATATGTCGCTGCGCCCCTAGTCAGTAAGGAATGACACTTCAAAATATTTCGCTTTTTAGTTATGTCACGGAGCAGCGGGTGATGGTGACATATAATGTCAATGTTTCCGAGTATGTGCGCGTGGTTGGTAAAACGTTTGTTCCATAGCACTTGTGATTCATATTTTTTTATGAGTCTCAGGAAGAGTTCCATTTCAAGTTAGTAACAACGGAATTTCAAGGACTTAACGGGAGTTAACCTTCTCGATGGATGTTAACGCGTGGCTCGTTAATCAATCAGAACATGAAGTAGCCAGGCTACTGACTACAGCATAATAATTATGGTTCTCCTTCCACCGTCTCCAGTGACTAGGTATTTGTGTGTGTACACATTGTGTCTGGGTGTGTATCTGTACATCACGGAAGACAGTTACTATTGTTTACCTTAATGAATTTCCCACCCTGTTTCGGGATTCAAGTAGCGTAAACACAGAATATGAGCCCAGGCCTGATTTGCTACAGGCAACATTAACAAGCCATACATGGAAACTAAGTTTTTTGAGGGGCCATCCATAAAGTATGTACGCTCGACTTTGGCAGTTTTTGACTCTTAAAAGTATGTACACTCGACTTTGGCAGTTTTTGACTCGTAAAGTATGTACGCTCAACGTTGGCAGTTTTTGACTCTTAAAAGTATGTACACTCGACTTTGGCAGTTTTTGACTCGTAAAGTATGTACACTCGACTTTGGCAGTTTTTGACTCGTAAAAGTATGTACACTCGACTTTGGCAGTTTTTGACTCGTAAAGTATGTACACTCGACTTTGGCAGTTTTTGACTCGTAAAAGTATGTACACTCGAGTTTGGCAGTTTTTGACTCGTAAAAGTATGTACACTCGACTTTGGCAGTTTTTGACTCGTCCGTAAAGTATGTACACTCGACTTTGGCAGTTTTTTACTCGTAAAGTATGTACGCTCGTCTTTGGCAGTTTTTGACTCGTCAAGTATGTATGCTTGGCTTTGGAAGTTTTTGACTCGTAAAATATGTATGCTTGGCTTTGGCAGTTTTTGACTCGTAAAGTATGTACAATCGACTTTGGCAGTTTTTGACTCGTAAAGTATGTACACTCGACTTTGGCAGTTTTTGACTCGTCCGTAAAGTATGTACACTCGACTTTGGCAGTTTTTGACTCGTAAAGTAAAGTATGTACGCTCGTCTTTGGCAGTTTTTGACTCGTAAAGTATGTACACTTGACTTTGGCAGTTTTTGACTCGTAAAAGTATGTACACTTTTGCAGTTTTTTTACTCATAAAGTATGTACAGTCGACTTTGGCAGTTTTTGACTCGTAAAGTATGTACACTTGACTTTGGCAGTTTTTGACTCGTAAAATGTACAATCGACTTTGGCAGTTTTTGACTCGTCTGTAAAGTATGTACACTCGACTTTGGCAGTTTTTGACTCGTCCGTAAAGTATGTACACTCGACTTTGGCAGTTTTTGACTCGTAAAGTAAAGTATGTACGCTCGTCTTTGGCAGTTTTTGACTCGTAAAGTATGTACACTTGACTTTGGCAGTTTTTGACTCGTAAAAGTATGTACACTTTTGCAGTTTTTTTACTCATAAAGTATGTACACTCGACTTTGGCAGTTTTTGACTCGTAAAGTATGTACACTTGACTTTGGCAGTTTTTGACTCGTAAAATGTACAATCGACTTTGGCAGTTTTTGACTCGTAAAGTATGTACACTTGACTTTGGCAGTTTTTGACTCGTAAAGTATGTACTCTCGTCTTTGGCAGTTTTTGACTCCGCATCCCAAAGGAACGCTTTTTGTACACTTGGCCACACTCCCCCTACATATTAAAAAGAAGAGTGTACGAGAGTACGCAATTAGAAAAGCGAATGTTGAGTATGTCCTAGATGTTCGGAGACTTTTAATGCATGCATTTTGCATGGACTATTTGACTGTTTCATTTGAAACATGATTTTTTAAAGATATATAATTCAACAGCTTAATTTGCTCGAAAAAGGTAAAATAAAAGCAAACTTTCCAATTCATTATCATAATTGAAAGTGACTGTTGTTAATGGGACGTGGTATTTTACATTATAAGCCATTGCTAAACAATGAAAGCAACACAGTATTTTCTCTAAGTTTGGCTTTGTATTTTAGACTTCGCGCCCATCTAGCATGCTACTTTGAAAAACGTACGTACACACTCCACAACCTTGCCCTGCACTAAAGTACGCTTATCATGCGCTCCACTTCGGCCGCATGTACTGTTTGGATGGCCCCGAATCCGGTGTACACCCTGAGGTATCGCGCGTGCTCAAATCTAGGCCGAAGTTCACCAGTTACCTCAGTGGAGCACGGACCGAATATCACACACAGCAACAACTTCTGTCCCCGAGATTAGCAGTTGAAAAGCACATGCGAAATGCGATAATAGCCATTAATATTAATGGTTACGTGCTCACCATTTCTGCTACACGAGAAGGCCATTAAGGTTGATCCGTAATTTGAGTGCCATACCATGTGTATTGATGCATCGGTGAAAAAAAACAAGCTTGGCGCAGCTGAAGTTGTCACGGTTACATGGGCGGAGCGGCTGAGGTAATTGGGCACGTTTTTCAGAAATACGGAAGTCGCAAACATTTTACGGATGTAACACGGAACTATGACGTAACTGAATGTTAATTTTTTAAATTTTATTTTGGTCTTTTTGTTTTCTTTGTTCCGTTTAAATTTGGCCAGAATTTTACTGTGCTTACTAGTGTTCTAGGATTTACAGCTGGTGTTATCAGCTGGAGTTTCCGTGTGTCTCAGTTACGTGGTGAGTTTACCTGTAGATAGATCTACAGCTGTTATTTCGTGCTTGCTGGTCATTGTTAATGTTATTCTCTTGAATTCAGAAGTACCTATTTATATTGCCTGTTTTGTTTTGTCTTGTTTAGGTCTGATTGTTATTTTTGTTTGTACATGCAGGACGGCTTCGATTTTATCAGCTCCAAGGGGCTGTTCAAATATGATATCACACTTTTTGGGCGGATTTTCAGACCCCCCCCCCCCCTTCTCACACTTCCTCACATTTTTGCCAGACCCCCCCCCCCCCCGTGATATCACACATTTGACAATATATAAGACATTATACGTTAAATGTTAGTCTACTTCGAAATAGTAAAATGCTTTGATAAATTAAAGATACAAAGGCATATTTGGCATAGAAATAGCTGAGACAATTTATTTAGAGACAATAGGCAAAAGCTGACAAAATACAAGAAATACAAAAAAATTATTCATCTAATACAAATGGCCCGCGCATGATTTCAACTATATTTACTTGTAAAAGAAACTAAGAGTGCCAACACTTTTTTGGGCCTACCTACTACCTAGACATTTTGCAAGATCTATATCTTCAAAAACAAATTCCTAAGAAATCACAACATACAACAGGATTTTGCCATAGTCTATAGGCCTATATAACTATAAGTATATGAACTCTCTAATTGCCTAGGGATTTGTGATAATCTGGAAGGAAAGATCTAGATCTAATCTAGACTTGTAGGCAATGGGGAGCATAGAATGTATTAAAGAAGAAAAAGAAATAGCTGTACTGTAGGTATTCAAATGGAAATTGACATACAACAACTACACAAATAACCTAGATTCTAGATATACTTACACGAGAGCAAATGAAAGTTAGTTTGAAATTTTTTAAAAATCTTAGTTTTCAATCTATTTCTAATACACTGAAGTAGGCTAAAAGGTGTGATATCACTTTTCCATGAGACCCCCCCCCCCTTCCTCACACTTCCTCACATTTTTGCCAGACCCCCCCCCCCCTTCCAGGCGTGATATCATATTTGAACGGCCCCCAAGGCTACAAGTATTGTGAGGGCCCCAGTAATAATTAATGAAAACTCGAATTTCGGATTCTTCAAATCAGTTTTATCATATATAATACGATATATTGTATGTGTATGTATGTATACTGTATATGCATGTATACGATATATGTATATGTATGTATACGATATATGTATGTGTATGTATAGATCTATGTATATATATGTATATATTTATGTATGTATACGATATATGTATGTATACTATATATGTTTTTTGTGTAACATATAATTATGTCTAGCAAACATTTTCACGAGGAGAACAATCTGCAATAAAAACTGAAATAAGGTTTTGATATTTATTCTAATTTCCCCTAATCTCTGGAAGCCCCAAGGAGCTTTATAGTGTAAGCTCCTTGGGAAGCCCTCAGCTGGCGGAGGCCCCTGAGCTGCAGCCTGTGGAGCCCTTGCCTCAGTTGGGCACTGTGTACTATCATTCTGCTCCATTTCCTTATAATTATTTACCTGCACTGTTAAATCGTACTGTTTTATACTATTTTATGTCAGTCTTTGCATTCTTATTCACTTATTACTAAGTATGTGTCTATTTTATTATGCACTTGAATTTTCGTACGGTTGGCGAAGGGGCTGTCCTAACATCATTATGGGCTTCTGGGCAAGGGGAGTTCTAATGCCCGGGATTTTCTTCCTTGTTTCAAAAACCGATGTAAAGTTGCATGCATGAGGCCCCGCTAAAGCCTTGGGGCCTTGGGCAACTGTCCCGTGGTCCCATGCGTTTAGACGACTCTGGTTGCCGGCAGTTTCCGAGTTTTATAAAAGATAACAATGAAAAGGGAAGGCAATAAATTTAGCCCACGGAAAACACTGTGCTCTTGTCTTCAAAAACAGATTTCTCTTCACGTTCTGTACACAGGTTACGTTAAAAGGTCAAGCCCTTTCCCATTCGTACAATTGTCATTTTGTCTCAGCTACCTAATTAGAATTTCTTGTTGTGTCTCAACATAGAGCGGTTTGCAGCTTTTGAATGTGCTTATTGTGAACATTTCCACACAAGAATATTGCGTTCCGTGGCTGATGGATAAGGACATTCTTGTTAGTTCTTCACCACTTATTTTGCAAAGTTACACTGATCAGATACTCAGACACTATGATGCTCTCTCTCTGTCTCTCTCTCTCTCTCTCTCTCTCTCTCTCTCTCTCTCTCTCTCTCTCTCTCTCTCTCTCTCTCCTTCTCCCCCTCTCTCCCTCCCTCTCTCTATTTGTGTGTGGTCATTAAAAAAAAATAATGTAAGTCCCTCCCCCCCAACCCTGAAACTAAACTTTAAAGTCAGTTGTTGTTCAGTACTGGACGTTATAATACATGTTCTTGAAAGAATATTTAAGAATTCGGTGCGGACTTTCATTATTCATATACTTCCAACTTTTAAAAGGATTTACAGCTATGTCACAAAAACCCCAAGTTTTTTTTTTCTACCTTTAAAACTAGGGGTAGGGGAACTATGATACTAACCTATGCTGTGATCTGAACTGCCTTTTGAACCACGGGACTGTTAACTTTTCAGTTGTCCGTAGGGCAGGTCTTCAGATCAGGTCTAGTGAAAATAATGACAGGCTGAAGTTAAAAACAAATCCAAGAGTCGCAATTTATGGAAGACAAATTACCGGCCATCATTCCACAGAGGTTTAAGCTGCTTAATGGTTTTACTTGGAGTGTCGGAGAATTAAGCACAATGAAAAGTGAACGGTGCTCATTGATAGTAGAATGAATTGGGACATAAAGATAGGGTCTGAGCGTGGGAACATTTGCGAATGTTTTTTGGTACCGATATTCAAAAAGTCTACATGTTTTTAATTCAAACTGGCACCAAATCGCAACATACTTTGCTTTTCGGCATCGACCTCCATATACTACATCCAATTTGCGCAAATAACATCTTATTTGGCGACATGGCCCAGAGAATATGTCCGTTATTTGATTCGTAATTCATTGTAAAACCTACCAGCTTCTTTACCTTTTTCTAGTAAAACATAATATCTCCTTTACCGCCTTCGTACTTCATAATAACACATAATATCTCCTTTACCGCCATCGTACTTCATAATAACACATAATATCTCCTTTACCGCCTTCGTACTTCATAATAACACATAATATCTCCTTTACCGCCTTCGTACTTCATAATAACACATAATATCTCCTTTACCGCCTTCGTACTTCATAATAACACATAATATCTCCTTTACCGCCATCGTACTTCATAATAACACATAATATCTCCTTTACCGCCTTCGTACTTCATAATAACACATAATATCTCCTTTACCGCCTTCGTACTTCATAATAACACATGATATCTCCTTTACCGCCTTCGTACTTCATAATAACACATAATATCTCCCATCCCTTATTCGTAACTCATAGGAAAACATAATCTGTTATTTTTTCGAAATACGGTAATTCAAGGTAAAACATAATATCTGCGTTACTTTTTTTTGTCTTACTTCATAGTAAAGCATAATTATCTCCATTATAGTTTTCGTAATTCCTGTACGTGTAATAAAATTCTTTTCCGTTGAAACAGTCTTCTCATTTTCTCCAAAACACTTTTCTTATGACCTCCCGGGCTACCTTTTTTTTCCTTCTGCAGTCTCCCTCAGACAGAGGGATACAATAATGGTAAACTTTATCACGATAAATGATAACTTATGAAAGTTTTTGCCGGTTGATCTCATCAGACAATATTGATCTGAGTGAGATAACCACGCATTCATGAGTAGAAACTGAGTTCGAAACAATAACAAAAGAATAGACTATGCTGAGGGACAGTATCATTCTTGATAAATATAGATTTAAATGTATTCAACACACAACATATGGTGCACGCAATCATGTGGGTGATGAAAGAGCCGTAAGCTTATAGCCGTGACACAGTATTGTGTCCTGACTTAAAGCTGGGGTTTCATGTGGACTGAAACAGAAGAGGCAACGGAAACGTCAAAAACCCGGCAAGTAGTGACATAGAAAGAATGTTTTCACGTGTACGGAAACGGTAATGGGAACGTCAAAAAGCCGGCAAGTAGTGACATAGAAAGAATGTTTTCACGTGTACGGAAACGGAAATGGTAATGGAAGCGTCAAAAAGCCGGCAAGACGGCAAGTAGTGAAATACAAAGAATGTTTTAATGTGTATGGAGGCGCCGTTTACGTACACAGGGAAAGAATCTTTCTTTTTAAGTACTTGACGGATTTTTAACGTTTCCGTTCCCGCACACGTCAAAAGCCAGCTTTGTTCAGCATTTTGTGATGAACATTTTACGATAATTATAATATATGCCCTGCACGCCGTCCGTACACTGGTGAGTTCACCAACACAGGCCGAAGTATGTCAGTTGCGATGTGTGTAAAGTAGCTAGATACAATGTACACTCGGGACCTTCTTCAATAAGACAGTGTGATGTAAGAATTTGTTGGATATTTCAGTGATGTTGGATAGTTTGGCTTCGCCTTGTCGTGATGGTATTACACGTAAGACATTGTTTGAAGACACCTGATGGTTTAAATATTTACAATCTTACATGTGGTTTAGAAAGGTGTATTTAGGCTCTCCTGCTGAATGCGAGCTGGTAGTTTAACTGTTAAGTTTCATTCATTCAAACCGCAAGGTAACACATGTTGTGAGGGCGGGGGGAATGGTCGATAGCCCACATTGATTTCATCATTTTTTTTTTTTTTTTATGTTCGTTACAAGTTTTTTTGCGCTAGGGGTACGTATTTTGAAGCCTTTTTTGTCACTCCAAAGATAGAGAGCCCCTCCCGAAATGCTCCTTGACAACAGTCTTAATTACTTATGATTAATTGTTTTTTCAGAGTTTCTTTTTGTTTTCCTCCTGGTTTTTGGTTGAAAGAGTAGAGGGCAGGGTTAGGGCTTCGATAACATTTCGGGTTAAGGATAAGGACGGGGTTAGGAATAGTAGCCTTTGTATGCGTACGCGCCCTTAGTGCAAGCAAAACGCTTGGGGTGCGTACGTACTTATAACAAAGGCCAAATGTTGTGCATAGCGGCTTCAATAAAATAATTAAAACCACCTACCAGCTTAGTTAATGTTTGAATGGTTTTTATAGCGTATCAGCTTGATGTCGGCTATATAAATATTGCACAGTGAACAGGGCAATGGCCAGATTTAGTTACTGAAATATACGAAAGTGTAAAAATTTATAATTGTCGCACAGCCATTAAATGGACAGTTGGGGGGCTTAGTTCTATATGGTGGGTAAGTCAGAAATAGCTGATTTTGTCGTATTTAGGGAAAATATTTCGTGTTTGGCATGACCCGGAAAACGTCACGGCCGTGCTGCTCTTCGAAAATCCAAGTGTGGTCTCACAGCTAAGTACTCCTGCTCTCATGGGTTTAATAATTTTACGAACCTTTTTATTTGTTTAATTGTGTTATTGGTTCAATTTTCCACCCTGTTACAGTTTTTTTTTCATTCCTGATGAAGACCAATTGATCGAAAGCTTGATTTGTCTTCCTTTTTGTTTCGCTTTTTATTGTATCGTTTCTGTATGATTTCTTATGGGAGGCTTTGCTACGTACAACTTTTTCTTTTTGCCACATTTTGGAATTTTCTTTCAGTGTATCCCACTTTTATTAATTTGATAACTGTCCTGGGTTTTACATGATTTGCATAGAAGACAGTACATTCACCGATGCTTGACGATGACCACTTTAGCTTAGTGCAGTGGACATAACCAGCCTCTTCTGTTGGATAATAGATTATACATATCACAGATAGAAACGTCTATAGCTATTATTTTCTTCGTGATTCGTGCAGCCGTCCAAGATTCTTATTTATACGTGCATATAGAAAGGTGGGGGAGATGGGAGAGAGATAGAAAGTGGAGAAAGAGAGAGAGAGAGGAAGAGAGAGAGGAAGAGAGAGAGAAAGAGAGAGAGAGAGAGAAAGAGAGAGAGCGAGAGAGAGAGAGAGAGAGAGGGGGGGGGAGGATATAGTGAAAACAATGGAACAGTTGAATTCTAAATCATTTTGATTATTTTGCAGTGAACACTTCTTGTTATCAAAGTACGCCAATAAGTCCTGAACAAAATCTTTTTATTTGTTGTTTTTTTTTGTAGTGGGGCCATCTTACCCGGAAAGGTTATTTCACCCCCCCTCCCCCCCCCCCCAACCCACCGTCCACCCATGCCACCTACTTTCGTGCCGGTGATTAGACGATTTCAGGAAAAGGGCTTTTTGAAGGACAGATAAATGCCGACATTTGGGTGTGGCAGTAATAGCGAAATAATATTTATCAGGATGCATGAGCATTACAGGGTTGATACACAGCGACAAATCATGTCTGTAGAAGATTAATAGAGATAGCGAGCGTACAATGTGTAAGGTGTGGTCTACTTGGACAGAGTTCAAGGTTAGTTTGTAATCGCAAAGAGTAAGATGTAGAGCTGGCAGCCCGTCAGGAGTATACAACGTGTGTCTGCTGGAGTCTCTCATGACCCACCTGCATTTGCTGAATGTGTTGTGGTCTTGTCTAATTTTCTATTTTTTTTCCCCGCCGTTTAAAATCTAAATTACCTGTATTCGTTCACTTCCGTAGGGCTCCACCAATTTTCTTTGTTTGTTGCCATTACTGTAGTGTAGTCTTGTACCTGGCCCTGCTGTACCCCACCATAATAATTATACCCCTGTTCGTCGGGCTCAGATAGTCTGTCTGTCTGTCCTTCTTCGTGTCTATCTTGCTGGCTGTAGCTGTCTTCCTGTTTGTTTGTCTGACTGTTTGTTTCTCCGTCCGCTTGTTTATCAGTCCGTCTGGGTTTTTTTCTGTCCGTCTGTCTGTTTATCTGTCCGTCTGTCTACTTCTCTGTCAGTCTGAGTTTTTTTTCTGTCGGTCTGTCTGTCTCTGTCAGTCTGTTTTTTTTCTGTCCGTCTGTCTGTGTCTCTGTCCGTGTGTCTACCTGTTTGTTTCTGTCCGCCTGTTTGGCTCTTTGTCTTCTCTGTCCGTCTATCTGCTCCTCTGTCCGTCTGTCCGTCTTCTCTGTCCGTTTGTCTGCCTGTTTGTTTCTCTGTCCGCCTGTCACTGTCCTGCTGTCTGCCTGTTTATTTTTCTGTCTGTCTGATTGTCTATCCGTATGTCTGTCTCTCTGTCTGCCTGTCTTTCAGACAGTCTGTCTATGTCTTTGTCAGTTTATACCTCGCAATATTTCTGCTACTATCTGAATCTAAGCACAGCCGTATTGTATCTCAAACACCAACTAGGTCATGCAATGAAAAACAAAATACAAGCAATAATAAAAAAAAAAGAGCTGCAGAAATAACGGAACAAACAAATTTATAAAACTATAAATAAATACACAGCTCACACAAAGAGCTGTTTCTGTTCCGACAAAGGTAAAAATTCAGGCAGGATACACGGGCTTGTCAATTACAGGACGTTACGCCCACAATAATTATGATGAATCAGACAAAGACGCATTGTCTGATTTCCGGTTACTTTGATTACATTTGAAAGCTGTGGTTCTCAACCTTTTAAAACCTGTTCCCCTTCTCCATCCCCTCCCAAAATTCATGTTTCATCGCCCAGCAATTCAGGTTCCATTCTATAGGCTTAGCAACAGTGACGGGCAACCCCGGTCGCGGGTCAGTTGAGTTTAGCGATAGGGGTTGACTTGAAGGCAAGTAGTCTGGAAATTATTTCTATAATATGCATAATCTGAAATAAGAAAGATGAAAGCGAGCTGTACTTTTACAGTCGCACTACTTAGTTCTTTCTTTGCGTGTTCTATCTCCATTTCCTGATTAAAAAACAACAACAAACAAACTGGAGATCTTCTGGTATACATTAGAAGAGGTATAACAAATGTAGAAGAGGTATAACAAATGTACACTTTGACACTTGTTTAAAATGCTTTGTGGCACTTATCAAGCTGTGTCACTGTTCGGACTTATTTCTAACTCCTTATCATAATTATGTTTAACATCGATTTTTTTCAGTTGGGCAAAAAGTGGAGTTGGAACAAACAAGAACTAATGTCGCGATCTATGTAATGGGCGTTATTTAACTCTTTGTGTGCCAATGGCCGATATATCGGTTCTTCCGCTGGTCATGTTTGTGCCGATCACTAATGTATTGTTGCCCAAGAATGCTAGGCTATTTTGTTTCGGGAAGAAAGAAAGTCCGCTTTCTATTACTAGATGTTGCTGTACTCAGTCTTCATTCATCTCCCCCACTATTTTCTTCCTGTATCGGCAAATGTGGAAAAATTCAGGGCGCACAAAGAGTTAATTTAAGAATCATTGTTTTACATTGCGGACAGACCAATCCTACGCAAAAAAAAATAATTCCAAAATCAATCACGAACGGATTTTTCTGAATTTCGCTTGAAGTTGAAGTGTCACGCCTCATGACGCATGGTTTATGAACATGGCGTTACGCTCTGCATCCTTGAACTTTCTGAACTAGACTCTGTGCACGTTACCTGCGTGAAAGGTCTGATCAATATCTGTGCTATTTGACACTGTTGTTGTTTTTTGCCTTTTCCGTCATTATTTTTTTTTTCTGGGCTTGTTCCACTTGACGCCACGATGTGCACTGTTCACATGTCTTTCTTTTCTTCTGATTCTTTTGTAAACTTTTAATTTATTTATTTGTTTATTGTGGTAACTAAAAATATCGTTGCTTGTTTATTAGGAATTTTCCCCATCGTCTTCAGCTACCCATATAGTTTAAATAATCAGCCAGTATAATAATAATAATCATATCGTGCTTTAAAAAAAAAAGTAATTTACCCCTCCGTGTGTGCGAGAAAAGTATTTTGCATAATGACACATGTAACAGTAATAGTGATGATATATAAATTAGCAAATAAATAAATAAATAAATTAAGTAATAGATAAATATATCTGAAAAATGACAATGGACTGATGATTTCACTGGACCTCACAGAATATGCCTTGCTGCGATTTTTAAAGCTATTGCGTTTACTCACAAAAGGCAGCGGAACATTGCATGACTGTCTACATCTGAGGTTTGGCAACGTAAGTGACGTTTTTTTTTCGAGACATACTTTGTAAATTTCAACGGAGTGTCTGAAACGATGGGCCACATGACCAAACTGGCGTTCATTTACACAGTATTTTTGTCTGCAAAATGTTAGCGATAGGGTCAGGGCTAGGGTAAGGACTGAAATTAGCCAACTGGCCACAATAAACTGTTCGCTGGCGACACGGCCACAATAACGTTTTGAGAAACTGGCCATGAGTTAGTAACAAAAATCCTGGCGTGAGTATTTTGTCTAACCTCGGGTACATGGCTTAAATACTCTCTGCGACAGGGATGGGCAACCACACAAATAGCAAAATTACAGAAATTTGATGTGTACGATTGATGTCATGTTTGCACATAGGAAATGAATGGGTTCCGATGTAAATCCGCGGTTTACTACGTCGGGCCGACGTCAGTTTGATGTAGGGACCCCCACCCCGACGATAATCTCATCAGTCCTACACAGAAAGTATGTCGGATTGACGTAAGTACACTGGCTGGATGCAATGGCTCGCAAAGACGCATGAGGCGCCATTACTTTTACCTGTGTCTCTTTCCTTTACTTAATTACCCGTAAAAAACAATAACAACAATAAATCTTTAAATTAGCAAAATTTCTGTTGGTCTAGATCTCTAATAATGATTATTTTTTTTTTTTTTTTTTGTCTAAGGTTATGAACTGTTGGGGCGTTGGAAATTGCATTCTAGAGTGGAAGTAAAGATCTATCTATCTACCTCCCTTCCACTTCCATAGTAGTAGGGAACTCTGTCACATTCTCCCTCTCCGTCTTTACTACGGTGCCAGTCTGCAGGGAACAAAACAAAAGAAAAGGACCAGAAGAAAGAAGAAATAAACTAAGAACAAGAGCAAGCCCAGGATGAAGGCAGCCCATTAGGGAGCCCATTTGAGGGCTATGAGAGCATGGACAAGGAGAAAAACTCCAAGAATAACGAAACAAGTAAAAAAAAAAAACCCAGAAAAGTGAGGTGTAAATGCCAACGGTAGCGATCCCCCCCCCCCCCTTAAATAAAGATCTACAACTTGGTGTGGATTAGCGTGCGTGATGCGGATCACTTTTCAAGACCAGGATGAAGGCAGCCCACCAGGAAGCCCTTTCGAGAGCTAAGAAAGGAATGAAAAACAGAAAAAACTATAACAATAACGAAACAAGCAAAAAACACCAACAAACATGAGGTGTAAATGCCAAGGGCAGCGATCCTCTTTAAGTAAAGTTCTACAACTTGGTTTAGATTAGCGTGCGTGTTGCGGATCACTTTTCAGTTGAATTCTATCGAAAATCTCAAATATGGCTCTTCTTCTTTGAAAGGTTACTGACCCCTGCTTTTTGCAAAATTTTATCACATCATTAGTTTACTATTATGGAGCAAATTATTATCTAAAGGTCGTAACGTCACCTGGCAGGCAGTGCAGTATAAATCTTTAATTTGGCCGGGAGAAGAATCGACGCATGCCAGTAGTTCGGGGCTGCGTTCTGCCCAGCACTTAATGAGAAAACAGAACCAGATGTGAGCCGTTGATAAGAGCAGGATGCTTGGCAGTTATATTTCTGAACACACTCTACAATGACCGGCCACTCACCTATCAAGTTGTTTTGCTTTAATTATAGACAGGAAATGGCAGAGATTAATCTCTTAATGATTTTTATTTTTGTGTTTTTTTATTTTGGTCAAAGTCTAAGGTTTTGGCGTCGAAGTTGTTTTTCAGAGTGAAAGTAAAGATCTATCTATCTATCTATCTATCTATCTATCTATCTATCTATCTATCTATCTATCTATCTATCTATCTATCTATCTATCTATCTATCTATCTATCTATCTATCTATCTATCTATCTATCGCTGTCTGTGTGTGTGGGTGTTTGTGTGTCCGTCCCTCCTGCCTGCCTATCTGTCTGTCTATCGGTGTCTGTCTGTCTGTCCCAATGATAAGTTGAATGTTATAAAACACGTATACCTCAGTGGCTGTACTTCTGTCATGCGATTCGCCAAAGCAGATGCTTTTCCAAATGAGTGACTGGAGAATTTGCACCTTATTGTAAAGTCCGATGTGTCAGGTGTTTGCTCGCAGTTGTTCTGTGCAGACATCGATTGGAACGAGCAAGTTTGCCTCACGGTTTATTGTGCAAGAAAATACTCTGGAAAGGCCCGGTGTCTTGATATGCATCAGTGCTCGTTTGTTATTGATTTATTAATTCGCTAGAAAGAGAGAGAAAGAGAGAGAGAGGAGGGAGAGGGGAAGGAGAGAAAGGGGGGCGAGAAAAGATAGGGCAGAGAGAGAGAGAGAGAAAGAGAGGGGGAAGAGAATAGAGGGAAAGAGAGAGAGAGAAAGAAAGAGAGAAAGAGAGAGAGAGAAAGAAAGAGAGAAAGAGAGAAATGAAATCCATACGAGTATAATATAATAAGATATTCTGTTATACACCCACAGAGAGAGAGAGAGAGAGAGAGAGAGAGAGAGAGGGAGAGAGAGAGAGAGAGAGAGGGAGACCGGCAAAGGGAAAAAGGGAGAGAGAGGGAGGGAAGGGGATAGATAGATAGATAGATAGATAGATAGATAGATAGATAGATAGATAGATAGATAGATAGATAGATAGATAGATAGATAGATACAGACAGATGGACAGAGAGAGAGAGAGAGAGAGGGGAGGGAGAGAGAGGGAGGAGACAGAGAGAGAGAGAGAGGGAGACAGAGAGAGACCGACAGATAGAGAGTAAAAACACAAGCGCATAAAATATAAAATCGTGTCCTGTTACATTTCATATTCTGTTATACACAAGGTCAGACATCTGCCCGGCCTGAGTCTGTACTTCCCTGTGACATAATTTATAATAAACATCATTCTGTTATCTATGTGTGTGACAGTGATCAGTAATTACAGTCAATCAATTATACTCATCTCTCATACACGTGCAACTACTTGTTGTTTGTTGCTGCGGGCTAGGTCGATTGAAATGGCTATCAAAACCTCGACTGTGAACTATTAAATCTGCAGACCGAAATCCCTTTATATCAGACCATTTGTTCATCAGTTCTCAATTTCTGTATTTTTGTATTTGTATTTATATACTACTTTAATCCCATATGGGAAATTTGCCTTTGTATCATGCACCCAGTTACAACCAGAGCAGGTGCGTCGTCGCCACAGTGCAGCGCCGGTCAGTGGGGTTTTTTTTTTTGGTGGGGGGGGGGGGGGGGGGAGAGATGAGGGGGGAGGGGGTGAATGAATTTTATTTGATTTTTGCCCGGGCAGCGGCCTGTTCGGCCTGCTCTTTTCGATTTCAAACTGCCAGGTATTTTTAACGTGCGCAACATGCACACGGGCCCACCGAATTTTTTCTTCCTTATCCGAGAAGACTATGTAATCGATCCTAACCCTACTTTATTGTCTCTATGAACTTGTCATAATTTTTTTATGACAAAGGGAAACAAATGTTTCTGCTACCAAAATAGATGAAACATTATGAAAACCGCAGAAAGTCTGTGGGCTCGCAGCAAGTCAAAGTATGCCATATTTTGACTCGGCTTCCAAAATAGTGGTTTTTTGCTGGTGTGGCAAACCAAACGTAAGTGACTGTGAACTCGTAATCAGAGACAACAAAGAAGAAAAAAGTCCCATGCTGTCAGTTACGGCCTTGTACCTTTGAACGGCAGTACAGTTAGGGTGAGTCAGATGCGCTGGCTCATTAATGGGGAAAGTGGCACTTTATTAATATTTATTTTAATGAACCTAATACTTTGAATAATTTAATTAAAGCCTTGGAGAAATAGAATTATAAGTTACTCAAAAAAAATAAAAAAAATGCATCCTTTAAATATATGACATAGGTGGCTGTCATTGGCATTTGCACCTCGATAAATAATATGACGTCATGCAGGATGTATTGCAAAAATGGATCAAGCTCAGAACAAAACAATAAAAAAAAAAGAACAGCGCTATAATTTGGGTCTACAGCGTACGCGATTAGCATAGCGTCTCACATGCGTGACGTTCATGCTGGCTTTAAGCGAGTTTATAGCTAGGCTTATAGGAGGCTTCTAAAAATATCGATAATGTAACATATGGTGAGATAGTACAAATAAAAACCAACACAAACACACACACACATACACACACAAGCGAATGATTCATTTTGAGTGAAATGAATTTTGCATCTGGCATTTGGTTCAAATTCACCATAGTATAGTTTGATATCGTTGATATACTGTTGTCTTTTGTTGAGAATTATACCATTACTTTAAGTTCTGTGAATTATACCTTTACTTAAAGCTGCCAGTAAACATATCATCACTTGAAGTTGCTGGGAATTGTACCTTTACTTTAAGTTACTGGGAATTACACCTTTACTTTATGTTGCTTGTAATTATACCTTTACTTTAAGTTGCTAGTAATTGTACCATTACTTTGAGTTGTTGGGAATAATATATAATCTTTACTTTCAGTTGCTGGGAATTACACCTTTACTTTAAGTTGCAAGAAATTATACCTTTACTTTTAAGTAGAATCACACGGCAAATATTAATGCAGAACAATTTTACAGGCCGATCCCGGTCGTTATAATCAGCGATGCATGTAGGACACGCCGTGTATTATCGGATAATATTGCAGTTGTTCATCTTTGACAAGCGAAAGGGCTTTTGGGTTTACAGTCCAGGGGTGCCGTGCTGTGTTACACTGCAGCAAAGACTGTTCAGGCTTTGACGACAGGCGTGAAGGTGAACGCACTCAGTCACAACAAAAGGGGCCATCCGTAAACTACGTACAATCTATTTTGACAGTTTTTGCACCGCTTTTCCCCATGTACATGTTTCATACCCTTGGCCTCAACCTCTCGCATGGTGAATGTCAGTTAGTAACAGTGACGGATCTACAATGAAACTAATGAAGCTTTAAACCCCAGGGCCCGTGATCCAGGAGGGGCCTTGAAGAAACTTTTTTCATGAGTGAATTTTGGATGTTGCCTTATTGTTGCTGGTCGTGAAGGGGCCCCATAACAGTTCAAGCTTCAGGGGTTCCAAAAATGTAGGTCCGTCACTAGATTGTTGATAAAAGTTTGATGTCTGAAACCTTGAAATGGCATTTTGCAGGAACTATTTGACTGTTTCAAATGAGGTAGGATTTATGTATATAATCTAACGACTTAATTTGCTCGAAAAAGGTAAATAAAAGGAACGGGTACATTGTTGTGATTAGAAAGCGTACGTAAGCTCCACAGAATTCCCCCTCCCCTCTCCCCCCACACTGTGTACCCTTTTCATACTCCCCCCCCCCCAACCGAGTGTACGTACTTTATGGCTGGCCCCTAGGCTACGGACACAATATGGGCCGCCTGGGGGGTGACTCTTAGTGAATCACTTAGTTAGGCAGCGAACCGTAGCCATGAAGGATGGTGTGCTACACATGGTTTACCTGCCTAGTTCCTGAAACCACCGTCACTTATCTGCGTCGTTCTTGTTATAAGTGCAGTTTTAAACTTCAAGGTAAGACTGATACCTATAATTGTTATTTTTTTAACTGTTAAGCGCAGGGATGTTAAATCGTTCCTAATTAGTGTTATTATTATTATTACTAGCTGATGTCACCGGCGCTGCCTGAGATAAATCGGATTATTGGTTTCAGTTCTGGGTGGGTCTGCTGTGTAGCTACGGTGGGTCTGCTGTGTAGCTACGGTGGGTCTGCTGTGTAGCTACGGTGGGTCTGCTGTGTAGCTACGGTGGGTCTGCTGTGTAGCTACGGTGGGTCTGCTGTGTAGCTACGGTGGGTCTGCTGTGTAGCTACGGTGGGTCTGCTGTGTAGCTACGGTGGGTCTGCTGTGTAGCTACGGTGGGTCTGCTGTGTAGCTACGGTGGGTCTGCTGTGTAGCTACGGTGGGTCTGCTGTGTAGCTACGGTGGGTCTGCTGTGTCTTTATTTTAGGAGGTTTCGCTGCCCTTGGCATTTACACCTCACTTTTCTTGTTTTTATTTTTCTTGTTGTGGTAGGGAATAGTTTGTTTTTTTTTTTGTTTAGGATTTTGCTCGGTTAGCGGCCTCGTTCGAGCTGCTCTGCTCGATTTCCAACTGCCACTGCCAGGGTATCTTTAATGTGGGCAACGTGCACTCGGGCCCTCCCAGTTTTTCGTCCTTTTCCGAGAAGTCTAGGTGCTCGATCCCACCTACCATAGGATCAGGGGCAGGAATTTTCCCACCCAAAATATTCCAACATGCCTGCACCGGCCGGAGATCGAACCCGGTACCTTTGGCGCGAGAGGCCAGCACCTTGCCTCTACACCAACGTGTCCCCTACGGTGGATCTGCTTCAGCTTGCCCGTTCCTTTAGGTCTATTTTGTTGTTGTTTATTTGTTTGCGTGTTGGTTTTTAGATAAGTCTTATCCCCTTCCGCGTTCATGCCTTATGCGCTTCGGCAGCATCCAAAGCCAGGTCGTGTTCAAGTTTCCAGGGCTTTGCAGCTCCATAATACCAAATTAAGATTATCAAGTGCAGCCAAAACAATATTTTAAAAAACTGGCAGTACATGGTAATTCTTCACTGGCAGCAGTGGCATGAAATGAAAGTTGAGAGCGTGACGGTATTGTTTGTTTGTTTTTTTTTAACAATGACGTCAGCGTCTTCTTTGCCAGACTGTGTAGACCCATAGTAATCGTGCGGGTTATCTAGGTCAGCCAGGGGGTTCCCAGACTTTCAAGCATAATTATTATATGTAAGTATTGTGTTCCTGAAATTGGCACACACACTTATCGGCTTCTTCAAATGTTTATTACATAAACATGTTTATGAATGTGATAAGCCATAATATGCACCAAGATATTTGCAAATACAATAATAATGTGCTGAATATTGTGTTAACTGTTTACTGAAAGTGAAAGGCCTGTCGTTTCAACGTTTTCAGTGATGTCTTGCTTAACAATTTCCCTACACGTATTGTGGCACTGAGTAAACATTAAGTGTTTGTTTAAAATTGTATTAAAGGTTAACTGAAAGTGATGGGTCTGTCATTTCAACATTTTCAGATAAGTCTTGTCTCGCTTCTCAATTTTCCCGAACGTCTAGTAGCACTGCGTAAACAGACAGTGTTTGGTTAAAATTCTTTTAAAGATTTACTGCAAGTGATAGGTCTGCTGTATCAACATTTTTAGTGATAAATCTTGCTTTCCAACTTTTCTAAACTTTTAATGGCACTGTTTTGGTCGATATTGTTTTAAAGGTTAACTGAAAGTGGAAGGCCTGTCGTAGCAGTATTTTCAGTGACAAATCTTGCTTCTCAGCATTTCTAAACAGATAGTGGCACTGAGTAAACATTATATTATGTTTGTTTAATATTGTTTCACGTGTTTACTGAAAGTGATAGGTCTTAATCTGTCCATCAACATTTTTAGTTAAAAGTCTTGCTTTTCAATGGTTCCAGACGTACAGTGGCACAGGGTAAACATTAATAAATGTTTTGTTAATATTGTTTCACATGTTTGCTGAAAGTGAGAGGTCTGTTGTATGAACTTTTCTAATGTTTTTTTCTCTTTTTAATCTCCCCCATCAATTTTTTTTTGGGGGGGGGGGTCTAGATGAGGTCCCCGGCAGTATCAGGGATAAACCCACCGTGCTCTCTCTCTCTCTCTCTCTCTTTTTGATCTACAAAGCTTCTCATATACATGTACTACAGTCTTACGACAGCTTTAATGCGGACTCGCCGGACTCATTTTTCTTGTATGGAAATTGCGCACATATAAATTGAACGCGTATTAATATCGTTTCCGGTGCCGCGGGCTTACTACAAGGAGCCAAGAGAAAAATTGTTGTATTTTACATTTTCACAACTTTTTATTTAAAAATACCTGAAAGTTGAATCAACACAATCGGTCGATACAAAAAGCGATTGGGCTGGATTAGTTGTCACTTAAGAAAATTAATTTCATAATTTTTGAAACTGTTATTTAGGCTGTAGCATCGAGCCAAAAAAAAAAAAGGGGTGGGGGGGGGGGTGGGGGGGGGGTGGGGCAAAATTGCACCACAATGAATTACTCACGCCACTTTTTTTTTTTGTTTATATATATAATAAGATTCCTTGGTGAAACTTGATAGGTCAGACAATTTAACATCAACATTTCTTAATGCATTTGCACTGAGCCAAAAAAAGAAAAGAGGCAGATTTCGAGGGCACGACTTGCCAGGACCGGGCACACCTTTGTGTTATCAGCAGAATAAATAAACAACGCGGGGCCGCGAGTTCTTATCCAACGCGTGGAGTTGCCAGATAAAAATGTTGTTTCACAAGTCAAATCTCGCGCAGATACGGAGAGGGCCGACGGAATAGAAGCAGGCGGGGCACCACCGTACGAATTAAGCCGCAAATTCATAATACCAAACACCGTCAAGATACCGAAACGAAATAATATACGAGTCGGCATCGGTGTTAATGGATTCGAAGAGAAAGTCTACCCTGCCAGCATTTCTACGCCAGCGCGATATAGATTTGTATAGGATTTTCGTAGGGTTAATAGGATTACTGTAAGAGTGGGTTCCAAACATCAAACCAATGTCGGGGCGATGTCGTAATCAGCGGATCTGTGCAGGGACGATGTCATTCCTATGTGCAGACGTGACGTCAATCCTCCGAATCGGATTTTTGGTACGGTTACTGGGCGGGTAGGCTCGCACCAATCGATTTTGATCGGTCGTCTGGTTGGATCCAGTAGTCGGCAGATCGAAATCGGCTGTTGTGGACGCCTATGCTAAGATCTACGTCGGAAAAATTTGTTCCTCTTGGCACCGGTTCGGTTTCGTTTCAGGGTGGGCTATATGTATTGTCAGCTGTAATCCTTTCCACTTCGCCGTCAAGTGGATGTTGTTTGAAATTTAGAGATATCAAGGTTTCATGTTTTTAAGCATGTTGAGGAAGGAATTTATTCTGAATCACTCTTATGATACCCGATGTTCATGTCCTTCTGTACATCAAATGTCAAGTTCTCATGGTGGCCCAGTGATTAGGGTGCTTGACCCTGGGTGCGAAAGGTTACAGGTTCCAATTGGGTTTAGGGCGGGGTCCGATGTAAATAGATGGCTGTTGTTACTTGTGTGTGCGCATCGCCAGCGCTTTGCGCTATGGGCGCGTACGTATACGTACCTGTCCCTAACCCCGTCCCTGTCGTCAACCCTAAACCTTATCGAATCCCCAACCCTGCCCCTTACCCTTTCAACCAAAAAACAGGAGGAAAACCAAAAGAAAATCGGAGAGAATAATTAATTAAGGCTGTTGGTGGGGAGGGCTCTCTAGCTCTGAAATCACAAAAGGCTTTACAGTACGCGCCCCCCACCCCCCTCAAAATACATGAGATACGTACGTACCTGTAACAGCAACCGAATTAAATTGTCCGAGGTGTTCTTTTTTTAGGCATTCATTTGTGGCCATCTAACTGGGACGGCCGCAAGCTAAGTCTCTAAAATGGCATTACTCTGCCGAAAGAGTACAAAATCTGTGTACATGCAAAGGGCCTAATTTAACACAGAGAGCAAGAAATGTTTTCTTTTTTTGTTTGTTTTGTTCTCAGTATTTAATCTTAAATACATTTTTAATTGTATTTAAATGTTTTTTTTGTTTGTTCTAAAGTTTAAACTTAAATACATTTTTAATTGTATTTAACTGTTGTTTTTTTTTGTTTGTTCTTAAAATTTAAACTTAAATACATTTTTAATTGTATTTAAATAAACATTTAAAATACCATATCCGCCTTTATTCAGAGGAGTTTTTAGTTTGCCTTTGGACAAAGCTCGTCGACCCTATAACGATGAGTCTATGCTAGGAAAAAGCAAGACGATATAGACAGAATATAACAGAATGATAGCACAGAAGCAGGCCCGACCGGATTGCCCATCAACCACCTGCTATCTTATTATAGAGGAAAAAAAATAGTGGCGGGAATATTTATTTTCGTAGTGGTGCAAGTTTGGCCCCGTTTTTTTTTTTTGGTTCCATCCTACGACCCAAATTAATGACAGTTTCAAAAATTATAAAATTAGTTGTCTTAAATGTCAACTAATGCAGCCTGATCGCTTTTGTATGGACCGATTCTGTTGATTCAAATTTCAGGTATATTTAAGTAAAAAGTTGTAAAACATGTAGAATACAATGATCTTTGTTTTTGGCTCCCTGTAGTAAGCTCACCGCACCGTGCAATTTCCCTACCAGAAATAAGAGTGTTGTGCTGTGGCGCACATGAATTCTGTAGTTAGGCCCGGCGCGCACTATCCCGTTTTGCTTGCTGCACGGTGTGCAAACGGAGATTTGTGATTGCTTGGCAAAGAGTTTACCGTGTTGCACGCCATGCGAAAGATTGCTTGCATTGAACGGGTGGTTAATTTTAACATAGTGCACGCCGGGCCTGAGACTGTAGAATACGGGAAGCTTTCTAGGCGAAAAAAAACAACAACAGAATAGTGGGTTCACGGGTTTATCCCGGATAATTCCAGGCACCTCATCTAGTTCAGTAGAAAAAAAAAGTAATTCTTTCAAGGAGTTTGTAGACGGCAGAAAAGAGTTGTTATAATTATGATGCAGTAGTGCCAAAAATACACTGGTGCGGTGTCATCGTAAGTCGAATGGCAGGCTACACGAGGGGCACTGTGCCCCTCAGAGGTGGATTAGACACACGAACTGTACCAGTGACGGAGATTATCAGGCAATATATTATAGCTATTACAACATGTTCTGTCTTTGAATCAGCACTGGTTAATTCCCTATTGTTGGTTTTACTGGTAGGCTTTTGTGATGAATATTCACCCTCTGTGGAGAGCCTGAAAGAAACTAAGTTCACACTAAGGAGACGCATTGTATATTTTATTTTGAAACGAATGAAAGGTCCGATTCATAGGCTTACATGCAGGACAGATAAGAGTATGTACAGATAGAGGCATGGAATCAGATAAGTTGATAGATTGATAGATAGATAGATAGATAGATAGATAGATAGACAGACAGACAGGCAGACAGACAGACAGACAGACAGACATAGGTAGATAGATAGATAGATAGATAGATAGATAGATAGATAGATAGATAGATAGATAGATAGATAGATAGACAGACAGACAGACAGACAGACGGATGGATGGATGGATGGATGGATGGATGGATGGATGGATGGATGGATGGATGGATGGATGGATGGATGGATGGATAGATTAGATAGATAGATAGATAGACAGACAGACAGACAGACAGACAGACAGACAGACAGACAGACAGACAGACAGATAGATAGATACTAGCCGGGCAGGCGGACTGATAGACAGGCTAGAGAAGAAGAAGGAAAAAAATTCCCTAGAGATATAAAGGGATTTGAGGCCGGGGGGTGGGGGATATAACCGGCAACATTGAGAGACAATACACCTGCATACACCCACTCACAACAGCTAACACTTGAGATTCTGTGCCATGCGATACATGCACACCGTTTAATAATAAGGAAATAGAGATAAGAAGGCGCGCAAAAGGTTTCTAGTGTTGTGAACATGCGCCAAAAGATATTTGCCAGATAATGTTGCCTCCCGCTCTCTCTGCACTCTTGTTTCTGGCGGTCTCATACTCTAGCACTCAACAATTTTATTTGCTACATAACCAGTTGTTCGTGCTGAAGTCAACAGCAGAGTGGTGATCTTTTGGGAAAGTCAGTTTTTACGAAGGTTCAGATCATTTCAACTGTGGTGCTGCTGTTATTTCACATGGATGTGTCGGTTGAATCTGTATCCATAAAGATGGAGTTTTCGGTGTTTGAATCCAGACTCATCTTTTTTTGGTATCATATTTTGGAGGAGTTTCTGAAACGCTTAGCTTTGCCAATAAAAATGGAAATAAAAACATAGCATTCCTTCAGTTCATTTGCAAAATCATTATTTCAGTTTCACAAACATTTTTAAATTTAGATCGAACCTTGACAACCCCGTTGACAACTTGCCAGATGATCATTTAATTCAAGGAACGCACAGTTCGCGGGATCAAATCTTTTTACTTTTGATGATAATAACTATTTCTTTCCAAGATGGAGTGTCCAGTGAAGATGTGAACTGTTTCTCGTATTATTTATTTTGAGACACAGCGAAATTGTAGTGACTACGTGTGGTCGTCCCGTTGTTTCGGAGTACAAGTAGACGTGATAATAAATAATATTTGAAGCAATTTTCTACCAGCACCGTTTAAAGAAAGGCATGGAATAAAGACAGGCGAAAAATAAAATTTCCGATCAGTCTTTTCGATTCTCCGTGACGCAAAATAATGCTCCTTTTCGTTTTTTACGCGGTTCAAAAAAAAAAAAAAAGAAAAAAAAAAGTAAATAAACTTGATAGAAGACTGCATTTTCCTCAGAATGTTCTTGTAATTTATCCTAACCATGTAAATTATCCTTTAAAAAAATAGAGGCTGTGCGCAGAGTTTCATAATTTTGGTCACGCAGTTCGTGGTGTTCGTGTTTTCTGTTATCACGAGGGCCATGCGCAGTCACGCAGTTTCAGTGCTTATAATATTATGTTCACTGTCCATTATAGTATGATGATGTTGATGGTAATAATGAAATAATATACATAGTTGTTTTTTGTGTTTTTAAACTGTTTGTACTTTATCACAACATTGCGTTCGTGTCCGTTAGTTACGTAAGATCGTAAAGATGCCTTTAATGACCGTGCTTCAGGTGAGATGTGCGCGTCGGAAGAAAATTCACGGAAAAACTGAAGAATGGATAATTCTTTGCTAGCCGACCCGTGCAAGATAAATCGTGCAGATTCTTCGTAGGAAGCCCAATTGTATTATCTAGATCTAGGCTATATTAAAAGCAGCATTTGGATTCGATGTAATAACCAATAGAAGTTACATAGGAATACACAGATGTTACTACGTCGATATTCTACCACCAATGTGTAAAGAGAGGTCAAGGACGTAATTTCCGGTCACACTATTCGGTTCCATCCGATGAAAATGCATGTCTGTTTTTGCAGCTCAAAAAATTTTAATATAAATAATAATAGTAAAGACTGATTTTGGTTCAAAATGAATGTGTCCACGTAACCCTTCGTCAAAAATTGATGCAATTCACCAAGTTTCATAATTTTTGATGGCGTAGACGCGAAGTTTTAGTTGTTTACAGGTTCACCCTCTAGTTCAATTATAGTAAGATACAAGTTCCTGACTTGAATATGTTGTTGAACAGTTATTGCCTTGTGTCGTGGGGACACTGGCATGAAGTAATGAAGTGGTCGTAAAACGGTCAAGTCAAAATGCTTAAATCTATCAGGAGAGTTACACTTGGCTGCAAATAATTTTCAGGCGAGAAAATGGAGTGCAGCATCTGTTGAACGATATTCTGAGTGCGAACCGTTTCCTTCTCATATCAGGACTTCGAGTTAATGATCGAAATGCAGTGGGTTTATTACTGTTTTAGTACATAATGCACTCAGTATAATGTAGTTATCTATGCAAAATAATACCTTTCTTCGTGTCGAGAACAAGATAACTTTTTCATGCCAACTGTATCGTGTAAATTCTGTTTCTCAGTTTGCCAGGAATTTGCAGTGCATGAATGTCAAAAGAATACCCATTTGGCAAGGGCTGTTTTGGGCTGTGTAACCAAAGTTCTGACAACAGTTTTTTTTTCTTGTGTGAACATTTTTGTGGTCATTTTGGTCGATATTCCAATGCAATTCTAATCTTATTTCTTGATCCCAGTGCTAGTCCTAAACTTTGCACTTTCCACAGAATTTACTGGGCAATGGAATTGAATTTGGCCACATTGCCAAATGGTCATTTCGTTAAACTAAATCTGATCGTATTTTATTTATTTCCAGTGGGTCCCGCACATCGTATGGCGCGCCATTTCCTTGCCAGTGTAGGATAAAAATATCGCCTAGCAGGTACGTAAAAATACTTTATCATCTCAGTCTGTCTCCCATCCCCCTTTCCGCCTTATACATGCAATGTCAACTTGAAAGTAAAAGAATCATCCCACCGGAGTATTTGGTCCTCCGTAGTACCAGTAGACATTCCCCCGGGTCAAATACTTCGTAGTAAAAGTAAAAGGTCACCCGAAACAAATACTTCATAGTAAAAGTTCTCCCTTGCATTTTGCCTAAAAAACGAAGATTTTTTGTTTTTGTTTATAGTTTTCACATGAAGCCTTGAAAACTAACAGAAATGTCACTACAAAAAGCCTCAAATCCTAATTTTGTATCAAGAACGATTTTTTGCAGTTTTTTGAAAATAGCGTTTGTTGAGGGGCGTCGTTGTACTTCGTCCGGGGGAACGTTTACGACGAAGTAAAAGATCCGGGGGAACAAATACTTCATAGCACTTTATTCCGCCCCCCCCCCCGACCAGATACTATGAAGTAAACGTCCCCCACCCCCCCCCCGGAACTTTTGCTTCATAGCAAATGTTCCCCCTAGAAAAAATACATGTACACTATTTCTGCGACCAGATACATGTTCTACAAACGAAATGTGTAAATGTATGAAGCCAATAAATAAGGAAATCTATTTTACACTGCAGTCTAATTACCCATAATTTCAGAGATTGAAACCAGACTAAGAGAGAAATGAAAACGACAATGGAAGACTCTGGTAACAATACTGCTGACATGTTTGTTGTCTGTTTTCTTCCTTTTCTCTTTTCCTTACTGTCTTTCTCGTTCTCGCCGTTTTCTTTCAGCCTTTCTTCTTTTTCATTTGCTGCTCTAATCTACATTTTAAAATGTATATTTATTTCTGTTTGGGGGGGTGGTGTCAAATTTATACATATATTTTGTTTGTCTGATCGGATTTTTGTTGTTGTTGTTTGCATATTTTCTTTGTTGATTTACACCTGTTTATTTGTTGCTTCTATCGTAATATTTACCTATACTATAATTCTTATATTATGTGTGTGTATGGGCGTGCATGCATAATATGTGTTTGTATGTAAAGATAACAGACAGACAAACAGAAAGAGATCGGTCGAAATGGTCATAGGTTTGGTCCTAACTGGATCACAAAAGGTAGAGAACGTCATTGGTCATATGGGCACTAAGAACGGACTATAAAATGATATGAAGAGAAAACGCCCCTCATGTTTCTTTCTGCCATTCGAAATGGGTGAGGGGGGGGGGGGTGGTGTTAAACTCGTGCAATACTTGAGAAGATGAGATTCTCGACTTTGAAACACTGAAGATTGACTTGGTCCATCAAGTTTGTGTGTTCCTTTGCCGAGCACATTTTCAACTCTTCTTAGTCCAAACCATTTTGGAGTTCGACTTGTCCTCTTCCGTGTGTCCTGCCTACTGTTTCCATACATGACTTCTTGTCAACCGCATACATTGGCTTTTGATGTCTACAGTCGAAAAGCTCCTTCTGCTTTTGTTGTGCTTCCAACGGATTTCAGTATTCTCGAGATTTCAATAATTACTTTTATCTGTTTTTCTCGGTTATCGGCAGCCATAGTGACGAATCAAACTATTGTGATATCTCGCTGCCATGGGTCCTACTATCGTACAGACCAAATATCAAATCGGCAGGTATTTTTGAAAGACACATCTTTCCATTTTGTATTCGAGCAGCAGATGTGAGTTCCAGTGGAAATTCAACAGTGCACAAATGAGGCTGGATTCATTCTTAGCCATGCCCCTGTAGGATGCTGGAATGAAGGAAACACTTGGCAGTGTAACTCAAAACTGATTCGTTTGTGGCCGTGGCCAGTCACTGATCAGATCACTCCCAAAATAATCAGTTTTCATACCCGTATACAGGACGATTCTATTTCAATTTTAACACATTAAAAATTGATGAAGGGGAGCAATTTTGAAGTTTTGCCAATTATTCGCTGTTTTCTTTCATCTTCTTGTCATCGGTGATAAAACACCACCGCTAGACGATGGGAATAGTTCAGCTGCCTACTTTTGAAATGTGTCAGCTGGGCAGTTGAAACGTGACATTTTGTTTTTGTGTGAATTTCGTGAAACCAAGGTCATTAACCATCGTTATTTCTTTTTATTGTGAATACTTGACAACTGATATGAGAGAGAGAAGAGAGAGAGAGAGAAAGAGAGAGAGAGAGAGAGAGAGAGAAGAGAGAGAGAGAGAGAGAGAGAGAGAGAGAGAGAGAGAGAGAGAGAGAGAGAGAGAGATCGAAACGGAACTGTTCTTGAAGTAGTATTACTTGTGGTAGCAGTTGTTATTGTTATCATTGTTTTGTCATTGATGTCAGAGGAGAGAACGGTAGTAAGAAACTATGTCTAAGAATGGTCAGATGTTCGGTGGTTAAGTTCTGTTTTATTTTAAAACTTTTGTTTTTCTATTAGAAAACGACGAAACTAACAACAGCACCAACACTGTCGAGACTGGTAGCCCTATCAACTGACAAACATAAAAATATTGCACCTGTCTACATGCAGTGGTAACAGTTGATTTACCGATTTTAAAAGAGTATTATATTCACTGGGCCAGAATTTTTTTTTCTAAAGTAAAATTACAAATTGTCGAAAATCTTTATTTTTTGGTAAAATAAAGGGGGGGGGGGACATTTTACTATGCAGTATTTGTTCCGAGGGACTATTTACAATATAGTACTTATTCCGAGGGTACCAATTACTTCATAGCATTTATTCCGGGTGGACCATCTGTAATGGGGGAACAAATATTTCACAGCTGCCACCAGGCGTGTACCATGAAGTACATATTCTGGGAGAACGTCTGCAATGGGGGACCAAATACTTCGTCACACCGGCATGAAAAGTGCAGAATTATTGGACGGAGTATAGAAAGGCGGGGGGGGGGGCAGGGGCGGAGGAGGCCATGATGAAAACAAAGGAAAAGAATATGAAAAGCGAAAAGAAAACTATTAATTCGTTACCGATTTCTTGTCCCGAGGAAATGTTTATCTGCCAACAACCACTTCTTTCTAAATTATAGATGCCCACGGTCGTATTTTGCTGGGTTGGCACTTCCACAAATGACTCAAAGAGGACAGATAAATTTGGAAAGAGAATTCCCGTTGTATAACACTGGTTGTAATTCATTGAAGGTACCTTTCCACAACACAACCCTGGCAGTGACAGCGCATATTACAGGCCGCAGGAGGTCGACGAGAGGCTGAACTGTGGTTTTTTGTAATGATATCGCTATGCTTGACATTTCTCGAGACAGTGTCTAGACAGCGTTTTATTTTTTTCTTTCTTCATACTACTTCACTTTTTCTGTACTTTGCTCAGGGACAAACAGGCCTGGCGCAGCATCATTTTCCTGCTCGTCCATGATAACTGGATAACTGTAACAGCTTCGCCCATTATTATTTTTCCGGTGTGGATGAAGCTAGTGAGCGGCACTTGCCCTCTGAACCTCGCATTAAAATACATCAGTGTCAGGCGGAACATTTTACGACATAGACTTTTCATTCTGTATTATGGGTTCTCTCGTTAAATATAATGCGCAATCTCTAGTTTTCTTAGTTAAAAATGTTCAGATATGCAGCCCAAAGCCATAAGTCCAAATTTTTAATGATTATTTACGAAAAAGCCTGTGAGCCATTTCATTGCCAGATTTTTGTGTTGGACAGAATTTTCCCCAAAGTGGCACACTTTTCACCTGGGAAAAATTAAATGAATCTTTGTTCCAGACCAAAACAGACTTTTGGCTTTCTGGGAAAATGACAATGTACGTCTTTGGCAAAGGAGGGTATTGTGAAGTAAAGGTTTGGCATGAATACACAGAATATTTTTGTGTGTAATTTTACTCACTGGTGCGGACTTAATCTTTTGGGATAAGAATGGCTTAGCTATGCACACATTTTTAAATAAATGAAAAAAAAAACGAACAAAAACAACTACCTCAAATAAACTGCAGGTCTGCTTACGTTCTCAGCATTAGGGCTGTGCTGTTTTATGTATAAAAAAAAAACACACGAAAAAGAGCCCTTTGCCTGACCTGACCTTCACTGCTGCTATCGTTCTCTGATGTAGAAAGTCAAGAGTGTCACAGCATTTTAGCAGATCCAGTTTCATAATGTCAGTATCCTCATTACAATAGATCTTCTGTGCCATGCGAGTCCCCGTCAGTAAAATGCTCCGGGTAGAAACAAACAATAACGAATCTATACAATATATTCCGAAAGAATTATAAATGGAAGAAACGATCAGAAGAAACCTCTCATTTCTTTTAGAATTTATCGTATGGTTTATTTACTCTGTGTTTCTATCAGGGTTTTGCAACATACAACTCATTTTTCTCTTATTTTGCCACATTTTAACTTTCTTGCGGGTTCTCATGTGTACGGAAACGGAAACGGCAAAAAATACCTCATATAATAAAATGAAAGAGTGTTTCCATGTGTACAGAAACGGCGTGCGGAAACATTCTTTCAATTTCACTACTTTAAGGCTCTTTGACGTTTCCGTTTCCGTATACATGAGAACCCAGCTTTACTACGACTTTACATATTTTCTGTGGTTTTTAAAGTATCATTTGGTCAGTGTCGGCTGTTGGAACCGCGTTAAACTCAAATCAAACCAATTGTTGGCGGACTGTAGGCTACTTACAAAGCCAAATAGAGAAAATACTGAGTTGTGTTCACTGCTCAGCTATAGGCCCGTTGCGCATATCGGCCATCTTTGATGTAAGGACCGACGCATGGCGATTGTAGCATTGATTTTGATTCGTTAGCTGGTTTGCACTGCGAGCACCTGAGGCGTCGCGAACCAACCGGCGGCGAGCTAAAAGTAGTTCACTACAGTAAACAATGGCACGTGTGTACAAGTTCAATGGGAGACGTTCGGTCAGTTCTTTCACTTCCTTCCCTTGTTTACACGAATAGTAGCGAATATGACCAGCTTGGATCCATCCTTTCACCCCTGTGATAACAATCAACTACAATGCAACCAGCAGGCATTTTAACCTCTTAGACATATCTCGAAGTTACACTCATCAGCTGATCCCCCGGCCATCTTGGGTGTTAGAAGAACAAGACAAAAACACTATGTGACGTCATTCGCAATAGGCCTATAGCTTTCTGTGTAAAATAGTGCGGTTCCCCAACGACAGCATTTGAGCTTAGTTTTAACGAGATTCCAACAGCCGACCGACGATTATGTCCTGTCAGAACAAGTAGACCATAACTTTTGTGTCACTTCTACAGACCTGGTCTTTGGACATATTATTTTATAAAAAAAATGAATGAATTATTCATCTGAGAGGCAATTATTGTGTTTTGATGGGCAATTACTTTTAGCAGTGCAACAAATTCAAGTCCTGAGTGCCAGTGAATCATAAAGTGACACTGGGAATTGCAATGAACTTCACAGTGTTTTTAACATAATGACATTAATAGTATTCTGTAAATTCAGCAGTGTAGTTATTTTAGAGCGGTGGTTTCTCGCTGGGGGAAGGAAGGGAGAATTTATCTCCGAGGAGAGGGGAGGGATTCGTGATTTCGAATGGAAATACACAGACCGTGAAATAGTGCTCACTCAATGTATTGTAAAAGCATGCAGTTGCTTTTTATTTGGCGTATTCCTAATGATAAGGAAGTGGCTATTTTCACGACATGTCGTGGAAATCGCCTCCGTGAAGTTTTCCACGACATGTCGTGGAAATGGCCTTGGTGAAGTTTTTCACGACGTTTCACGACTTAATACAGCTACCCCAGCCCCTTTTCGCCTGATTAGTCAATCTGACTACCGCCCAATTGATACAAACTGACTAGACCCTTACGCCCCCCAGGTTCCGACCTCCCGCTCAGTGGGGGCCGCCATTTTGAGTCAGAAAACGGTAAGCTCTGATTGGATGAAAAACGTGTCGTGAAAAAATCTCTCCACGCTTTTTCCACGATATGTCGTGTGCCTAGACACTTCGTAATGATAATGCATTGTAATTTTTACTGACGTTTCAACCCAGTCTACTTTCCTTTTAGTTAATGCCATAGACCCGGGTCGCTTCATCAGTGTTGCAAGGTCTATAAAATCGAGCACGAATTGTCTTGAGAGACATACAGTATAACGGTAACACTCGAATGTAGGGAGGAACGGGTTTTAGGACTTTAGAAAGCCATTTTTTTAGAACTAGAACAAGGTTAGCAAGTGATGAACGGCTGTGTTTGGCTTAATGTGAACAAAGGAATAAATCTAGCTCTTTACTGTCATGAGATTTGAGAAAAACTCGTAGTTTTTGAATTGAAAACTTTGTGTGTCAGTGCCTTTCACAGTTTTTAGTGTCTCTGCGCAAAGTAAACAGTCAATGCAAACAAAAAGACACTGTTAGTTCACACTGGATTTTTATCAGAATTGTGTGGAGAAGTTGAAATAAATTAGACGCTCGGACGAGGCCCTCATTTATTTTTCGCACTTTTATCCGTATGAGGCGAAGTCTGTTTTTGTTTGTTCCAACTCCACTTTTTTGCACGTCTGTAAAGTTCGATGTTAAATTTTAGGGCTCTGGTATTATGATAAGGAGTTTGGAATAAACTGGAACGGTGAAACAGCTTTTCTAAGTGTCACAATGCGTGTTAAACAAGTGTCAACGTGTGCATTTATTGTACTTCTTCTGCCTACTAAAATATTTCCAGTTTTTCAGAGAAAGGAGACAGAACAAAAACAAGAATTAAGGTCGCGATGAGTTAAGGGTTCAGTTGAATTTGTCGAAACCTCAGACATGAACTCTACGATTTTTCTAGTGAGTCACTGCGTGTGTCATTGTTAATTCCCTCACAGTCGCGTGCTTTTATCTCAAGTACCACTTGCAACAAATTAAAAATGAGGATGTATTTTTGATGCACTAGTGATTGTTAGAGATATGATATGTTAGAGATATAATCTGTGCATTTTAAATTATTTTGCGACTTCACTGTTTCGTGTGACGAGGTTTTATGCTCAATTTCAGTACAATGAGGCTGTATCAGACACTACTCTTGGGCCCTCGCCAGACCACCGGCGAGTGAGTGCGATAATTCAGTGTTATCTTGTTCCCCGGGGCAAGCACGCTAACCACTGGGCCAATGCGTCGGGGCTGACTTCACAGGACAACTTCAGCAAGTATTACGTATTCAGCTTCTGACTGATCCCAATTTGTGTTGATTTAGGAACGCAAGAATTGCCTTCAGAAACGAGAAACATAATAACAAAGGTAAGACATCTCTTATAGCTGTGGGAAGTTCGAAACAATAATTTTTGATAACCTTAAAGACTGTTGTTACAAGTATGTACGTTCCCCCAAGTTTTTTGGACCAGGAGAACGTACTTTAAAGTCTTTTGTGGCTTCAGAGCTAGAGAGCTCCTCCCGAAATACTCCTAACCACAGCCTTAATTAATTATTCTTTCAGATTTTCTGTTTGTTTTCCCCCTGTTTTTTGGTTGAAAGGGTAGGGGGCAGAGTTAGGGATTCGATAAGACTAAAGGTTGATGATAACGTTGGGGTTAGGAATTGGTGCGTGTATACGTAGGCGCCCCGGGCGTAAAACACTTGGGGTGCGTACGTATTTATAACAACAGGCAATCTTTAATTAATGTAGAGGCTGGTGGAGACATGTGGTCAAACATTTACATTTTTTTTTTAATGATTAATTTTTGGCCAGTTTCCAAAAGACGTAACTGCCCGTTCATTTTGCCAGCGTTAAATTTATTTTGGCAGGCGAGCCAAACGTAATTTTAACCCTAACCCCAAAGCTAATCCTTGCTCTTTCCCAATAATTCACTGTGAAAACAAAACACAATTGAAGAGTGTTTTACCAAAACTCTTTAAGTCCATTTGAGTGATTTTGAGATCTTGCACTTTTTTTTATAATCACGTCTAAATTAAAGCAGCACTGAATTCTCTTTTAAGTACAAAGATAAAAGTTACCAAAGCTAATTTACCATTAGTATTGAAAGAAATCTTTATTAACTTAGCTCTTGTACTATATTTTGACCTACATTTTCCCAAAAACTTATGTCCATTGGACAAGTTTAGGCTGACCCAGACTGCAATGTATGTACCGAACCCTTAAAGGGTTTCAAAATGGTAATGTGTTACATGTGTGTAGTAATAGTGACAGATCTATACCGATACTTCTGCTTTCTCATTGGCGACTACTACTACCAGACATTACCATTTCAACCACTATGATTACACAGGTAATGCAACGAAGCCAGCAGCATGTGGTTTTAGAGTCTTCTTTCAGTCCTTTCAGCCAAGGGGGAGATTCAATAAGGACTGGGCTTTGGGGGAGTGGTTGTTGCATTCTCCACCAGAGATTTGCCAAGTTTGGGAAGTTTAGTCCAGCTGGGCTTACTCAGTTTAGGAAAAACACCCACATTTGACACATCTCTATAAAGAAAGGACATAGCATTTCTTAACCGAACTGTTGCACCGCACCTTGTACGAATTTTGACTGACTGTCTGAAAATTCCCATAATAACTCATTTTTATCCACAATTGGACTTACGCGGTTTTGGCAAAACGGTCATCAAGTTGGCCACATAACCAATCAGTGACTCCGGCAGATTAAAATACTGAAGGGAAAGTGACAATCCAGATATTTCAAAACCTTCATCTACACAAGGCAGCAAATAAAAAACAAAGTTACCCGAGCCAGCTACGCTATGGTGGGAAAGGATTGTAACTATGGTAAAGAAAAACAGCAACAACCGAAACAAAACAAATAAACAACAACAAAAAAAAACTAGTTTGAAAGAGACACAAAATAAATCGCCAGGTTGCGCTCTGCTTTATATAATACTTTATTCAGTTTCTATTTTGTAGTGACTGACGAAAGTTATTAGTCATACAAAAATTATAAACCAGTTGGAAACATACAGAACGCTTCATTATGCATGTATAAAAATGTGCTAAAGATGAATTTGATTTAGGCTGGCATATATATGCGTTTTTTTCCCGTAACAGTAGCGTTTTGCGCTGGGGGCGAGTACGTATACGTACCTATCCCCAACTCCGTCCTTATCCTCAACCCTAAATCTTATCGAATCCCTAACCCTGCCCGCTATCCTTTCAACCAAAAAAACAGGAGGAAAACAAACAGAAAATCTATTTAAAAAAAGTATTAATTAAGGCTGTTGTTAGGAGTATTTCGGGATGAGCTCTCTAGCTCTGGGGTCAGAAACGGCTTTAAAATACGTACCCCCCCCTCTCCCCCCCCCCCCCGTGCAAAAACTCTGGGGGGCTAGGGGGCGCACGTACTTGTAACAACATCCGTTAGAGAGTTAGTGCACATTTCATTCTACATGTATAAAATTGCTAAAAAAGCATTTGATTTAGACTGGCATATGTGTTTTTTTTCCGTAACGGTAACACGGCAGAAAGCCCACGGGCGTCTCAGTCGTCCAAGTTTTGATATTTCAAACATGTGTCCAAACAAAAACCTTTACGCCGAGATGAACAGACAAACGAAAAGCCATTACGCCTACAGTGAGCGGTTTGTCAGGTGGAATGAAAAAGTTTGTTCATTTTTTTACATCTAAAACTCCGATAGGCCGGGCGCCAAATGTAATCATTTCAGTCTAAAAACACACGTATAATAGCAGTCCAGATTGAAATGACGAAATCTCTCAACCTCTAAAGAAATGAGTGGAGGTTGGAAGGAGTGCAGGTTGGGTGGTGTGTGTCTGTGTGTGTTGGGGGAAGGGGGGGGGTGCCTCCTAATTCATTTGGCACAAACAATTTCCTCTTTGATTTGGCACAGAGGTTTTGCACCACATATTACGCATGTTTCATAATGTTGCGGTTGATTTTCACAGTAATAATTATAGTGCATGGGCGTTTTTTTAAGAGAAAAGAAGAAAGAAAAAAGCCTTTTGATACAAAATTAAAATTCATTACTCAGGTATTTAACAACATCGTTTATGCAGATGAGTTAAATATCCAAAGAGTGCGCGAAATTGTAGCGCCTCAGTATGATCACCACAAAGCGATAATATTACTTTTTCTGGGTCCACACTGATAATGATACCAGAGAGATCTCACTCCAGCCAAATCGCAAAACTAGGCCGCTCCGTAAAACAAGAATTGAAAGAGATCGCCTTTAGCAAAGATAGTGTGCATGTTTGTTTACTGTGGTTTGTTCATATTTTGTGCTGATTGAAACTATCTAGAGCCGTTTGTAAGCTCTTACGGCCCGTGGAAATGCGCAAACGGGTATTGTTTACCGCAGCGACCTACTCTGCGCTCCATGCCAACAGTGGTTCCACGGAGCCTCCCGTGTCCCGCAGTGCAAATCGACCAATAGCGAAACCTCTTTATACAGACGTACTATCAGGAAACGATAAAACTTGCGAAACGACAGTTTAACGGCGCCTGACGCAACAGCCGCCCACGACTCAAGTACATAGTAGTATGAATTATTAAGGACGTGTTACATCAACTCACACTGACTTGAAACCAGTGCAGCAGCTCGAGTGAACTAAGTGTACTGTGCGCAAGGAACGGTGGTGTTGGAATTCAAGCAGTTACATTTCATTTTAGATAGACCTAGATTAATGGAGATCTAACGGAATAATGAAACATAACAATTCTGTTTAAATAATAATAGTATGTGATAAAGATCTAATCTGCGATTGTTACTTTGTAACAACATTCTATTGGGTTGTTCCACTGGACGCTACAGGCCTTACGCTCCAACGAAAGTTTGAATTTTATTTCGCCTTACGTCGAAAGTTCCACGGTTGGTCATCCACGACCTTCAATTCTTCGTCCTGGAATACAAGTAATCCTTGCCAATGCGCGTGTTCAGCTGTCGTGAACTACAATTTTGGTAGACATAATTGAAACAAAACAGTTGTTAGTATTTGGCCACTATTAGGGACACATTGGCCTAGAGACAAGGTGCTCGCTTCTCAGGCCGAAGGTACCGGGTTCGATCCCTGGTCGATGCAGGCATGTTGGAATTTTAAAAAAAAATTTTTTTTGGGGGGGGGGGGGGGAATTCCTGTCCCTGGTCCTATGGTAGATAGGAACGAGCACCTAGTTTTCTCAGGTCAGGACGAAAAACCCGGCGGGCCTGTGTGCATGTTGTACACTTTAAAGATACCTTGGCAGTTGAAAGCCTTGAAAAGCAGGTCTGAAAAACAACAACAACGACAACAACCAAACAACAACCTAATCCCTGCCACAAAAACACACAGAAACAAGAATAAGAAAAATAAAAACTAGAAAAATGAGGTGTAATGCCAAGGTCCGCGAACCTCCTGAAATAAAGACCTGAAACAACAAGTATTTGGCGACTTGGTCCGAAAAGCTACAAACTAATTTTTAATTAATACGTTAACAATTCAAGAATGTTCTCGTTTCACTGCCAGATCGCTGTTTTAACAGACATGGAAGGGGGACTGAAAGGATTGGTCATTGTCTTCTCGGCCTTTATGATCCAAGTGCTGGCCTTCGGCAACTACGCATGCGTGGGAATCTATACAGTTCATCTTTTGGATGTGTTCGACGATGACGCAGTGGGCGTGTCTTTGATCACAGCCATTCATTTTGCATCTTTACTATGTTGTGGTGAGTACTGGTATGTAACGATATGGTAGGATTATACATAGTGGCGTATCTAAGATGTGGCAGGTGTGGCATGTGACTTGGGCGCCATTGAGCACTCACTGTTAAAGTCAAACAAACCTTCTTCGGATAGTGAAAAGATAGTTTTCTTCAGAATTTGGGAAGGTGCCGTTATAATTTTCATGTAATGCCACGGATTGTTAAATAAAAGATTAACGAGCTTGCCTTATATTTTTGAGCCTGTGTTATGGTAAAGCTATCTCAGAAATGGGTGTCACTGTCAGATGTTCGTAGGGGATGCAATTTCAGTGCTTGCCATTGGCGTTATTTTCTTTAGGCACTCTCCTGTTTATACAAAATTTAAAGATGTGTTCCGAAATAAATCACAGAATGAGTTAGATTGACTCGAGGAGTGTCGAATTGTGAAGTCTGAGATAGCGAAATTACGTTATCGATTAAATTATAACCCTGGTCTGCTTGGCACGATTTTTTTTTGCAACGTCCTTGGCCTTGTCAATAAAAATCACGAATTGAATCGGTCCATCCTCAAATGCCATTCTAATTACAAATGATAGTAAACACTCTTTTTTTTTTCTTTTGTTCCTTCCTTCCTCCCTTCTGTCTGTCTGACTTTCTCTCTCTCTCGCTTTTTTCCTTCTTTCTTTCTTTGTTTCCAAATGATCCTTTAGATTTGAGGAAAGTCCTGCCAACAAATGTTGTAACAAGTGTAACTTAACTAAGCGACGGTGACAAAATGACAATCCTATATTGTTTAGGAATCCAAATCAAAGACAAAACTTATGACACATTATACGTAACGGATGTCCTTAACCAAATGTAAAATTTCTACATTTCACTTGTAACAAGCAGTGACATTCATTCATGCATACATTCATTCTTTCATTTATCTATTCGCTCGTTTGTTGTTTTTTTGTCGTAATTGAAGTTGTTATGGTTGTTGTTTTATTTAAATTCTTTTTTATTTTTACGTAATTATTGAGTACGCAGACGGACTTTATTACCGTACAACAGGTCATTGAAAGTCACGGCTCAGTTCAGTTGACATAATTGAGGTCGTGCGTCCTGTGGCCTGAGCTTTATTTAGCATTGCGTACCACTTGACCGCCGCTTGATGGGAAGGTCAAGTGGACCCAGTTGCAATGCATGTTGTGTGCTACCGGATATTAATTGACGAGCATTGTAATACGTAATACCATGATGATCCTGGCTGCTAAAGTATGGTTGAAAAAAAAACAACTACAGTTTTTATTGGGAGAGTCTTTCGTTAATAATGAATAATACGAGAAGAATAAGATAATTCTAGTATTTTATGTATCGCATTTTAAAATAATTTTGTTCATGGCAAATTTACGTGTGAAAATCTGTCCTAGAATTTTTCATTTCAACGTTGCTGTCCTGTGTTTGTATCAAAAGTGTGCTAGATTATTCTGTCAATCCTTTTTCCGTATTCAGCATTCAATTTCCAACAAACTGATAATTATACAATATTGTGTTGTCCAGCTCTATCCACAACAAACTTGTGTATGATTTTGAAAGACATATGCGGAATTTCGTTTGTCTCAAATTTACCTGGGATCCAACCGTAAAATTTCGTGGGGGAGTCAATGGCGGTCTTCTGTGTGTGTATATATTTTTAAAAGTTCTCGAACTTCTATCAAGCCACTGCTATTACTACTACACGAGTCCTAAGAACAATTCATAGGAATAACTGAAATTAACACCTGCTTTCATCTACTGTCTTTTTTACTATTACCACCACAACCACAACAGTACAATGCAATTGCACTTCACCACCTGTAAGTTTTAAGATTATCATTGATCCTTTTTGATCATCCCAGGTCCTATAACCAGTTTCATGATGACAAAGATTTCCTACAGAAAGTTATGCCTTGCAGGAGCCGCCCTAGTCAGTATCGGCATATTCTGCACGCCTTTGGTCATAAATCTACCTGCGATGTACGTTTTCTTTGGTGTCTTTGCAGGTAACTTTTCAATAACTTTTTTATACACGCTTTAGCAGTACCAATCTAATATTACAGCAACAGCATAGTGAAATAAATTCATTAAATCTTGTAGCAGCAAGACTTAGGCAATAACAAGAAAAACATGATAATTTTAATTTACACCTGCGCACACCTGTAAAAGCTACAGCAGTGCGCGCAGAGTTCATTTTGTGCTGTATTATAGGCTGACTATGACTGCCTTAGAAAACTGCTTTCGAATATGAAATGTTTATTTATTTACCTATTTATTTATTTATTTATTGTTTTCAATTTGTGCACGTAAATCAAACGAGCGTGCAGAAAGATCCAATAATCCTATAACTTCTAAACCAAATGTGAGTGCTTCTTTCAGATTTTTTAGTGAATAAATTATGGGTAAGCCGACAGTGTTTAAAGTTTTCACACCTTTAAGTTGTTTTGTGTTGCAGGATTTGGCGGCTGTCTCATCTACCTGCCCTCCCATGTCCTCAGTGGAATGTACTATACCAAACATAGGTCTTTAGCTACAGGGGTGGCCACGGCAGGGACAGGCATGGGAGCTATTATCATGCCCTTGGTGGTAGGTCTGCTCATTGAGGAATACACATGGAAAGGTAAACATATACTGTAATTATATATGTACAGTTACTATACGGTTCTGTCTGTTGGGTTGCTTCACCTGGCGTCACAGAACTTGTATGTTGTGTCGGTCGCACGCCTTGAAGACAACACATATATGGTGACACTGGCATATAATAATTTATGTGCTCGCCATTAATCTTGTCTTTTGTCTCCTTTCCACCTGTCCTAGGGTCGTTGTACTCAAACTACTCTACATCGTGAGAAAGCTAGTTCATTGACTTTGTTCTTGTATCACTATAATATAATATAGGATGTTTGGGAGTTCAGTCACGGTGTAGCGCACGTCTAACTGTGCAATGCATATATCTGTACTGTGTCAAAGTAAACGTGAAACTGTTTCCATGTATGTACCTATGCAGTGACATTAACCATCGTATCCATAATATAGACTTATGTGTGTCGTTTTAAATATTAACTCTGTGTACTTTACAGAAGGACTTGCGTTATTATATATTGTTCTAAAAACCCCACGCACGACACCACATTGTACACCAGCGAAATTTTTAATTTTTGTTCGTCTCTGTAGGAAGTTCCGAGGCTTTCTGGTTCCTCCTCACACGAATTTCAGTTTTATTATTATTATTATTTTTTTTAAATTATTATTACAGCCAATATTTGGGAGTGCACCACATGCTTGGCTCCTATGTAAAAAAAAAAAAAAAATGCTCTTTACAAGTAGCTCAGTCGTCGTGCAATGCGGATTGAGTTTGAGGTTGACTTTGGGGTTAACGGCATGTCGGCACGATAACGGCCACTTTGCACCTTTCACGGGTTTTTTTTTGTTTTCCTACTTTGGGCTAGCCTTCAGCTTTTAGAGTCTTGTGAATATGATCAAATAACACGGAGAGGGATGGATCATAATTTTGGGTGACGTAAGTGAAAAGAAACCAGTAGGTAAATTGTGTTGGTTCAAATCACTGGTTTCTTCAGATCGTTGATCCGCGCACGGTGATTTGTTCTAAATACATGTAATAATAATTGTCTGCATTATTAATACGTACAGATCTGCAAAGAGATCTGTGACTCAAAGACAACAAGACTTTAGCCCTATAGGAAGTACAATGTGAATTTGGCGATACATATTTGATGTAAAAATGAAAATCCAGGAGCCCAGTGTGAAAGCAAACAGCCTGATTGATTACATTATTAGATATTTTAATGTTCCTCTTACTGAATAAACGTTATTCCAGTGCAGAGAGATAGGCTTGCGAGTTAAGTCTTTGCTTGGCTTAAAATGTTGAGAATACATAATACCTTTTTTTCAATATGTTAACCAAGGTTCCGCCGGCTGTCTGGCTTAAACTTGCATCAAAACTGCATTAAAAAAAAATATTTTATCTTTATTTTATTCAGGGTGCCTATATGATCTGCCTGAACTTGCTCAATTCTCCAGTAGCGTGATAAAACTGGTGGGATTTTCACAAATTAAATACGAAAATAAGGCATTTCACTCCTTACCATTACATGTTAACTGATATAATTCAATGTGCTCAACCATTGAGGCCGCCGTCCGTGCGTTAAGACAGTTCTGCCTGGGTTTTGGGGATTATATTATGCGTAAGCTTTCAGACAGACAATGGCTAAGAGATATTAAGATAAAGTAATACCAAGGCATGAATAATGCAGTGGCGAGGTAAATTATTCAAGTTTTCTTGCCTGCATATTTAAGTTTGATAAGTTTCAACCTATCTGCAATCTATGTGGATCTGAAGTGTAATACAGACATATGAAAGGAAACAGGTTATCTCGAAAAAAAAAGCATTTCTTTGTTCATGTAGAGAAAAAAAGAGTAAAAGATCGAATTAATTTCCTTTCAACTATATGCCTTTTGAAGATCGCTTTTGTGTCCACAGATCTATGGGAAGCTATGGCATTTTGGACCGCATAAGAACTTTATAGGATAACTGCAGCCCATTATGTGGTTTTAAACGCTAAAGTACCAGTCGTGCATGTTATAAAGATTTTAATCGGTTGTCCATTCCTTGCAGGCTCATTGACGATTCTGGCTGGAATAGACTTGCATCTCTTTATCTTCGCATTCTTCATGGTCCCGCCCCCTGAACCTGTGGCCGAAGAACCTTCAGGTGACGGTATGGCCAATGGCCACACCCCGCCAATCATAAACTACCAACTTCTCCAATCAGCGGAATCTACGCCGCAGAGCATGAGCCCCTCTTGTACTTATTATGATGAAGTGAAACCGCTACAGCAATCCAATGGTGATATTGACATGAAAGACAGTCACGACACCCTTCAAAACCATGCGAATGGGAGTGTTCCTTCTGCTGCGCGAAACACTGATCATTTAACTGTTAATTATCCCCGTGATGGACACTCACCAGGTAGTCATCGGCTGAGCATCTCGTCATTCTTTGAGTCAGCCAGGCACCGTGTCAGTCTTGCAGAGGATGACATTTCCATGCTGTTTATACCGAGCTATCTTGCATGGAGAACACGGTCAAGGGCGTCTTCCTGCAGTCATGCCCCAGACGATGCAATGAGTAAATGTCTTGAGACAGCAATTCTCACCTCAGAAATCCCTGAAATGCCAAATCTTGAAAGTGAGGGCACCGACAACACCAGTACCGAGATAATTTCATCTTTAGCCAGTGACACCGCGGAAGAAAACGAGCAGCAAGCTCTTGTGGGAACCATAAAACATCATATAGCCATTTTATTTGAATTCAGATTCTTTATTTACTTTATCTCAACACTGATCTGGAGCCTGACAACCACGGAGTTTTTGACATTTGATCCAGAATTGATTGTTCTCAAAGGTCACTCAGCCAAAGATGCAGCCATGGTCTTTACCTTCTATGGAGTTGGCCAGTTGGTTGGGTGTGTTATTATAAGTATTGTTGGCAATTTTTTTGGACATCGAATGTTGCTGTACGTTGGCGCCAACATCCTTACGGGTATTCTCATTGGTGTGGCGCCTCTATTTAACTGTTTTATTGAGATTGCTGTACTTCTGTTGAGTATTGGCCTCGCATACGGAGGAATCCTTGGTCTGTACATGAGTGTAACCATAGATCTGGTTGGAATGGAAGATATGGATATTGGTATGGGCTATCTCCTCCTGGCCTCTGGTTTGGGCTGCTTCATTGGACCACCCATAGGAGGTAAAGAACAGATACAATCATTTGCCCCCTTGCTGTTCTTTCTTATATTTCCTTCTTATTCCATTTCATTCCTTCATTCTTGGGAACTTCTACCATTTAGATTTAGCTTGTCTTATTAATTTACATCTGTCTTATCTTCTCTTCATAGCCTCTTTCCTCGTTTTGTTCTTTTTCTTTTAATCTGATCGTAACATTTCATTTATCTAATATTGTGTCCTCCTGTCATTCTAAATTCATTTTATTGTGCACAGACAATTCTGATCATCCTTTTCTTTGTTTTCATCCCATATTCAATCCTACAATGTTTGTCTTAACTAACAGATTGGTAATGTTTCGCTTGACTTCATTCTTAAATAATCAAAACCGTATTGCAGATCATATAAATATGGAGAAAGTGAATCCACTTACTGTAATATACCTGTAGTTATTTTCCGTCACTGACGCTAATATTAATTATTTATATATATGTGGCATGACTAATATGAGATCCTTTTGTTTCTCGGGGGCCTCAGAATAGTGCTGTTGGCCCCCTGTTCTTGATTGGTTTTCTTTCTTGTAGATCTTCTTCTTCTCGCTTGCCGTTCACTCTGTTGTCGTCTGTTGTCTTTTCTGGTCTGGTTTTCTGTTTTTTTGTTTTTTTTATGGTGGGCGCCAAAATAAGGACAAGACAAGTGAGAGCAGAAAAGCAGTTCTAACACACTGTCCCTTTCAGGAGTTTGATCCCTTTATTGCCAATGAAACATGTCACTAGTTGACTGTTTTCCTCTAGAGCCCCAGTTAAAACAAGTAATAAGATATTAAGACCTAGCAGCGCTCTAGGGTTTTTGAATTTTGTTCTTTAGTTCTTGGTGCCGCCAGGGACCTGGCGGCACCAAGATTAATCCCCCAGCAGAGCATAATTTCAGGGATCTTTATAAAAACTCTGCATTTAGCATGACTAATATGTAATTAGTTTCATTTTAAGTACTTGGTTGTTGTCTACCCCCTCCCCCCCCCCCCCCCCAATCCCCTAAAAAGATTGCCTCTTGTAGGTCATGCCAAGTGTAAAATCACAGAACAATAATGTAGGCTATAATTAGCAACGTTCAAGGTCAGGTTCACATATTTTTTTTTTTTTTCCTATGCTAACACTGTCGCTCGAGCTTCAATCACAGCAACGAGTGTACTCATTGTCAGACTGCAATTATAACATACATTTTTGTTGTTGTTTATTTCCCAGGTGCTCTCAGTAAGGTTTTTGGCGGTTACCATGAGGTATTTTACATGTCTGGTATCCTGATCATATTTGGAGGTCTCATGATGTTCTTGATATATCTGCCGAGATGCTGGAAGAACAAGTGCAATAAGAACACAAAAACATGAAGACAGAGGTGTTACTTGAGGACAGAGTGGTCTTCTCGCATGTCTCTGCTGCCCTGTGGTCCAGCTGATCGCTTGGAGCGCCGCTGGAGGCAGGCAGCCAGTTCCCCGCATCCCTCTCTGACTTTCTCAGGGAGTCAATGGGCTTCATGCTTTATTGCCAAAGGGCAAATGGTCCCCATAAAATGACAAGGCTCTAACTCCCTTCCATCAACTTTTGAGAAATTGATGACTGAAGTTTCATAATGCTCATAGCTTTTAGAGATACGTCTTTTTACTTTGTTTTTAGTAATACTTACAAATTACACACCGAATCTGCTTGGTGTTTTGACACACATTGGAGAAGGCCTGTAGAAGTAGTGTGTGGTGTGTAACTCAGTTCAGCCAGAAAGTGAAGATAGAACCTTGTCATTCTAAGGAGACAAAATATTAAATCAATTTTTACTGTCAATCCATGGTTTTTTGGTGCTCGTGCCTGGAGTACGATCTGAATTACAGTATATGTAACTCCTTGAATCTAGTCCCAGTTTCATACTGTTGTTTTTATAGTTTGTTGAAATAGCCTTCAAGAGTTCAAGTTTTACTGCTGTTCAACACGTAATACTGGTATTGGTATTGTACGTGCTACACACGCTATTTTAAATACGTTTAGAAAGTGATCACTGCTGGACATGGTCCTAATGTAAATATAATTATAATCTGATTGTTCTATGATGTGTCTCAGATTTTGTTGTTGTTTGTTAAGTTGTTTGTCTTTATAAAGTGCGGTTCCATCTTCATGTTCTTGCAAATTATGAATGTTGACAAATTTCTTGTTTTGGATTGTTTCTATGCATAAAGAGATTAAAAAGGCAAATCCGCACCAAATTGTTCCCTGATTTTTTATATTTTTTTTAAACAGCTGTTACTTTCCATTCTATGTGGCATGCAGTGTAATCGTGAAAAATTGATGCACTGTAACAAGAAAAAAAAGACAGTAGTCCAAAATTTGCTGCAGAAATTGATTTTTAAAATAACAATATTCACACAAAATTGTGTCTACCTGAATACATTACAATAAATCATGCCCAGGGGCGAAGCCTGGCCCTCTGCAGAGGGTAATCAGAATTTAAACTAGTAAGATCCTTATTACAGGACGTATCGCTACATCATATTTACATAATTATAAATGCAGGGACTAAAACAATGAAACGGTTGCTAGGCACTGCAAAATCTAAAGAGTGGACTATTCTTGTCAACAGGACAGGAATGCAGCAATTTACAAGCCAAACTAATCTGAAAATACCATTGATTCATACTAACAGATTTATAGTCTCATATTTTTCATCCATTTTTAAAAATATAATTTGAATGGCAGGTTTTCATTGTCATATTCATAGCAAGAGATTTTGTTATTCTACCATCTCATAAAGTTTCCCGAAAAAGACCAATTAATAATTAAATGGCAGAAAGTGCTTAACTGGCATCTCTGTGACACAACAATGTGTAGCGATCTCGGAGAAGTGGCTATCTGCCGTTGCGGTATAGGTTCGAGCGACCTATCAAGTGAATTGATGTTCATAATACGTTCTACTGATTTTGATCATAGTTATATCTAGATCTAAACTATGCATTATTATGCTTCGGTAGCCCTTGCTGTGCGTAGAGTAAATCATTCTTAGATTACCTCAAACAAACAAACAAACAAAAATCCACACAAACTCTTTCACTCTACTCTTTACCTTTCGATTGGGATGAAAACGACCGCATAGTGAAAAACCTGCATAGGTACGTAAAATCGGGTCAAACTTTGATTATGATCCTATTTTTTTCCCCCACTATTTTGCTGTCTGCGGCGCCACTTCGGCGAATACAGGCTATGCTCAAGCTAGCTTCTGGGTATAGTCAAGTCTTCTTCGTCTTTGTTAATCACTGATTTTGGACCAGTTCATATGGTGTAGGTCCTTACAAAGAAAGATGTTTTTCGATGAGGGGTGTTAGACTATAACAACAAACCCAAAATAGCGAGGTACAACAGAGTGCTGAACTGACTAAATGGACGTGGAGTTGGGCTCGATCTGAAAAGCGTAGTAATTCTAGAATTAATATTCGAAGGGTAATCACTGATTATTTGATTATGAGGAAGCGTCGCCCCTGATCATGCCATCAGTTTGGCTCAACATCTGTGACATTTAACATCTGAAATCTTACGATGATCACAGACAAATTTATAATCAGATAATTCTAATCTCATCATATTTTTAACTAATGCAGATCGAATAGATATGATTGATAACAGACGCATACACCACAAAATATGATCATATTTATGGAAGTGCAGACTCACCATGGGAGAGAAGAGTCACAAACAATACAAAAGCAGAACTTAGAAAGCCAGATATCACGTGGATATAACAATTAGTCCAATGTATTGAAAAAAAATAAATAAAACTTTCCACTTTAAAATGTGTGTTTATTCAAGATGAACGAGAAAACAACCGGTGAATCCTCAGCGAACGATACCGCCCGCACTAAAAATATTGTATGTATTATGAACACTTGTTCGTATTTAGCAGTGTGGTACTGAAGAAATTGCGTATTTTTATTCTATATTTGTCATTATTTTTGGGGAGTAGAGGTCATCATTTGTGGTCTAACTATTATGACAAGAACGAAGACCCCACAATGTGTAAATTGAGGGGCAGAACGAAATTTCCTGTCATACTTTTTAATTCCCCTCGAAGAAAATGCATCTTTTTATTCCGGTTCAAAATATCGGACCACTTCCATCTGTTCAACTCAGTTGTGGCTCGATATCAACGAAAGTTAACGTGAACATCGAGCCCTTTTGAAATACATGCGCGCACATATTCACCTCTTTCTACGCGTAGTCTGACATTTTGTAGAGGTTAGGAATCAGCGGTTAAAAAGCCTTTCGTAATTACATGGAAGATCTTACTTCCTTTATAACTAGCTGAGGTCCCCGGCCCTGCCCGGGATAAATCGGTTTGAATATTGGTTTCAGTTCTGGGTGGTTATTATGGACCTGCTTCATCTGGCCTGTTACTATTTTGTTCATTTTATTTTTGTTTGTTTGTTTTTAAATAAGTCTTACTGCTCTGCCTTTGTGAGTTGACACCCTGCGCATCCCGTACAACAGCATGATTTGCGCACGGGTTAGTGTGTTTGATAGTGAACACATTGCAGGAAGTGATAACGAAACCTTAAAATGGCGAACCATGACTCGAAATAGATCTAAATCATAGCGAAACAATAAATTTCCAATAAAAAAACAACAACACCGATTTGAGACTTCTATTAAAAACTGTGCACCCTTACATCCATTCTGATGCACCATATAAAATTTGAAGTCTGTGTGTTGAGTGGTTCAGAAACCTTTTGCAACGAAAAATCTCAAGTCCACAAATATATATAGTATAGATGTTGAAAATGGTGTTTTAAAAAGATGATTGGAACTGGTAACAAAACAAATGACTGCATAATTTCAGTTTGTACATTTCCACACATTATATCTTCAAAATGAATGTGTAAAAACCTAGTAGATTTTTTAACTAATGAGCACAGAAAGTTTGAACTTTCTACGTTTAGCCGTTTCTCTATGCATAGGGAAGGACCGCTCCAAGTTGTCCAAATATAGATATGATGATTATGATGAGTTTGCAAAGCTCAAAGAATGTTAAAATCGGGCAAAAAGAAAAAGTTGTATGTAACGAAACCCTGAGTGAGGAATAAAACCCAAACGATACAAAGCAAACTAAAGAGAAGACAGAAAATGCTCAAATTTTCGGCTTTCGCCTTTATCAAGAAAAAAAAAAAGGAACAGAGAAAACAATCGAAAAATAAAAAGATTTCAACCGGCACAGTTTTTCTGTGGTTTTTTTTGTAATATTTCGTCAGAACTCAAAGAAGTAAACTCGAAATCAGACCGCACTGTGACTAATCAGTTTGTTAGATTGAGTGTAAAATATGAGAGCTAGGGAAAATTTGAAATAAATCCAATAGAAAGTTTCCAAGAAAACCAGTTTTGATTCTACTCATGATAACACAGACGCATTATATTTCACGAAATATCATAAAAACCACAGAAAAATTGTGGGGTCGCAACATACAACCTTTTCTTTTTGCCCAGTTTTGACTTTGCATTATATTTCAGCGTGCAGAAACGGATGAAAATTGCCGTCTTAAAATTCTACTGATGACTCAATAGAAAATGCGGAATACTCTCGATGGCATCTCAGTCGAAGCTTTTGATTATTTGTTGCTCACGTCATATTTTTCACAAATGGCGCTAATTTTTGACAAATTCTGTCGATGATACTGCATATTATTTTCATTTAAACTTATTTAACAAGTTCAGTCTGCGTGTTGTAGATAACTGTGAGAAACTGAACCAGTCAACATTTCCAGGTAGGTACAAATACCACCACCTCCGCCCCCGCACCCCCTTGCAGACAGACCTCGCGAGCGGGTAATATCCCTCAAAGCGATGTCATGAGAGCTGGCCAAGACTACAATATGAAAATACATTATCTCTGGAAATAACAACAATGACAGCAACAATTAAACTCAACATAATATCAAATATTGCATAAAAGTGCCAGCTCGTAAATACAAAACTTCGCTAGTCAGTGTCATTAGTAGTGTATTGACGAAATATTATAAAAACCACAGAAAAACTGTGGGGTCGCAGTAAGGCAATAAGCAAAGTCAAAACTTTGCGAAAAAAAAAAAGTTGTATGTAGCAAAGCCTCGCGTGAGTTAATAATACCTTAAACGATACAATAAAACGCAAAGGAAAAGGGAAGACCAAAAAAAAAAAAATCTCAATGTTTCGGTTAAACACCTTTGTCAAGAAAAACAAGAACAGTAACAGACAAAAATTGAAAACTGCACAGATAAAATAATCGAACAATAAGAAAAAAAGAGAGAGAGAGAGAGAATAATGAACTATTTATAAAATACTAAATCAATACATGTACGACGACATTAGTAGTACCAATGCTAACAGGACATTCAATAGGCATTTCGACAAGTCATTTTAATTGACCCTCAGATGACGTCTTTGGCTTGGTCGCATCCGCACGACGCCACAACCCGGTGACGCGTTAGGTCACTCTTCGAGAGATTAAATTTTCTTTGCCGAAAATTCATTCCAACGGCAAAAAGAACAACATCTGTATTCTGAGATTATTAATATTATGTAAGTCTGAGAGAAAAGTAATAAGTTTGGAGGCTATGGTGGCGCTCCCTTTTGTCAGTGGTTTGAGCTATAATTACTATGAAAGTACTAATTTTAGCAAGTTTCTCCAGTGTCCCAGGCAAGGCTGATATAATTGGTAAGGGGATATAACTGAAGAAGAACAACTCTTTTACCGATTGGCTCCCTCTGAATGTCTGCAAAGACCCGATTGCACCAGTCGCTCAAGTTCAAGGCGCATCGCTTCATACCGAAAAATAACCTGTACAAAAGTTTGGTTAGTATAGGTGCAATGATGGCTGTGTAGTTTCGGTTACAAACAGTTCAGATTTGATTACATTTTGTCAAAACTGGTAATACTAGTGACACTGACTGATAGAGCTGCCAACCAGTGCTAAGCACTGCCAGCATACCCACATTTTTATAGTGACAAAAACAGTAATAGTCTAACACTGGATGCTTTCTGGAGGCGTGGCAAGAAATAACCGAAAGATTAAAATATTATGTCTGAGATCCTTTTTTTTTCATGAAAGATAGCACTAAGTTGTGAAATACATGTAAAAGGATCCATGTAAACAGGCGTGACCCGCTAGAGCGATGCCACATGATGAGCTAGTCTTAAGAAGTCCCATTGGCATAGAGCCAATATGTAAATTTGCGGGGCAGAACAGGGCTGAAAAACAACAACAACAAAAAACTATTCTATCTCATGCACTGCGTCCTGCACGTCTGCTTCGTCCCTGAAAAAGAAACAAACTGGGTCAGTCAAATTCTTCCTTTGCATGTAGCAATTTCAATGTCTACTAAACGCAGGTACTAGGTGGAACAGCTGGGTTTGGTGTAATGGGGTTGGCCAGTTAAAAGCAAACTTTATCATTCTATGCTAAGAAAATTTTGACATTAATGACAAGCTAATTTTTTTTCTCCGTCTCCGCGGCACTGATCGGTTTGCCGGATGCAGCGTGTTCTTATTCTTCTAAAGGCCGTTAACCTCTGCCCAATTTATGTCGTTGTCACTACAAAACTGTTTTCCATTCAAATCCTATACCTGTCTTTGACAGAAATGGAAGGTGGTTTGAGAGGACTAGTCATTGTTTTCTCGGCCTTTATGATCCAAGTGCTGGCCTTTGGCAACTACGCAGCCGCTGGAGTGTTCACCGTCCACCTTCTAGAGGTTTTCGACCACGACGCAGTGGGCGTGTCGCTGATTACATCCATTCACTTTGCGACATTGATGTGTTCTGGTAAAATATTGTACATGTATTAACCCTGCTTGGCTGTGACCCCGTGTGGATGTGGGACGAAAACATAGGTAATAAGGGAAGGCGTGAGGAAGAACAGGGGCCATGTCGCGTCAAAGGAGTCCCCACATACGTCGCACGAAGGCAAAGAAATCATACCTATGTCAGTTTCCTCCATCCAGACTCTTCCCCTTGACCTTTAAAAAAAACAAATAAACAAAGGAAAAATTAGAAGGGGGTTGGGGGGGGGGGGGTGTGATGTTTCCACTTTCTCTCACTAACTTTCTTCTGACACCAGCCGTGATGGGCACGGCACAAACACACTAAATAATCGACTATCTCTCTTCTATAAGTTATAACAAACGATATCTGTATTGCTTATATATATACAATAATTATTAATTCATTCAATAATAATAGGAACATAGGTCATACAATTTCATGTGAATCTCGGTGGAATGAAGTTGATGCAAATCAGTACATGATAATTAAAAGGCTTCGTAATATTCAATTTCTAGCACATTTTATAAAACACACGGGTACATTCAGCTTAAGGAAACCTCTCCTTTAGGGGTGTATGGCGCTATCTGGGCACTGGTTCTTCCTCTCTACACTGGCTTGGCTGCGCAGTTAGGTCAACAGGTATCGGCAGGTACCAATAGGTCGGGAAGCCAAGAAGCCACAATGTCGTTAATCAAAGTACAAGAAGTTGAGAAGCCAAGAAGGTGTTGTTCTTCCTCCTCTGTAGAAAAACAATCGCAACTTCCTAATCTACTGCTGGAAGGCATGACTTCCATACTTACTCCATGACGGATATTCATCACCAATACTTTTAACCGCTGACACTGTTATAAGTCAGGCTGCAGCTCCCATACTCCATAGGCTCCCATATAGGCAATAGAATAAACGATCAATACAGTTTTAATGATATTTACACGTTCCCCACGAAGAATAACGCTCTCTCTAACAGACCCCATCCTATAAGGTTTCGTAACATATATGTAACGGCGTTTCCGTGACTCTCTCAGAGGCAGTAGTTATACCAAAGTAAACCCACTAGATTTAGGTTCTACAATTATGAACATTAAGTAAAATACACATACATCGCACAATTAACTTACCACTCAGCAACAGCTCAAATGCCGACAAGATACCAAAGATACCACGCTCTGACAAAGGATGTTTGCGGGTTCCCTGACCTTCCCCACTCACAAGACTAGTACAAAGTTACAGTTGCAGTTGTGGTCTCCTCTTCGGCACGAAGCTGGTGAGTGCTCTCAGCGGTCTGAAGTTGGAAGGAGCGTTCGGGGATTTATACCCAGTCAGGTAGCGTCCCAAGACGCTCACCGAGTGTACATTAGTTATCCTAATAGCCACCATCGTCGACTCTACGTCAAATACTATTGAAGCATCTCTACCCCCCAAGCAATTCCCAGGTGATCTGATCGTCAAGTACGGCGGTCAAGTAAACACTACCCTTTTCGGGTGTCAACGCTTTCCGTTGCATCCCGTACTTTCCCCCTCTGGCCTACAATAACTCTGTCTCCCCGCCGTCAACTATCTTCCCACGCTATTTATACCTTGCCAATCTGTGCCAGGGGGGGGGGGTGTTCAGACCAACACCATAAACCAAAATGAGACAAATCAAATAGGATTTGAAATATTCATTCCCAGTTGAAATAAAGAAAAGTAGGTTCCACGAAATGAATGGCAGCATTTAGAATTCCTTTTCAACTTGAATACGAAAGAAAGAGAGAAGGGGAATAACCGTCTCAGTACCTTTTGCCATTTCAGTGCGCATTCAAAATTCGCCCTGTCTGCCTGAGAAATTTTGTCTATGCGTATGAGAATCGTTGATGTAAATTACAATGTAATGCTATCGTTCCTCTCTACCCAGGTCCCATCATCAGTTTTCTCATGACCAAAGTCTCCTGCCGAAAGTTATGCCTTCTAGGGGCGGCTCTCATTGTCATCGGCGTATTCTGCACACCTTTAATCAGAAATCTCTTAGCGATGTACATTTTCTTTGGAGTTATTGCAGGTAAATTTCTCCTAGTGCTTGTTTTTTTTGGGGGGGGGGGGGAGGCTGAGGGGCTCAGATTGAAATGCGATTTGGTCTGTAACCATCGTGTGCATGACTCCTTGAATTTTATGTTGAATACAAGTACATGAATAAAATAAATAAGTAAATAAATAAATAAAACATATAATAAAAAAAAGGTTAATAAATAAATGAATAATCTGTTAGGTAAATAAATACGTGAATAATCTGTTAGCGAGGGTGCGTAAATGAATGGATCACTAAATGGTTGAGCAGATAAATAAACACAAAAATAGATGAACTTTTGTTTCTCTTCTTCTTATGCTTGTTAAAATTTCTGCTTGGAACTGACACAAAGAAAAGGTTCAAAAGCGCCACCAATTAACAACTAATAGCAAAACGATGTTCGCATTAACATTAACAGTGGCGCTGTGTAGATGGGCCTATTAAAAAAAGATTTATATTTGTTTGTATGTTTACATAATGAGTGATTTATGAGTCAAGCATCGTGCAAGTATGTTCTTTGAAAATGTAGAGGAGTATAGCTCTCGTTTACATACAGCAAACTAATTTACATGTGTTAGAGTCCTGGAGCTGTAAGCCAGGTGTGGTTTGTATTTTAATGATGTGTACAGATGTAAACAGAACTGAGGGGTGGGAAATGAAAAAAGAAATCACCAAGCGCAAAGTTCATACTTTTGAAATAAACAAATTACCCCCACCCACCCACACACACACACACACTTTTCCATTTCAGGTGTTGGTGTAGGTCTAATTTACCTGCCCTCACACATCCTGTGTGGCTTGTATTTCGTCAAGTACAGGTCTTTGGTGACCGGGGTGGCCACCGCGGGCACAGGAACAGGGGCCATGGTGCTGCCACCTGTGTGTGCACTGCTGATTGAGGCATTCACGTGGAGAGGTAACTCTTGTTGTTCAAATTATTTTGTGGGTGTGGAGCTATTAGCCAAGGGCTAAATAGCCACTGTAATAAATAAGAATATTCAAATGTTATTAAAATTACACCCAACGAAATTACCTTAATACACACAAAAGATGAATAAAATAATAATAGTAAATTAATTCTGGTGGCATAAATATTTCACTGTGCTACAGTTTTCGGTCCTTTTCGTTTGTTCAACTCTCCTCTTGTACGGATCGATTGTGTTTTTAAGTTTCAGAACATTTTTAGAAAAAAGTTGTGAAAGCATAAAATTCAATGAGCTTTTTTGGATACGCATTCAGTTTGGTATGTATGTGGTACAATGGCGCGCATGTATTCTGAAGCAAAACTGTAGATTATTAGTGAGAGAGAGAGAGAGAGAGAGAGAGAGAGAGAGAAAGAGAGAGAGAGAAAGAGAGAGAAAGAGAGAAAGAGAGAGAGAGAAAGAGAAAGAGAGAAAGAGAGGAGAGAAAGAGAGCGAGAGAGAGAGAACACATATTATGTAATGAAGCATTAACAAAATTTCCTATAAGCATAGGTGCACTGAAGATTCTAGCTGGGCTGGACACGCTGCTGTTCGTCTTCGCACTTTTCATGGTCCCGCCTTCTACAGCCGTGGAAACAGCGTATCCCAGCGTATCCTCCCATGACGAAGTGAAGCCAGCCCCTCTGATCAACGACCAGGAGGATGTGAAAGATATGCACTTTGCATTGCCAACAAATGAACACGAAAAGAAGAACGGCGAGTCTGATTCCCCCCGTAAACCTGCTTCTAATTCCCTCCTATGCAGGACTGCGGCTTCCTCAAGACTAACCCGCGACAGCAAACACCATGTTTCGAATATAAACATGACGTTTATGCCAAGTTATATTGTGTGGAGAAAGTATTCGTGTGCCACAGAATTCGCCAGTATGAGCGCTGTGGACGGTGCAAACCTTCAACTCCACAAATCTGCAACTGCAAGTTCGAGAAATCTTCCCTCGCCTACAGGTATCCGATCGGAAGGGACACAGAACGTGCTGGACGCGGAAGAAATATTCAGAATCATTAGCAGTTCAGCATCAGAGGACGTACCGAAGATTGCCAAGGGAAGCTTGAAACAGCATTTTGCCTTGTTGTGTGACTTTAACCTTCTCATATTTTATTTCGACTCGTTCGTGTGGAGCTTGACCACCAGTGCATTCCTCACATTTGGTCCAGACTTTATCACCCTGAAAGGTCACTCTGACAAAAATGCCGCTTTACTGTTCACGTTCTTCGGCGTTGGCCAGTTAGTGGGCGGCCTCATGGTCAGTTTTCTCAGCACTTTGGGAGGTTGGATACCAATGTACATCGGCGGCAGTGTCTTTTGTGGCATTTCTTTATTCGTTTCACCGATGTTCTCTTCCTTTGTCGAGCTGGTCGTGGTTCTGCTGTGTTTGGGCTTCTGCTATGGAGGTCTCGTCTGTCTGTGCATGATGGTAATAATACAACTGTTGGGAATGGAGAATCTGAGCATCGGCATGGGATATTTTCTGTTTGTCTGCGGCATTGGGTGTTTTCTTGGACCGCCCGCAGGAGGTGGGTAACAGCATTGCTTTGTGTTTCGTTCTTGCCGTATTTTTTTTTTATCTTTCAAAGATTCTTGTCACATTGCTGGTCTGTTTGTATGCCTACCCGTCTGTCTGCAGTCCGCTTTTTACTATACTTGTTCACCCTCTCTTTTTTAGAGGTTGAGCTGTCTCTTTGACTTTCTCATTCTCTCTCCTTCTTCTCTCAACTCCCTGTTTTTTTTTCCTGCATTCCTTCTATCTTAAGCCATAACTTCTTGTCCACTTGTACTGTATAAACATTAATTAGATCATATTTATCCAGTTTTGGTAATTCAATCATCCCATCGCCACCTTAGGTCTTGTTTGTTCCAACTCGACTTTTTGCACCAGTGAGAAATTCGACGTTAAACGTTTGCAGCTTTAGTATTACTAGCTGAGTTACCGGGCCCTGCCAGAAGAAATATCTTTGTTACTTACTAGCTGAGTTTCCAGCCCTGCCCGGGATAAATCGATTTATTAGTTTCAGTTCTGGGTGAATATTACGGACCTGCTTCATTTTGCCTGTTCCTTTAGCTTTATTTATTTTTGTTTGTTTGTTTTTAAATATATACGTTCTACTGCTCTCTCTTTGCGCGTTGACGTCCTGCGCGTCCCACCAGCATCCGTCAAATGGCTATGATTTGCGCACGGGTTAGTTTGTTTGCACATCGCAGGAAGTGATAACGTCATGTGTTGATGGAAATTTTTTTTAATAATATTTGCCTAGGCATATTGAAAACACAAACCTGTACTTTTGGCCCTGCAGCGTCAATCTCCCAATTCCAGACCCTTTCTTTTTCCTAGTCTAGGCACATTGAGAACACACAAAGTTTCATACCTGATAGTCTAATCCTCAATCTCATACAAACCAGTCCTAACCGGAAGTTGTTTTGTGAATGTGATACAGATACCGGAACCAATCTCAATTACGTACATTTGCCGAAAAAATAGACCGAACGCCAATGTGTCGCAACCTAGAAACTAATACAAACGTTTAATACAAACGTTCTGCGAGTTATTAATTCTTTTTTTATTTTCTGTGCCGGCGACACGACGACAGTCTTTACGAAACGCTGTATAAAATCTGAGGGCCACCGAATCAGCATTAACAGAGGAGTAGCGAAAGGCGCGCTGCAATTGTCGTAAGGTTTCACTTTAATTAATGGAAGTGCTTAGAGAGGGACACATGTCCCCCTCTAAGCAAGTGCTTACAGAGGGACATATATGTGAAAAACGTCACCGAAATATGGTGACTTGCTATTTTTACTCAGCCAGCCGACGGATATTCTATTTTGGGAAGTTTGCCTGTTTTTGATTTCGATCGTCCAACATGGCGGCGCCCTCAAATAGCCTGTAGGCTATTTTATGTATGACTAGATCGAAAGATCTTCCCAACTCTAAATCTCACCCTACCCCTAACACTAATTGCCATGCCGACTTTGACAGCGCATGGTCATACGCCATCGTGCGTAAAATAGCGAAAGGAATATTTTGCAGAAATACGTAAAACAGCCTACAGGCTATTTGCGGTCATACGTAAAATAGACATTCCGCACTCTCGAAATAAGTAAAATATCCTATTTGCCGCCATACGTAAAATAGACGCTCGGATGTTCTGTCACCTTGTGATTCTTCTCACACGTATAGGCTAGCACAGCGGTTGGTGCATGTCCTTGGTAGTGGTAGGCTCATTTTCTATCCTGTCATTCTTTTACCTCTGTCTATCATCTGACTTTTCCCAGCACAACGTGGCTGTTATCGTGTCATTGTGCTTGTCTTCAAACTTAAACTTAAACGTACTGGCCACACAAACAGATTAAATTTGGAGTGCATATTATTTCTCCGGCATCTGTGAGATCCAGAACTAGATCTAGATCTTCAAAAATATTTCTTTTGTTTCAGAGCCCACACAGTGACTGCATAATACGTTCTAACTATGCCCCTCCATGCTAAAGGAACTGATCTATGCAACTGTCCCTCTTAAATCCTGCGCTGAAAGATATCTTAAATCCTGTGGTTAGAGACATTAAAATAATGTGATGTGTCCCTCTGTAGTAAATGTAAGCACACATTTAGAAGGGGGGGGGGGCGCATGTGTCCCTCTGTAAGCATACATTTAGAGCGGGATATGTGTCCCTCTGTAGGCAATTTCTTAGAGGGGCTCGTGTCCCTCCGTAAGCACTTGCTTAGATGGGGACATGTGTCCCTCTGTAAGCACTTGCTTAGAGGGGGACAGGTGTGTATGTCCCTCTGTAAGCACTTGCTTAGAGGGGGGCATGTGTCCCTCTCTAAGCACTTCCTTAATTAATATAGGTAATAATCTAGATCTAGGACACAAAGTAAAGTTCCTTCCACAGACAAAGAAATACAATGGCAGAATCAGTATGAACTCGGATTCGGCGCCAACTCTGGAGTTTGTTTACCCCTTTGCGCTTAAGTTTACAGGCGATACATGTTTTCGTTAATCCACAATTTGCTTCCTTCAGCGAATGAATGGTGAGGGGAAATTGCGTCACGGTACTAAAAATAGATCGTAATAGCGTGTCCCTATTCTAAAATCATGGAGTCGGAAGTGTTTGTTGCGAATTTTAGTGTGAATTATGCAAAATGAACATATTACCCAGAGTTTGCAGCATTTTTATATTATCCCCTTACATCACATTAAGTCGAGTTATAGGCGATGAGAATGCTTCCAGAGTTTTGGAGCCTTCCCAAAAAAGGGCCTTTAAGGGCAGAATTTTCACCCTTAGCTGCATTATAGTACGATGATAAGGATAAGGAGTGAGAATGAAATGGAATTGTGAAACAGCTTTATAAGTGCCATATTACGTATTTCAAACAAGTGTCAAAGCGTACACCAGCTCTTCTACACATAGGGGACAAGGTGGTCTAGAGGCAAGGTGCTCGCCTCTCATGCCAAGGGTCCCGGGTTCAAAACCAGGCCGGTGCAGGCATGTTGGAAGTTTGGGATTTTTCTCATATTTTCGTGTCCCTGATCCTATTGGGAGGTAGGATCGAGTACCTAGTCTTCTCGGATAAGGACGAAAAATTCGGAGGGCCCGTGTGCACGTTGCGCACGTTAAAGTTACCTTGGCAGTTGGAAATCGTAAAGAGCAGGCCGAAATAAAATTCGTCCCTACCACTCCCTCCCCCATCTCTTCCCCCCCCCCAAAAAAAAACGCCGACCGGCGCTGCACTGTGGCGACGACGTGCCTGCTCCAGTTGTAACTGGGCTGCAATGGCACAAAGGCAAATTTCCCAAATGGGATTAAAGAGTCATACAAATACAAAATTTTATACAAATACTAAAAGATCTCAAGTTTTTCAGAATAGGTAGTTAAAAGACCGTAGTCTCATTACAAAGCCGAAAAGAGAAAATACTGAGTTTTGTTCACAGCTCTACTGCAGGTTACTGTGTAAAATGCTACGGTCCCCTAACAAAAGCATTCATAAAATTAATGGAGCTATAGAACAAACAAGAACTCAGGTCGCCACGTATCGTATTTTGTGCAGTTTTTGAAGTTCATGGCAGTTGTTTGTTTTTTTTCTTCAAATAATGTTAATATCCAAGTGTTTTCTCCATCTCTCCGATCTATCTCGCCTCATAGCTCTTCGCTGTAGCTAAATGAGATTATATAAACTATAAATTAGTATAAACGTTTCATTAGGCCAGGAGGACATGGGTGACTTCTAAATTGCCCCGTCCGAGAAACTGTGTCATCACCAGTGATTAATAAGTTGCTTTTCACTTTGCAACCAGCACACCAGCTACTAAATAGTTGTTCCCATTGTTAGTCTTGACATCGTCGGCACGATAACGGCTTATTTGCACCTTTCAAGTTTTTTTTTTTTTTTCGTTTTGTAATAACTCACGTAAGTAAGTCCTCGCACGCGTTAATTCTGTAGAGAAAAGTCTTGAACTGCAAAAGCCGTTTCAAAACTTGCATTTTTCTAACCTCATTAGCTTTACTTCCTTTTAAAAATCCTTTTGTTTACCTTTCTTTAAAACTTTAATCTTCTCAGGCCTTCTTTACACTGCCTACGGACGTTATCGTGAACCACTTTACATGGCCGGAGCCGTTACCGTATTTGGAGGTCTCATCATGATTTTGATTTACGTGCCAAGATGCTGGAAAAAACAAGAGCAACGCTAATAATTACATGCATAATAATGGCTCCGCGCATTTACTATTTGTATATAATATATATATAATCATGTACTTGGTTTGATATCTATCGACCCTGCAATGTGTCCGTGTCTGCGTCACCATTCATTCTGCTAGATTAAACAAAAAAATACGGCACGACTATGAAGCAACTGCAGCGCAACAAAGTCGCCAGCTTAAGATCAGAAAAGGAAGGAAGACCCATAAAAAGATGTACTGATTTAAGTCATTTTTGTAGAATGTTTAAGTGATCAACTCTTTCGATTTGCTGTTTTTGCAAGATGTTTTAAATTTTGTTATGTTATACATGTATGACAAAAACAACAAAAAAAAAAAAAACAAGAAAAAAAAACCCCGTTTCTTGAAAGTTCTATATATACGTCTCAGTGTACGCTACATTAATACATGTATTACTATGATAACCTATGAGTATGACCCTGTCGTCCTGTTTACAAATTTGGAAATGGCCACCCTGACTTTATTGAAAGATTTTAAAGAGGTGCTTAGTTTACACTTGTTTGTTGAATTCTTCTCCTCACTGTGACAGAATAAAAGAAAATGACAGTATGCGTAGTGTAATTTTCTACCCTGAAATTTCCAGAAATTACGTTTATAAATCTATGATTACGGACCAATGTAAATAGTGTGAGTGTATACATGTGTATTGTGTGTGTGTGTGTGTGATAAATTAATTATATTTGAGTTGGGCGGACTTAATGCACTTGTTTTACAAGTGTGTGCGTGTGTCGTTAGGAGTTCGATCGTTTGTTGAAGTTTTTTGTTCTGAGGCGTCAACAGGTTAGTTTACGTTTTTGTGTGTTTTTTTTTTTTTTGGGTGATAAGTTGTATATATATAATATGAAAATAGGACAGTTATTGACCTTCGAGGGTCAAGCTTCAAGATAAAGGACAAAAACGGTAAGTAAATGATATTTGGTCAAAACTAAGTTCTTGCCATAAGTAGCATCTTAAACCATTTCTAAACATTGTCTCAAAAGCATTTAATGATTTACTCATCCAAAGTATTTTTGAAAAGTATTTTCTTATCCCTATCGAGTTACATTTTTGCAAATATCGACTGTTATGATATCCTTTTACATTTGCTTCGGTGGGTGTACAAGTGGAAGCTGCAAGAGAGTTTGACTAACTTTGTTCTGACATTTTGAAACTGTATCACTGTTTCAACTGCCAATTGCGAAAGAAGTTTCTCAAAACTTAAATGAATCAAAACGCATCAGAGATCTACAATGAACCAAGAAAGACTGAGCAACCTAACAAAACTGTCAATTGAGAGAGATTTCAATGTAGATTTCAATAAGTTCGCACAAATTAAAACCAGGCGATTTTAAAGCTATTAGAGTATCTTAGGATTAAATGCATTTTTACATCTTTATTAAAATACAGTACATGTGTTTGGGGAAGGTGGGGGGGGGGGAGGGGGGTGGGGAGGGTTCAATACTGGACTGGTAAAAAGGATTCAGGGAGTGAAAACAGTCTTTAGTTCAGAGGGCGCAATATCTGCCTTATCCCGGGCGCTGTCAACCCACACCACTCCACTGCACTTGAGGGAGAGAACACAGAGAACGCTTCAAGAGCAAGAAAGTTAACGCCTTCAGACAAGCGCATTTTGAGAAAGCGCCTGTTGCTGCCGAAGAGGCACATAGATGAAGCCCGGAAAACCAAACGCTTCACCAGTCATAACACCCTCTCATGTTTTAAGATGGGAGTCGACATCCGTTTTGTTGCACCAGAGGATCGAAAAGTGCAAGTAACTATACACTGCATTACACAGTCGCTTCAAAGCCTGAAAAAGAATTCACTTTCAATAATTCAAAACTCTTGATTTTACAAGCGGCGCTCTACGTGGCAAGCTTTATAATACATGCATTTTCCATGTGTGTCGAAAGGGTTTGAGTGGAATACTTCACGAAGCTGTAAAGCGCTAGCTTGTCTTGAAATGCTAGCTTTCTCGCCCTTCAGGGGTTCTCTATGTTCTCTCCCTGATGGTAGTTGTAATTCTACTTTTGTATAAAGAGCACAGGGCAATCCTATTTCGCTACAACTCAAAATCTACACTTCCTGCCATCTTTTATACAATCAGTCCTGTGGTCAACAATATGCCAACAAAAATACGCTGTGTTTCGACAAACAAATAAACAAAACCCCCGTTTCACAATTGAAACACCAAATATTTATTTGCTACAGCCATAAGAAATCCCCCAACAGAGACAATATTATATCAAAAAATACACCCCACTCTCTCGTGAACTTTGCAAATGCTCAGCAGTTATTGTTGTTATTGTTGTTGTGCATTGAATCCTGTTTACAGAAATTAAAATAATAATCAACAAAAACAAACAAAAAATAGTGGCACGGGGACTCCAGCACACACTACCCTACCTAGCACAGAAGTGCCGTGTGACTATGTGGTTGCGAGAGCACTTTTTCCCATGACATGGACGACCCTAAGTCTAATACACTAAAGTACCCCTTAAGATCTGAGGAAGTAGGTTCTAATCCGTATGTTTTGTCCGGCCTACCCCCGACCAAACTCCACCCCAACTCTCAGACCCTCTCGCCAGACCCTAAGCTTTACAGACTAGTTGGGCATGACTAGCCGTGCGAGAACCTTGGTCGACCGCCGACCTCGACGCTACATGGAAGCAGGAGCCAGTGACCACCCAGGTTTCCCCAAAGTGGCTGTTCTGTACTATAAATGATTTGAGGTCTTTATTTTAGGAGGTTCGCTGCCCTTGGCATTTACACCTCACTTTACTTGTTTTATTATTTCTTGTTCTGGCGGGGGGGGGGGGGGGGGATGATATGGATAAATTTTAATCTATTAATTTCAATTTTGCCCGGGCAGCAGCCTTTCGGCCTGCTCTTTACGATTTCCAACTGCCAAGGTATCTTTAACGTGCGCAACGTGCACACGGGCCCTCCGAATTTTTTCGTCCTTATCCGAGAAGACTAGGTACTCGATCCTACCCCCCAATAGGACCAGGGACTTGAAAATATGAGAAAAATCCAATTTCCAAGAACTACTCGATCCTACCCCCCAATAGGACCAGGGACTTGAAAATATGAGAAAAATCCACTTTCCAACATGCCTGCACTGCCCGGGTTTAGAGCCCGGGACCCTTGGCATCTATAAACGGGAACCAGGAGTAGGAATCGATACCATTATAAATACATGTATATATTCTCCTTAAAGTGAATGTCACAACGGATTGAATACCGGTACTTTCTCTTACTTTCTTGAAAATGTGAAACTTTCCATTTGCATTTACACGAGGATTTTTCTTCCTCTGGTTTACAAGTTTGAATTTAAAAATAAAATAGGTCTAACAAAACAAAATGATTTCATAAATAGTTTTATGTCTGACATTATAAGAAAGTCCCTATTTAGGATTGCAAATTCGATACCAAATAGACTATCCATTACCTGATAACCAAAGAGATAACCTCACCGCCCTTACCACTCAAAATCCCATAATTTCCAAATTATGATACGTCGTCGGTGCTTGGACCAAACTTTTACAGTAGAAGGGATTTGTCAGATTTGCCAGACCTTACCACCCTTAACACTAAAAATCCTATAACCTCTAATTATGATGTAGAACGTCGATGCCATGATCAAACCACTTATCTCGTGGAAACAAAGTTTTATGAAAGACTTGTCAGACTTGTGCAATGGATTTCTCAGACTTGTCGAACCTTTTGCAGCAGACTTGATGAACTTGTCGAAACTGTGCCGCGGACTTTTTGAGCTTGTTGGACTTGCTGAAAATGTCAGACCTTTCAGACTTGTTCGAAGCACAGACTTGTTCAACTTGTCAGACTTGTGCCATGGGGTGGTCGGACTTGTTGGATTTGTGCAGCAGACTTGTCCGACTTGCGTGGCCGACTTGTCGTATTTGTTGAACCTGTGATCCGGACTTCTTGGACTTGTCGGACTTCTGCTGCGAACTTGTCTGGCTTGTTCTGCGGACGTCAGACTTCTACGGTGGACTTGTCAGCCTCATCACACTTGTGCCTCTGGCTTATCAGACTTATGCGGCAGACCTGTTGGACTAGCGCTACGGATTTGTCGGACATCTGCAGTGGACTTATCAGATATGTTGGACTTGTTCGGCAAACTTTGTTGGACTTGTGCGGCGGATTTGTGAGATTTGGTATAATTGTGCAGCCGGCATGTCAGACATGTCAAAGTTGTGGGGTTTGTGCAATGGACTTGTCAGACTTGTGTGGATGACTTCTTGGATTTGTCATATATTTGTCAGACTTGTCGAACCTGTTCAACAGACTTGTCGGACTTGACAAACTTGTCAGATTTGTGCAGTGGACTTGCCAGACTTGTTGGATTTGTGTGGATGACTTGTCAGATTTGTTACACCAGTGCATCTTTGTCGAATTTGTGTGACGGACTTGTTGGACTTGTGCGACAAACTTGTTGGACTTGTCAGACTTGTGCCCCAGGCTTGTCAGACTTTTTCGGTTAACTTGGATTTGTGTGTCAGAATTTTTTGGTCAACTTGTTGAACTTGTGCATCAGACTTTTCAAAATTTTTTGGCCAACTTGTTGGACCCATGCATCAGACTTATTGGAATTTTTCGCTGAACTTGTTGGACTCGAGCGTAAGACTTGTCAAATTTTTTCGGCCAACTTGTCAGATGTGTGTGTCGGGCTTGTCAGACTTTTTGCGGCCAATTTGTTGTAATTGTGCATTGGACTTTTCAGACTTTTTTCAGCCAATTGGACTTGTGCCTCAGATTAGTCGGATTTTTTTTACCAAGATCTTGGACTTGCCCGTCTGACTTGTCAGATATTTTCAGCCAACTTTTTGGATTTGTGCATCAGACTTGCCATAATTTTTTGGCCAACTTGACGGACTTGTGTGCCTGACTTGTCGGAATTTTTTGGACAAGTTGTTAGACTTGTGCATCGGACTTGTCATAATATTTTGGCCAACTAGTCGGTCTTGTGCATCAGACTTGTCAAACTTTTTTGGCCAACTTATCGGGTCAGACTTGTCGGACATTTTTGGCCAACCTGTCGAACATCTGGATCGGACATGTCAGTTTTTTGAGGTTAACTTATTGGACTTGTGCATCATACTTGTTTGAATTTTTTTGGCCAACTGTTTGGACTTGTGCATCAGACTTGTCGCACATTTTTGGCCAACTTCTTGGATTTGTGCGACAGGCTATTCTGAACTTTTTGGCCAACTGGTTGTACTTGGGCCTCAGACTGTCAGACTTTCTTCGGCCAACTTATTGGATCTGTGTGTCGAACTTGTCTGACTCTGAATTTTTCGCCATCTTACTGGACTTATAGTTTATACGTCAGACTTACTGGACTTGTACGTCGGTCTTGTCAGGCTTTTTTGGCCAACGTTCGGACTTGTGCGTTCGACTTGTCAGATTTTTTTTACCAGACTTCGATTTTACTGATGGTATCATTCTTGCAAGAGAAAGAAGTACAGTATTTACTTCCGCCAGATGAAGCTGTAAATAAAAGCAACAAGATCAAAGTGGCTTCATATCCTCGGTGAGAAAGTGGTTGCCGCAACTCTTTTATGCGTAACTCTGATCGATATCTATTCACTTTCAAAGATTGTCTGACTCTGAATTTTTCGCCATCTTACTGGACTTATAGTTTATACGTCAGACTTACTGGACTTGTACGTCGGTCTTGTCAGGCTTTTTTGGCCAACGTTCGGACTTGTGCGTTCGACTTGTCAGATTTTTTTTATTTAGACCAAATTGTTGGACTTTCCCATCTGACTTGTCAGATTTTTTCGGCCAGGTTGTTGGACTTATGCATCAGACTTGTCAAACTTTTTTGGCCAACTTGTTGGACTAGTGTGTCAGATTTGACGGACATTTTTGACCAACTTATTGGATTTGTGCGTCAGACTTATTGGAATTTTTCTGCCAATTTGTTGCACTTGAACGTCAGACTTGTACTGTAGCATTTTTTCGGCCAATTTGTCGGACTTGTGTGCTTGAATTGTCAGACTTCTGGCCAACTTGTCAGATTTTTTCGGTCAACTTCCTGAACTTTTGCATTGGACAATTGTCAGATTTTTGTGGTTATTGGACTTGTACACCAGACTTGTCGGAATTTTTTCAGCCATCTGTTTGGACTTGCGCATCGGATTGACAGACTTTTTCGGCAACTACTTGGATGTGCGTCGGATTATTCTGAACTTTTTATGCTAACTGGTTGGACTAGTGCGTCGGATTATCAGATTTTCTTCGGCCAACTTCTACTAGTTCTAGGACCTGTGCGCCGAACTTGTCTGAATTTTTTGGCCAACTTACTGGACCTATACGTCAGACTTGTCAGACCTTTTTCTTCCAACTTATTTGATTACTGTGTCAATTTTGTCAGTTTTTTTGGCCAGCCTGTTGGACTTGTGCGTCAGACTTATTGGAATGTTTTGGCCAACTTACAGGATTTGTGGTTCAGACTTGTCAAAAATTTTTTGGACAACTTGTTGGAATTGTCGTCAGACCTGTCAGACTTTTTCAGCCAAGATTTTTTACTTGTGCATCAGGCTTGAGAAAATTTTTTGGCCAACTTGGCGGACTTGTGTGTCAGACATGTATGAATTTTCAGACAACTTATTGTACCGTACTTGTGCGTTGGAATCGCCAGACTTTGTTTGGCCATGTTCCATCTGGGCATTAGACTTGTTTGAATTTTATGGCCAACTTGTTCGTCTGACATGTCAGATTTTTCGGCCAACTTATTGGACTTGCGCGTCAGAATCGTAAGACTTTCTTTTCCAACTTATTTGATTTGTGCATCGGACTTGTTTAAATTTTTTTGACCAACTTGTTAGACTTTGTGTGTCAGACTTGTCAAACTTTTTTAGCCAACTTGTCAGACTTGTGTGCCAGACTTCTCAACATTTTTCAGCCAACTTGTTAGATTTGTGGGTCAGTCTTGTCAAATTTTTTTTTGCCAACTTGTTTTACTTGTGCATCAGACTTGACAAACTTTTTTGGGCCAACTTGTTGAACCTGTGCATCAGACTTGTCAATTTTTTTTTAGTCAATTCAGTGCGCTTGTCATAATTTTTCAGCCAACTTATTGGACTTCTGCATCAAAGTTGTCAAAATTTTTTGGCCAATTTCTCGAGCTTGTGTGTCAGACTGGTCAAAATTATTTTATACAACTTGTCGGACTTGTCGGAATGTTTCAGCCAACTTATTGAATTTGTTCGTCAAACTTTATATAATTTTTCGCCTATCTTCGTCAATTTGTGTGTCAGACGTGTCAAACTTTCTTGGGCAAACTTGTTGGACTTGTGCAAGACAGTTATGAAAATTGTTGTAGACAACTTGTTGGACTTGTCGGAATGTTTCACCAACTTATTGGCCTTGTTCGTCAAACTTTACATAACGTTTCGCCCATCTTCTTCCATTTATGTGTCAGACTTGTCAAAATTTATTCTATTTTATTTCTAATATTGTTTATCTTTTTTTTTTCTTTTTACAACCAAGCGCACTTATCATAATTTATGTTCATCATCAAATTAACTCAAACTTCCCTGATGTAGGGGTAAAAGACAAAACAATCACTTCAGACAGAAAGTAATGCGCACAAAAAGTTAGCGTCTTGTGTGCCAGTGATGAGTAGACAGGCACGTAGACAGGCATGCAGGCACAGACGGACAGAAAGACAGCAGGCAGCCAAGCAGACAGACAGTTATTTCTGACATTAATACCCATTTTTTCATGATTATAGGATGACACTGCCGAGATAAAATGTCCGGTGTCACTACCTTCTGGCTCCCGAGAGTGCTGTGGTTTAGGCTGATAAACCCTGGGCTGGTCCATGACCAACCCCCTGAGGGTTTAATCCCGTTAGCGCCCAACGGAATTGCTCAATGGCCTGGGTTATATTTCAATTTCGTTTGTCATGCATGGGGTTGACTGGACTGGGGTAAAAGTTTACTTTTGGAGGGGTATTTGGATTAATTTACTTTTAGGTAACCTCCAAGTCGATTAATTTACTTTTAGGTAACCTCCAAGTCAGGTATCAAATAATGTCATACATTTTACTAACAAAAAAGAACAATAAAAAAAAGAAAACGTCCATGGATTCCCAGAACCATTCGTGGGTCTACTTTTACTCTTGTTGGTTGGAATCCTGCGTTTTTGGTAAGGGCAATTTTCTAGAATCGTCCTCACTAACTGAAGTTGTGACAATATCTAGTGAAGTGAATGTCACAATTTTCTGTTTGAGTTTTAAAAAAAGGTCTGTTTAAAAAGTCTTTTAACATAGTACAATTATACAGTAAAAAAAACGTTATGCCCAGACAAAAGAGAACTGGACAGCATCCCATAATTTGAAGTCTTGATACGATACACAGGCTTCCCATGTGCTCATGCAGTCTCTTCACTTGGCAGAAGAATTACTTTACACTAGTCTGAATGCTTGTCAAATGTAGTATCCTTCCAAACAAACAAACAAACTGAAAATTGAGACAAAATGGACAAACACATGGGCTGACCAATGCTTTCATGACCAACATGGTTTAACATTATCCCCTCGGACCAAGTTTCAGCTCTCTACAGGTAGCGGTTTGGTAGAAGGCAGATCTGATAACAAATTAACATACCCAGTGACAACAACATAAATGTAAACACAACAATACAAGTCAATACAAACAAAAGTCAGGACTACGATACTAAAATATATAATTTTCACTCTCTACACATGAAAAGCTCATCCATCAACTTGTTATAACATGTAATATTGTACGTATATTATCATTACTTTACACCGATGTAATGGTTTATTATTATTATTATTATGATGGACAATGACGAACAGTTTGATTTAGATACATCATGTTATGTTATAGTGAGGGAAGGCTTGATGAACCCAACAAATATCGAACCAGCCGGCCACTGGGACCATAAGTAGACTAGAAAAGCCCGCGAGTGGATTTTGAAGTGGGGAGAAGAGCACTTTATGGGGCTGCCCAGTGTGCCAGGATTCTGGTTTCTGACACTAAACCAAATCATGAGTCTAGTTTTCATCACCAATGGAACAGAATTGGATAGAAGGCAAGATAGGCAAAAGGTTTGTCGGTTTGAGCAAAAAATTTTTGCCTCACTTCAGTAATTCCTACACCAGTTAAAAAATATTCAATCAACAGAGAAAATGAAGGCGTTAATTATCAGTTATAAGCTGAAAAAGAAAAAAAATATGGAACGCTTCACGAATTTGCGTGTCATCCTTGCGCCTAGCCCAACGCCCTGTTCTCTGTAATGTTGGGAACGTCTCGACCAATGAGAAGGCCGCAATTTTGACAAATTTTGAGCGCAGCGGCCAATCAAAACTGGCATACCGATGTGCTTCGCGTGGACCGTTTAGACTTCGCGGAACACAGTGCGCTCCTTCACTGCATTCCAACTTCAACACACGCAACTGTGATCGGACTATTTTGTGTGCTCTTTTGCTGATCTGTGCCTTTGTTTGTGATTTAAGTCCAAGGAACATCATGTCTGTAAGTACATTTTTATGATTTTATGCATATTTGTTTGTTGTTGGTACTTTTTAAGCCTAGTAATGTGTTAAAGTGATGCACACACATCTAGAGATTTAGCAGACCACACGCACACAGTCAGGCTCTAGTGAAATGGATATTATCTAAAGGCAAAGCTGTGTTGATTTAGAGTTACTACAGATATTTGAAAACTAGATCCGTCAAAATGAATTTCAATTTCAAGCACCTGAAAAGAAATGTGGCTCGATAGGAACTTGGCTAGACGAAGAAGGTAGAGAAATCTACAAGACATTGATGTTTATTGAGCAAGAACAGAACAAAGTATACTACTACTACTAGATCTAGAAGCTGTGTTTCAGAAATTCCTAGAGAAGAAAAACAAAAATGCGTGCCAGACACAGATTAAACTAAAGAACAGGAAGCAAGGAAGCGAAGCATTCGCATGTCGCATGTTAATATAATGTCGGTGGCGTGGTCAAATCATTTAGATTTCTATCTCCCGAAACAAAGTTTCGCAAAAATGGGGAAAAAAAGGGGGGGGGGGGTTGCATTTCAAAGTGATTGGCAGCACAGAGTTTTCTTCATTTCTACGATAGCCGTTCTTTGTGCGCCTTGCTGCCTGGTGGGTGTGTAGATGAAGTAACAGTTAGGCAATCAGACGCAACTGATGCTCTGCAAGTGTATGCGGAATGTTGCGTGTTGTGCCAGAAAACGGACGGACATGTCATGCGCAGTGTAGGCATTACATTTTCTGATCAATCTCGTAATTTAATTACCGTACTTAACATTATAATTTCCGCATTCTGGTTTGATAGAGCCTTTTGTAAAATTGGTTTTATTGTTTGTTTTTTCTGAAATAGGCTACATTTTATTTAAAGACTGTTTGGTCCTGAGACCGAACATTATTTCTCTTACTAAGAGTGACGTGGTAAGGCCCTGTTTAGTTTAGTTTATTATAGTGAAAAGCGGACTGATGACCTCACACGTACCGAATGTTGAGCATGCAGGAAAAAGAGGTAAAAAAAACCTAGTTAACAACGCGATAGCCCCCACCGCGGGCTTGCCCTAAACAATAGGCCGTTGTTATTAATGTTACCACGTATTCATTATTTCAAGACTAGAGGAAACACATAATTGTGGATCTACTATCTTTGGCGAGACGCAGGGTGTTTTGTTAATGTGACGTCATCAGTCCGCATTCCAGTATAAACAGCTCTTGGTGTGCCTGAAGGGGATTGATTATTTTACAGAAATTCACCACTTGGTAGTCATGTTTAAAAAAAAAAAATTCATGTTCCTTTGCTAACTTTTCCCCCATGTCTGCACACACCACTCACTATTCTGCGCAAAAACACACTTTTTTTTGTTTGGGGCCGCTATCGTTTTACACAGACCAAGAAATGTAGAATAGCCCTACTGCAGCTCCCACAGATCAGTTTCATTTTACTACTGTCTTGACTGTTTGACTTTGCACAGTTGTATCAGAGTATCTGGCTGTATCTCTGATCAGCCTAGCCGTGCTGAGGGGGCGTGTCCCCGGGGAGTCATTCATGGTCACGCTCATTTAGTTCCCCCTGCTCCTCTTTTACTTTCATTTGAAGAGGACACAAATTATCTTGAATGCCCGGTGAATGTCTGCTGGCTCATGGGTCATAAATCCTACCCCCCCCCCCCCTTTCCCGATAACCAACACTGGAATGGCCTACACATGGCACACTATGAAGTAGGGGATGAATAATTGTCACTGATACTATTACTAGTGATAGACGATGGATTGCAATAATGGTTATATATATATAAAAAGACTAGATGACGTACCGGGCCTTGCCCGAAATAAACCTATGCTCTCTCTCTCTCTCTCTCTCTTTCGCTCTCTTTTTAATAACAGACTTCAGTCTTGCTTCAGAACTCATGCGCACCACAACACTACGCCCTAAACTGAACACTTGATATGGTTACTTTTTATGATACGATACTGTAACAGAATGGCGCTAAGGTGGATAATGAAAATTAGAACTGTTGACAGCACGACAAAACAATGCATTTTCTATCAATTTAAAAACAGAACTAATCAAAACATCAAAGCTTCGGTACACCCTCCACGGTATTTGAAATGTACACATGCAAAATTTGGTTACTGTAGGTGGCCTAATAAAAAAAGCTCTTTTGCGTTCAAAGGTGGAGAATTTGTGAATTATAATAGATAGTGATGATAGGGCTGGGTACCACATATCTTCTTGCCCCCACCCATGCTTTCAATGACTACTTTCACCTAGGTGTGCTATCCTGCACAGTTTCTTAATAGGCTACAAATGCCTACATACTTTATACAGTCCCCAGAATGGTCAACCTATATTACGTGATCTATATTATATATAATATATAATATTGTTGAGAGTGGGGAGTGCATGGTTTGGTCATCTATTCTCCCTGAAATGTGGCTTACTTGGAAGGATCTTTTGTTTTTGTTTAGTTTTTGTTGTTGTTGCTGTTGTGGTTTAATTGTGCCGTATCTTCAGGTTAGATAGTTTGTGCTAACTGTGCATTGAAGTATGCAAATGAAGAACATCATCCCTTTTGTTTTACAATTAGTGTTTAGGACTAAAAAAAAAAATGCGTGGATAAATGAAATGTGAAGAACATTTAATTTTAATCAAGGTCATCATTAATTTCAATTTTCCATAATGATAATCTATTCCACAGGACAAAAATGCAGGAACCCCATCCTTCCGCTTCATCAGAGGATTCCTGATTCTCCAGGACACCCTAGAGGCACAGGTGACTGGGCAAGTTCGAAAAGATCACAAGGCCAGAGCTCCAGCAAAGGTGCTATGGCTGGCCAAGCAGAGGGTGGCTGCAGAGGGAGGTGACATCAACAACGACCAGCTGGTCCTCAGTGCCCACACTATTGAGTTTGGCCGGTTTGCCGGTCAGACCTTTAAATGGGTGCTGGAGAATGCAGTTGGTTGGGCAGTCCACCTTCTGCAAGAAGCCTGCAAGGAGGGGCCCGCCTCCTTCAGAAGCTTTATTGGCAGAAACAAGAAGATGTTCTTGGATTATGCCATGAGCTTCACAAAAGTGAGGGAGGAGGTCAAGTTCAGGACAGCGATGGAGGCTGCAGAGAGGAAGGCCAAGGAATCTGGTGACATGGGCTGCAAGCTGGTCGGATTTGGCAAGTATCGGTTCGTGACCTGGCACGAACTGAACACCACAGACGAGCCAGAGCTGTCCGGTTTCAAGCGCTTCATCATCAACAAAAAGACTTGCAAGCCGGGCAGCAAGTTCGACCAGCTGCAGAAGTACCTGCAGAAGGACCCACCAACTTCCTCTGCCAAGATGACACCAATGGCCGATGCACGCACTGCACAGCAGAAAGTGCGTGCCCTCCTGCAAAAGTCGCACCTTTCGACCCAGGCAATTACAGCCAAGGCCACCAGGCTGTTGAAAGGTAGATAAATAATCTGTAGACATACGGATCCCATGAATACTTTCAAAGATAATGACTTATGAAACCATAGGCATGAAATGATAAAATTTGTGGTTTTGGTTTTCACTACTTCTGATCTATTAATTACTGTTTAAATTTTCACCAAACAATGTGAAGTCAATATTTTTTTCCTCAAATATGCATCTGGTAAATTATTATTATTATTAATAAGATGCAACTTCAAAAATAAACTCCAATATACCAACAACTTTTCATAAACAAATTGACTTATCATATTACACCAGGTGTGACTACTTCTGCCTCCAGTTCTGCTGAACTGACCATAACCTCTCCAGTGGACCGCGACATGTCCTCCCCCCTCGTGGTATCACACAATGAAAGTGCACATTCTGCCTTAACCACTGTTGACAGACAGGTTCTGGCAGCACTGTCTAGGCCTTGCACAGCAAGCGCGTCGGAAGTGGTGGTTGGGCCAATGAGTGAGTGCATTACTGTTTTAGTTTTTTAAAATGTAAATGTGTGAAGTTGATACTATATTTGACAGAACGTACACATTCAGAACTGCTTTGAAATCTGCAAAAATGAACATGCACAGAAATGATTTACCTTATGTGAACTTATTGGTTTTGTCATCTAATTAAATGTCATTAATTGTCATTATCACCATGGGCTCTGCTGGGCAAGTTTGTCAAGGAGGGAAACTCCATCTGGCCTGCACTCACAACTTATAATTTAATTTTATGTTATGGCTGTCACTGTTGACAAATGGCATTATGCTAGGGTAATGGCACCCATCAAAATGCAATAATAACTTATTCAAGACTACAATGTGAAGATATGAAACCACAGACACCCCCTATCCTCACCACCCCCCAACGACTATGTAAAAAATCCTGAAATGTGAGTATTTGCCGTCTTGCAGCTGGCCCCACTTCAGAGGCACCACTTCATTGTAAATCAGCAGAGCAGCAGCAACAGCCCATGCCTCAGCCAGGGGATGCACTCTTGGAGCTGGTACCACCACCAGAGGTATGTCAACATTGCTTTTATTATATTATATCTCTTATTCTTATGATAACTTCTTTGACTCATACCTGGATGAATAAAGTCCATCATTATAATAATGTCCTTTTACAGTGACCTGCCGAGAAAGTGGTGGCATGGTATTGGTAAGTCCCACTGACAGTCACTAGGCTTGAGATATAGACTGCTGCAGATTCGAGGAAATCACAAATGCTTGCGTGAAATGAATATGTTCCAGTGACATTGTAGAATTTGTGTAATGGGCCGTTCTCTCAAGCTGACAGTGGAAGCTGACGATGCAAATCCAAGTTGAATGTAGCTAGCTGCAAAAGGAAATTTATATATACCTATTTTAAATAATCATTGTACATCACATTGTAAGCAATGGTTGTAGTAGAAGGACAGCGTGTGCAAATGAAATGGGAATTTTTGTGTGTTCTGCACCCGTCTTTTTGGGTCACATATGATACCATTTCCTGCTACTGCAATATATATAAAAAAAATTCTCTTACCAGAGAAAACAGAGAACATAATATATTATAGAAATGTTGCATTTACAGTAACTTACAGGCAGCAAGATTACACAAGTCATCATGTGACATGCCTTTCTCATTATTCATGCTTTCTTTGCTCCACCTTGTGTTGGCAATCTCTGAAAGTACTACTAATTCATTATGCCTTAGCAAAAACACATTGCGCCTAGCCAAATTAAACTGTTGGTGTGAAAATAAATTTGATATTATGATGCCATCTAATTCTCACCCTGCCTGAAGTGCCTTGCACAGGGTGGCTCAGCTTTCCACTGTGAATACCGAAATATTATATTGTGCTCTACCCAGTGAAATGAACAAACTGTTTGTGAAAAGTCATTCAGTTCTGACTATGGGAACAATTTATCTTGGACATTTTCTTGCCTGGACTTACTGGAACTTTCATTCATTCATAATGACCGAAGTGTCCATGATGGAAATACTGCATTATCAGCAAACTTTCTGCCACTCAGAAAAACAAAATGGACCACCACTACCACCAACAACATTTCTGATGCATGACAAGGGCTCACCTGAGACACCACTGAGGACAGCACAGCCTGCACAGGCAACTGTAATATCTTGCCATGTTCATCTTATAATCACCTGCTGGGTATTTTGCACTCGCTGGCTTCTGAAAAACATTTGAACCATGAACAATCATTATTGTGCGTGAACACAGACCAAGAAGGACTGATTGCATTAAAACAATAATTTAATATAGAATCCATTCTCAAGGACTTCATTTCAGCAGTTACTTCACATCTTAAGGGTATTTAATGACCAAGATGTTATTAACTGTGTTCCTTGCAAATCTTTTCTTTATATATGTAGTACATGTATTGCTAACTGCTGGCACTGAACTGACAACTAGCAACCTGCACAAGTAACACATGTTATGTTGTTTCAACTACCTATTGCCCAGAGTCTTTCCTCAGATTATATACAACAGTAACAATTACATTGTTATTAAATGTTATATAGCGTGTGTGCTACTGATATAATATTATTGTTAAATGGCATTTTTTGGTGCGTTGTGTGAAAAGGAGCAAAACCTTGCTCTCGTCCCCTGATTTCAAAATCAATGTTTGAATGATCATAATTATTCTGTTTTGCTGAGCATTTCAGGATCCTTTTGTGCAACAGTTATCAAGTCTTTGATATTTCTTTATCTTTGAAATGCCCCAAGAAAATTTCTTGAAGGGGCAAAATTTATAATGTATGTAGTAAGGAATTTGTCCCACACTGTGGCTATAAATTATAAAGCAGGCAGTTTGTTTTGAGACTTGTGCTTCATCATCCATCATCTATAGTATTTGTGAAATTAATTGAATTTGAATTATGGCAGATTCCGTGGACATGTTTGAGAAGTATCCCAAAAATGTTAAAAAATTCAGATTGATCAAATAATGAAAACAAAGGAAATTTAATGCAGAATTCAAATCTGCAAGAATTAAGAGGAGACTCTTCATTCTCACGTTTGTAGTCTGTTATGTAATTAAATATTAGGCAAAATTTTGCCAATTCAGGTCAGTGTGAAAACTTTGATAGTATTTGCCTTTTTTGCATCCAGTTTGCATTAACTTAATAGCAATCATAACTAAGCCATTGTTACAACAAATTGTCAAAATTTATTTTGCAAAACAGTCTCAGAAGAAGTTGTGTGTCTCTCTGTTTGATGTTTACCATGTCGTGCGTCTCCAATAGTCAGTTGACCAATGTTGTGTATCCCTGAGTTTAAAGCCGCTGATATCAAGCCACAGTAAATTTCTGTGCACATTATAAGTGCAGATTTATCTTCAGTACACTTAGTAAAGTAACATTTTCACTAACAGTGCTTGCTGATGTTCAAGAACACATGTAGATCACATATGAGGTAAATCATGCTAAACTGAGGAGACGCACAGGTAAAAACTAACCACATCAGGTCATAAGAGCAATAGAAAAGGGAAATATTTACATTGCTTAAAGGAGAATGATGCTAGACTTTGTTCTCACTTCATTAAGTGCAGCTGGGGTCATAAAGGAAGGCCCGACTGGATGTTTACTTTGCTAGACTGATTTTCCAGAGACGCACAAGTGCTGGAAATGGATTACTCCCTTCAATTTTTTAAATTAAATTTGTTATTGTTTCTGTTTTCATAGCTAATATAGCAGAACAGAACCTTTCGTCACTTTCTAAGGCAAAGAGGTGTTATTTTGCAGGTATTATTATTTATCAGCAAGCCTAATTGAAAGTGTCAAAGGGAGACACACACCATCGAAAAAATAGCCTATATTTACATCCCTGCTAAAAAGATCTAGCATTAACCTGTATCATCACTTGATAATAATAGAACATTGTGCGTCTCTTTTAGTCAAGTTAGCAACCCAAAAAATTTTTTCAAGAGTAGTAAACAGCAGCAAATGGGAACCAAGTTGCTTTTGCTGTTTCTCCACTATGGACAAATAATTCATCACAGAAAGAAACATCTTCAGATGTATATTTCATTAATATTTAACACCAAAACTTCAGTTTTCTTTTTGATACATGTTCACGGAATCTGTCTTATATTCACTGAATGTCAATGACATTTTGGTTGTTTCTCATTGCCAGCCACACCATGTGCCTTTGCCACAGTAGTGTGGCTTAATAAAAATTTAAAAAAATCAAACGAATGACTTCTATTCTATTCATTTAATATGTTGTGAGTGTGTGTGATGTGGTATCTCTGTGCTTGTTTGTGTCTACAGCAAGAGCTAGGTGGTGTGTTTGGATAAACAGTAAGGCTTTTAATCAAAAGAATTTAAACAATATTAAAAGTTGTTAACTCTTCTGTCCACCCATTTTTTTTTGTTGTTTTTGTTTTTATTATTTGTTCATCAATACACTGAGTTCAAAAAAGAAAAAGAAAAAGAAAGGAAAACAGACAGAGCCCTAACCTAGGCAAGCAATGCATTTTATACAAGCATACCGGACACTACAGACACCCGCACAATGAAAGAACCTTAACAGGGTACGCTATGTGAACAAATGGATACAATAATACTGAGATAACATTGGAAAACCAATACTATTGGGGAGAAAAGAAAATTGGAAAAAGTAAATACACTGTAATGCCCGCCCCACGGTAAAACCACGTCTGTTCTACTGGTGGAAAGGGGGGGGGGGCGGCTAGATCTATAACCTACTCCCGTTATGTTCCGTACAATAGAAAATGAATCAATAAAAGTGACAAGTCAAGGACGAATGTGAACGCCAATGATAAGCTACATGTATCAAGTTTCTTTTAAATCACTTTTGGTGGTGGAGGGGGGTGTGACGGGCATGCCGCGCTGCGCTGATGCATTATAATACGCGCAACGAACACATTGAAAAAAGTCCCACGATAGAAGTACACACTATCCTATCACTACGCGAAAGGGGAATCCCCTTTCCCTGTCCTCCTGTACGGAGGAAAAAAATCTCCCATAGGCGCAGTGTTAGAATTTTGGGAACGCCTGAGCCAATCAGAAAGCCCGGTACCGCGTATGGCCCTCAAATTTTGGGAACGCGAACAGCCAATCAGAAGCCGCCTCTTATGCGCAGAGGCAAAAGGTAAACAGAGAAGATTGGGCACCACCCTTTGCGCAGGGGCCATGCTAATCTTCTCTGTATCGTTCCAATTTTAGTATATGTACTGCGTGAACAGTACAGTATTAGGTGGTAAACAATCAGTCATATAGAGCAAAATAACCAAACTCCTTGTATACAATATTTTAAACCTATAGCATACTGTAGGACTTCAATACAGTTGTAAAATACATTTTACCCTGCCAACAGAAAATAATAATGAAATTGCATTACCTATGAATAACTATCAATTATTTCATCAGCTTTATGGTAAAATATTTTGATAATCATGAATAATTAATTAAGATTACAAGAAGAAATGTTTTCCAGAGTTAACATTCTTGTTGTTAAAAAAAGTAACCAACAGTTACTGGCCCTGAAATAAGGGTTAACAAATAACTATTGATTCATAGCCATGCCATAAGAGTTAACTCCCATTTTCCCCTCCGTCTGCATGTTGTGGGCTGATATAATACTTTAATAGTGATAATATGACTTGCTTTGATGAGCTGAACTTTGCTGTAAATAAGCACAAAATATTGAAAAAATATCTTTTACCATAAACCTAACGTTGTTTCCTAATGATTTCTATCACTTTATAACAAGAAAATGAAAAATGCCAGTTTTATCAGTCACCCGGATCTAGATCTAGATCTAGATCTTGGCTAGATTTTCTACATCTAGGCCTAGACCTACCTAATCATGCTTCTCTCGAGTAGAATACCCGATTCTGTTTTCTCAAATAGTCACTTTCAATTAAAATAGGCAGGCTAAATCAACTTTAATACAAAATAGATCTAGATCTAGATCTAGTATTTCATATTTTCTCTACTCTGGAGCTAAACCACTACACTCTCTGACACCGTGCACAATGTGAACCGCGTCAACTCAATCCAGCGGGTTCGTATGTCAGAGAAACGATAGGTCTATAGAGTATAGTCTATGGCTGGCAACGAGAGAACTGTCGAACAGTCCAAATCATTAAAAGGTACGATGCTCCAATAATAATCCTCCGGTCATTGCATGCGAAACTGGTTAGACTAATCAAAAATCCCCGAGGATGTTCCCGTTCCAACTTCACTTCCGTTCAAGTCCAAGTGATCCAAGTGCTATGAGCGGTGGTTGTCTGTGGTAAACGGGAAAGTGTCTTGCCATCCCCGTGCGAATCAAAACAACCTCGGGTTAAACGCTGCCATAAATCTGCCTCAAGCTCCGAACTTGATATCTCCCGTCCACTGATGAATTAACGTAAGTTTTCATATCATCCACCACTGCTTTTTCACGGCCGCTGAATTTCTTGCTGTCATGAAGAGACGTGTTAATGTTCTTGAATGATAGGCAGTGTTTGCATAAGTATAATAAACATTCCAGGTCATCTTGCTCACACGGTCCCAATTCCACAAAGTACTACATTCAAAGTTTCTAGAGCTGTTGACCCGACTACTCGTTTTCACGAGTATTCCTCCGCTTTACACCGTTTACTAACGGGACTGTGGATTGGGCATCGCTGCCTGCGATAACTTTGTGTGGCCTATCAGTATCAAGCACTCCTCGCGCACAATAGACAGAGGCGTGACTAATTGGCCAGTCACTTGAGTAAGAGTGCGAGGATGGGAGACAAGCTCTAGCATTACACACTTTGTCCTAGGAGGGGAGGGGGGGGGGGGGGGAGGGAGGACTAGCTTTGTGAACGTGTTGCTATAGTGATACATATTGTACTGTTACCGGGCCCACCAAAGTAACGACTATCGTGGTGGATCACTTTCAACAGTAACGAACTTGTCATGCTATTCTACATGAACAGTAGGGAGGCAGTTCTGAGCCCAAGCCCCCCCCCCCCCCTTTCTGTTGTGTTTTTTTTGCTTTACTTTTTCATGTAAGCTTACATAACCCTTAGTGCAGAACTGTAGCCATATATAATAATTATGAGGATGAAACTTCGTTTTCAAACACTACAAGATTTATTACTTGTAATTTTACATTGGCAACTGAGCTCTCCAGCAGGGTGTGTGTGTGTGTGTGTGTGTTTCCGGGAAAAGGGGACGTGGTACGTAACGAGATAACTGTCTCACAGTACCAATAATTCCTTCTTGAGAACTTAATATGAAAAAAAGCCTTGAATAAATTGATAAAATAATAGCTGGTTAATTCTGTACACAACATACACATTATATTTATAGGCTGAAGAGTTGACTACTTACTTCGAGTCATCGCCAGCATTTTGAATTCCCATCCCGGGGAAAGACACACGTACCGTACCTCTGAGTCTTAGCAATCTCACGAGAGCAACAAACCGTCAGAACCACACATATTTACTGTACATGATGTATTAATTCAGTGTGGGTCAACAGATTCCCTCTCCCCCAAATCTGTCTCTCAGTCTCACTCTTCAACTCCAAGCCATCTGGCTCAACTGACTTGGTAGTAGGCTATTACTAGTTATTAGTAAGACATCTTTGTTCGACACAGGAACCAGGCTCAGTTTCATCCTCACTCCTTACCATAACACAACAACACGAGTAACAGAGGGAGAGGATAGCGTCATCTATCTATCTTCTATACTACCGTATATATATTTGCGGACTTGAGATTTTTCGTTGCAAAAGGCTTCTGAACCACTGAACACTCAGACCTCAAATTTTATATGGTGCATCAGAATGGATGTAAGGGTGCACAGTTTTCAATAGAAGTCTCAATTTTTTTTCGGTGTAGTTTTTTTTATTGGAAATTTATTGTTTCGCCATCATTTAGATCTATTTCGAGTCATGGTTAGCCATTTTAAGGTTTCGTTATCACTTCCTGCGATGTGTTCACTATCAAACACACTAACCCGTGCGCAAATCATGCTGTTGTAGGGGATGCGCAGGGTGTCAATTCACAAAGGCAGAGCAGTAAGACTTATTTAAAACCAAACAAACAGAAATAAAATAAACAAATAGGAACAGGCCAGATGAAGCAGGTCCATAATAACCACCCAGAACTGAAACCAATATTCAAACCGATTTATCCCGGGACCTCAGCTAGTAATTGATAATCTTTTATAGGTAGTGATAATACATGTATTAGGATAAACATGCTTCCCTGGGGGGGGGGGGGGTCTTCTAGATTGATTTTTTTCTTATTGCTAACAGTAACACGGCCCCGCATTTAACACTCAGAACATGAAATATCTCTACACATCATAATGGTATCCCTTTCTCTTTTCTTACCCACGTGCACGCTCGTACGACAGTCTGCCCTTTTCGCAAGGCGCGTGCCACCGCTGTGTCGCACATCAAAAAGTGATCATAGTGCCACAGCTTTACTTGCGGATACTTATTGGTAAACAAGATGGCGCTGACAAGAAGACAGAAGATTGCATTGATGTTGTGGTGGCGGAATAGGAGAAAAAATAAGTTTTCGAAGCCAAAAAGCGATAATTGTTTCTCAGTGTATGAGAGAGAGAGGAGAGAAAGAGAGGAGGAGGGGGGGGGGGAAGAGGGGGAGAGAGAGAGAGAGAGATGTGATGCGTGTGAAATGCTTTAAAATGCCTTTCTGCATCATGTCATAACCACATTACTTTATTGTTAATATTTTATGTACATGTACGTCTACCCTCTAACTATAAAGTAAAACAATTTCAGGACAATAAAATTACATTAAATCAAACGAAACATTCAAATTCAATGCGATTTTTAAGAAGAATTATTTTACTAATTTTAATAGGTGCTGTGCGGAACGCGTGTTTGCCGATTGCAGTGCAGACCAGCAAATTCAGGAACAGGGCAGCAACAGATTCCCAAACACAGGTCATCGGGTAAGTGATTTCTCGTCCTATCGAGCACTGCCATGGGTGCTGCAATCTCGGGACTGTGGCTAATATGACTCTGAACGTCACCGAAAATCCTTGGGATATGTTGGAACTGTCCTGTGTTTGGGGGTCTGTTGCTGCCCCGCTCCTGAATTTGCTGGTCTGCACTGGGATCGGCAAACACGCGTGAGGGACAATGAATGGAGATTGAGAGAGAGATGGATGGTGGTTGAAAGAACCGACAGACCGAAAGGAAACAGATAGATAGACAAGCAGACAAACGGATGCTGGAAAATAATATTTTAGATAAAAATTTACCACCAAAGCCGAGCTCAGCACCAATGTCTGTCCACAGGTTTGCAATGATATCCCTGTTGCAGTGATTCTTGTCACTTTTGTCGTAGATAGCTGGTCTTGCCTGGACCGCTACAATAAATTCTCCATCATTTCACACATTCAAAGAAGCCATGATTTAGAGTGATGGAGAAAATAAAAATCACTTGCGTGTTGGAACAGCGTCGGATGGTTTGTGAATGAATAGGCTGAAAGGACAAAAAGTGGGACAGTCAAGCCTTTTCTTTTTTATTTCTTCGACAAAATTTAATCAATTTTCTCAAAACTTTGAAAATTCGCATATTTTTGCAAGGTTTCACGTGCGCGATTGGGATTTTGATGCTCTGATTTCAAATAGCCGTAAAAATGCTCTACGACGCCAGTTTATTGATGTTAGTAGTTTGTAATTCGGACCCCGCCTGTGTTTTTGTTTGGGACCGGATGCAGTGACGTCGTTCTGTCTCGCTCGATGACAGGCCAGGATAGGTTTCGCGGCGAGAAAATACTTGTAGTGCATGCTCAGTCTTCAAGCCGTCAGGGCGCTGCGAGTCCGTGGGGAGACAGTATCACTATGATGATAACTTTCACGGCTTCTCTTATACAGTACTAATACTAATACCAATTAACTCGTGCTCTATTCGTGGTATGACTGTAACAAGCAGTGTAAAACGCGCGGCGAGGTCCTTGCACTACATGTATATTATTGAGCCCTTTATACAAACTGTTATGTGGTGATACACAAAGAGTGGTCAGTTGTAGCCGTGAAGATGTGCAACTTTATTCTGGTAATATTTACAGGTCATTAGTTATCACAGTATCGTAGTAGATGTACACAATAATACATAGACTAATGAGTGTCACCAAATATCAATAAAGATAAAGTCATTCACACACTTTCATACTTTAGAATAGGTGACCTAATGTATTACCAACTCACTGAGAGTAATGCAACATGAAAAGTAATGTATATTGTAAGTAAAGTGGTGGTGTTAATTAATCACACAACGCATAAGAGGTAAATTATTTCCCTTATTACGTAATTAAGTGTAGGTCTAACAAAGGGCAGTAACTAAGTAATTACATGTATGCGTAATTTCCCTTGATTACATATGGATATATGGGACTTTTCAAAAAATTGTAGTAATCGGTGTCCCTGAGATTTTTTTAATTAGCAATTAAACACCTTGAACGCAATTATGATTTTGCCTGTGGCAGAGTTTTGCATGGCCATTTTTCTGATGATGTTTAAAGTTTTATGCATGTGGACTATATATTGATGAAGTTTTTGTAATTTGAAGAGATCGAGGTATGCCAAAAACATATGTCCCCATGACTTTTCACGAATTTCAACGGTTAAAAAACATATTAAAAACTTATTTTTATTTCATCATTATTTCTTTGTGACAACATGTTCTTTTCAATTTCCTCTGAGTGATAACAATATTTCATTCTGACCCTACGTCTTTTCGCAATGTTTATCTGTGTCCCTCAGATTTCGCGTCTTCTCCGTTACCGTCAGGTTTTTGCATTCTGATACTCAAGAAAGCGAACTCTAAGACACCGGCTTAATTTTTTTAGAGTTGTCCATTGTTTTACCCAAAAACAATAAACATGGAAGGGTGCAGTGATGAACCATGCGGTCAGAGGGCCACAAAAAAGACAAGCAAGGTAAGTTTTAGATAAAGTCAACATCCGTTACCTTTATTTATACAACCTTCTTAAAGCGCAATATATGGAATGACCATATGTGCTCAGTCATTTGGATTTATATTTAGTGTTAGTAGGCAAAAAACGGCAAGTAATTGTATTTGGTGCCAGTCACGATTTTTAAAAACATTTTGGAAGGAGTTCCGAATGCGTTACATAGCCCGAGTAAAGACATTCTAAAGAGGGTTTATTTTGAGGGGTTTGAAAAATAAAAGGGGGCTAGGTATTTTGTGGGGGTTATTCTAAAGAAAGAATGCAAAATAAAGACAAACAAATTATATTCAGTATGCACCAGTTTCTCTATTATGTTTCTCTCTCTCTCTCTCTTTTCCTATCTACATCTCTCTGCACTGAAAGCATCTGAAAGACAACACATGGTACATGTATTAATTCATGTATGATGATAATGCAAAGAGGAAAGATGAATGAAAATATGAAAATAATTCTATGTGACCATCGGCGGATTAGAACCCACGCCCTTTCGCTTCAAACTCGGACGCCCTAACCATTTTGCCAAGCAGGTGAGTTACCAGAATCTCGGTAATAATTTACTAATACTCACAGTCAGTAGCATTGACCTACATTACGGAAAGTTACTGACCTTGTTAATTTGCATAGTTTTAAAAAATTATGAATCGGCTTAGTTGCGAAACAATCCGATTTCAGGTGCGCGGAGATTGCATGAACTGCACTATCTTATTATTCTTATTGTTGTGATCGAGCGCTGAGTGAGTGAATGTGTGAATGTCCTGAAAAGCTATTTCTTGTGGATTTACTTATGTGTGGACCCGCTTGTGGTTTTATTTATGGCTTGTACTGACCCTCCGGAGGCGAAGAAAAGAAAAATTGATGATTTCGTAAATTTTCGTAAATTATTACCATTATTAAGTACGGAGGAAAAATGTGTGGAATTTAGCCAGAAGCACGGACTCATTCCAAAGTCAGTTCTGTGCCCTACATGTTTATGTGCACTTGATAAAGTATACCTGGAGAAGCAACAGAATAGGCCTATTCGTTACAAATTTGTCTGTAACAAAAGTGGTTGCCGAGAAGCCAAAAAGTACTCTGTGAATGCAAAGAAAAATACTTGGTTTGAGGGCGCCAAAATTTCCATTGAAAAATCCTTGCTTTTGGTATATTGTTTTATTAAAAAGTTCGATTACGACCAAACAATTTCCGAAACATCTGTCCCGCCCACCTTGACGTCGAGAGAGACAGTGGCAGATTATTTTAGCTATTGCAGAGAAGTCTGCGCAAATTCACTTCTAAACGACGAGAAGGAAATAAAAAAGATCGGAGGAACAAACTTTACTGTCGAAATTGACGAAGCCAAATTTGGAAAAAGAAAATACAATAGGGGTAGGGTTGTAGAAGGACAGTGGGTTCTAGGGGGAATTTGCAGGGAAACGAAAGAATGCTTTTTAGTTGCAGTTGACGACCGCACAGAGGACACCCTAATTAACATCATCAAAGAAAGGGTAGAAACAGGGACTATTATCCATACAGACTGTTTCAAAAGTTATAGCAAACTTCACAGCTGTGGCTACACGCACCTGACAGTTAATCACAGTGAAAACTTCGTGGATCCAGAGTCAGGTGCGTGCACCAACACAATCGAATCGACCTGGTGGGCTGTAAGGAGGGCCTTGCCATCTAGTATCACTAGGCATAAAAACTTCGGACAGCACTTAGCGGAATTTTTGTGGCGGCGTGGCCGTGACAAGCACACTTTGTATTATCCTTTCCTGGAGGAGATTGCACGGCTCTATCCAGGACCTGATGCGTAAGGTAAAATATTGAAAAATTGGTTTTAATATATTTTGCAATTAATCGCAATGGCTACCCCAGCCCCTTTTCGCCTGATTAGTCAATCTTCCGAATGCGTTCCATAGCCTGGGTGAAAACAATACATAGCTACCCCGGCGGCTTTCCCTGATATGTCAATCTGACTACTGCCCAGACGAACATCGGCCTACGGCCTCGATGATACAAACTGACTAGACCCTCACGTCGTTACATATCAATCTGACAATGTATATATGCACTTGTCGAGCTATGGAACGTATTCGGAAGTCCTCCCGCGGTGGCAATTGACACTCCCATACCGGTACTTTATTTCTATAGTAAGCAAATTTAGCATTCGGAAGCCATCCTTAAGAGAGAGAGAGAGAGAGAGAGAGAGAGAGAGAGAGAGAGAGAGAGAGAGAGAGAGAGAGAGAGAGAGAGAGAGAGAGAGATATCTGCACATAATCACGTGTATCCGTGTGTTAATTGTTTATGAGTTTAAATGTGCGGACACCAAACCAAGTTTTGTTTCGGCAAACCTTCGCCAGTTGCGATTTTGGTAAATTCTGTTACTGTGACCTCTCCCTATCCAGTTTCAAAATGGCAGCTGTTTTTGGAATTTTGTGTCACTTCAGACTTTTTTTGTGATCGTACTATTTTTCTTGGTCAAGTATGTTATAAATGTTGTTGTGAATTTAATGTGATAATTGGTCATAGAGTTTGGAACAATTTGTAACAGTGAGCTTTACTCACTAGCGGTAAAAATTATATGTAACGCATTCGGAACTGCTCCCAACATTTTTTCTCCATATCCGTTACCGTCCCATTCCGTTACCGGAAGTAGAAACTAAACAGTAATGGAAAAGAACACAGGTAACAGAAAAGACAAAATAGTGTCTTTTTGTGGTAACGGAAAAGAACTCTTGGTTACGGAAAAGAACTATGGTAGCATTAGTTTCAATCCATGCTTGATGCAACTTTATTTAGTCAAAAATATGTATAGCGTAAGTGAATTAGACCTAAATATTTAATGCAATAGAATTCATTTTGTGTTATTGCTTTACACAACACCGGCTTGGTAACGGAAAAGAATGTCTAGTAACGGAAAAGAACCTTTGGTAACAGAAAAGAAATGTTGGTAACGGAAAAGAAACTGAGGGTATTTGTTTTGAATCTATACATAATGTCGCATTATTTCATGAAAAATGTGATCAGCAGTAACAAACATAGCACGAAAATTCAACGCTGTGAGCATATTTGTGTTTGATCTTTAGACAAAAACCGTTTTGGTAACGGAAGAGAATGGCAAGTAACGGAAGAGAACAATTTGTAAGGGAAAAGAAAATGAGAACATTTGTTTTGGAACTAGAATACAGAATGTTGCAATGTCACAATATTTTGTGAAAAATGTCAACAGTAGTAACAAATTTAACCTAAAGGTATCATGTTGTGAGCTTATTTGTGTTAGATTTATTTATATACAAAAACATTTCGGCAAATGAAAAAGAGTGACAGGTAACAAAATAACTACTGATAGCCGAAAAGGGTTTTGTTTAATGTAAATGTGCCATCGTCAAACTCTCCCAGGCCTCTGTTTCTTTCCCTCTCCTATTCCCCCCCCCCCCCTTTACCTAGCCCACTGCAGGCTCAGATTAGATTTACTATCGTGCGTAGGTAAAACTTTGTACTTTCCCCTTTCCATCTCGCTGAAACACTGCCAATCTGTCTCCTACTTTTCTGCCTGTCTCTCCCCCCCCCCCCCTTCTCTCCTCTCTCTTCCTCCCTCCCTCCCTCTCTCTCGTATTAATATCATTCGTCTAATAAGTGATAACATATCTTGGTTTCAGCTTTTCAATCGTGTCTGTGTGTATAGCGCACATTCATTTATGCATTTTGTACCACTGTCTTTGCTTCACAGAAACCCAAAGGAAAAGCTTTAACAGCCGCTGAAAAAATGCGGCGATATAGAGAGAAATTAAGCTTTGACCCAATGCGCAAAGAGGCATCTTTGGTGAAAGACCGCCAGAGGAAAAAAGGACAATATAAGACTGTAAGTCAGATGAGCGAAAAAGAACAGACTGGCAAAACAAAGATGGAGGGCAGCAAAGAAGAATGAAAGAACCAAGGATACCTCAAAATACTCAAGACAAAAAAAGCATTCCTTACTGAGAGCTGCAGACGAGAATAGGGCCCTGCACAGTGAATTGAAGTTGCTCCGTTCACGACTGAAAAGAGAAGAACGTTTGAAAGCACTGTACAAGAAAAGAGTTCAACGATTAACTCCCAAGCCCAAAGAGGCTGTCACCCCGAGAAGTAAGACAAGACAATTGCTAAGACATTTCACAGCAAAGACGTCTCCGAAATGTCCTGTCAAAAAGACTTTACAGTATCATTTCGCCCTCACCACAGAGCTTCAAAAGTTACAGAAAAACCAACGCAAAACATTAGTTCAACTGAAACATGGATCGATTCTTCAGAAGTATGGGTTTCTGATGAAATTCAGGAAAGATTTTTGCGTATCCAATCCTCATCATTATGAAAAGAAAGGGACAGTATGCTCTGTGAACAGAAAACTGGTTTATGATTTTTTCGTCCGAAATGATGTTTCCAGAATTCAAGCAGGAAAAAAAAACACCGTGACAAGAAAAGGTGTCAAGAAACAAAAGAGACTTTTGAATGACACTTTGCACAACCTTTACCTAAAGTTCAGGGCCGAGCATTCACAGGCAGGAATAAAATTTGTGTCCTTCTATAAATGTAAACCTTTTTGGGTTGTGCGACCAAAAGACTCGGACAGACACACATGTATGTGCAAGATCTGCTCAAACATGAACTTTCTTGCGAAGGCTATGTATGAAATCAAAGCGATCGACACAACCACAGTGACAGTACTTTTACATCATTGTGCTTGCTCTGTGAATGACAAATCATGTATGTATAGCGAATGTAAAGAATGTAACTTGAAAAGTGTACCTGAACTTGAAGACAGAGTTGTGAAAGATGAGTACACATGGATGGCATGGGAGGGTGTGAAAGAAGAAAGAAAATTTAAAACTGGCGAAACGAAGAAAGTAAAACTTGTTAAGAAGCTTCAAAAGCATGGTTCATATGATAATCTCAAGTCAGAGTTCAACAACACAATGCGCATGTTCAAAAAACACTATTACAACACAACAAAACAATATGAACATTATGCAACCACCAAGAAAAACTTGCAGGAAGATGAAGTTATGATACACGTTGACTTCGCTGAGAATTATGAAGGAATATTTGCTGCAGAAATTCAGAGTGTTCACTTTGGTGCATCCAAACAACAAATCAGTTTGCACACTGTGTATTTTTTGGCACATGGTATGTCAGAAGTGCAGTCATTCTGCGGTGTTTCTGATAGTCTTTGCCATGAGCCTGCATCAATCTGGGCATACCTGAGTCCCATCTTAAAACGTATCAAAGACACCATGCCACATGTTAAACACATACACTTCTTTAGTGATGGGCCTACCACTCAATACAAGCAGAAAAACAATTTTTATCTTCTCACCACTGAAATTTTTAAGCATGGATTTGAGAGTGCGTGCTGGAATTTTTCAGCTGCTGGACATGGCAAGGGTATACCAGATGGTATAGGGGCTGCAGTCAAAAGGGCTTGTGATCAATTTTGAATGCTAGCATGCTGGTGAAAGAGGTAACATTGACAGAAACATCTGTTATATTGTACGAAATCACTGAGAAGGACATAGATCCCTTCAGAGGCGTGTTGTCAAATCTGAATCTGAAAGCACAATTATTTAGCTCACTGTGATTCCAATTAACTGTGAAAATTGAAATGAAGTCAAATTCTGTGTATAAAGTTGATTGTGGTGCCGAAAAAGGATGGTAACGGAAAAAACAATGCCACAGGGGTTACCTCTGAGAAATTTAGCATATCTCCTAGATGGACAGCAATTAAGCTCCAAATTTCTGAATTGTGGCTGTGGAGATACACACAATTCATCAGTCAAAAGTTTGAAACTCTCACTCAAAGTTGATTTCTGCAAAATTGCCGGATCAAGATTACTACAATTTTTTTTAAAGTCCCATATAACACAAACCAACACTACCGCCTCTGAAAATGAAATCAAGTGTATCCTGGTGTGTGTGTGTGTGTGTGTTTTGGGGGGGGGGGGGGAGAGATTGTTTAGTGGTCGAAGGGAAGTAACAAAAGTATTTATCAGGTACTACATGACTATACCAATCTAGGAGTTTTACATGTTATTTCCCTTTGGCCTTGATTCGCCGCTCATGGCCAATCGAGTAGGCCTACAATACATGTACAATGATTTTTGTGTTATCTGTCCATCCCAGAGATATCTTACACTAGTCCATCCATCCCTGACAGATTGATCTACTCCACCTTCAATCCATGTTCTTTTTAATCTATGCCATTACGCCAGATCTGCTCACAATTTCCCTTAGGTACATGTAGTTTGATAAGATGCCGGGATTTTCTTTAAAAAAAAAAAAAAGCCACATTGTTTACATTTTACTTCATTTCTGTGCACAAGAGCCGGCTTTCGATTTGCTAGTGTTTGCTGGACCGAAATTGGTAAGACCGAAACACATAATCAGGCCTTCTGATTGGCTCACATGACATTGTGGCCAAAATTCTAAATCTGCGAGGCTGACATTTTGTTTTCTTAGTTTATAATTACATGTACATGTATGATGTATGTAGTAATAAGCGAATGGGACTTCCCCCCTCCCCCGCGCGTAATCGTAGTGTTAATTTCGTTTGACAGAGTTTATGTGACTTGAAAGTAATGAAAGGGTACCATAATTTTTTTTAAGATGAAAAATACATGTATGTATAATATGTATCACCATAACATTTTGCTCTTTTCATCTTGTTTGCCTTTGAGCATAAGAGGAGAGGTGGCTTTCGATCGGCTGTTTGACGACCAATTTCAATGTATGTCATGTACATGTGTATGTATTTGATTTCCAGCTCGTGAAGTACTTAAATCAGTTTTGACTAAGTCGCCATAATTACTCACCAAAATAATAAAGACAACGGCCAACAACCAAAACAGGGTGGTTCATTTTCTCCTAACCCTGGTGAAAAACCTACCAACAGACACCCTTATGCAGCATTTCCTTTAGTATTAGTATTACATGTGGAATAAATTACTGTATCTCTGCATAGAGCGGCTTATCAAAAAAAGTACAAATCCTCTAATTTAGTATCCTGCCCCTTCCCAAACGATAACCTGTTCCAAAGTCCACAGTTGCCTTTAGCTTTTCCCACAGCAAAGTTGGGACCGCCAGCAATATTAGGTAACGGATAGTAGGCTACATATAATATTACATGTACATGTGTAGTAGTAGTAGTACTGTATTACGATAAGAGAGTCTTGACAGAGCATGTGGTTATGTCGGATTGCATTTCACCGTTCTGTAAGTGGCCGATTCAAAATACAATATAGGCCTATTACGACTACATGTACTTTATGTACACATGAATCTGATGCCACAGGACAGGAATGATGTTCGTGAAAAAACGATGGAGCAACTGAGTACATGTAGGCCTACCGGGCTGGAGACACTGTTTAAAACAGTGTTTTGCTCTGCAAAAAAAGGGGCCTCGCGCAGGACAGGGTTAATTTTCATTAAAAAAAAAAAAAATGTTAAATGCGTATACATGGTTCGCAATCGTATGTAATGTGGATGACATTTAAAAAAAAAAAAAAAAAAATATATATATACATGTATATGGGATGCAATCACTCACGTTGTTTAAAAATAAAAGGCTCCACTTTTTTTTTTTGTGTAAATTTTTTAACTCACTTTGAACAATATTACATGTATGTAGGGCCTGCATTCATGATATATATGTACATCAGATAAAAAAGTCGTTTTGTGTCCTATCTGGGCTTGGCACAGAGTTAAATTTCAAATTCTGACAGCCCACAAAGTTCGGGATTTAAAAAAAAATTGTTTGTGGGGTTTTGCAACATTTTTAATTTCAATGTTATACACGTACTGATCTTCGCCCTACCGTAGTTCTATCTTACAAAAGCACCTTTTTATATGATGGCAGGAAGAGAGAAATTATGCAGAGATACAGAGACGTAGACAAGTAGGCCCCTATTGTAAGTAGGCCTACATGCATATCACTCGCTTGAAGTAAATTCCCGTTTAAAGTCAACTCTTCTTCTTGGTCCCGTTTTTTCCCTTATTATTTCTTTGTATTTCGTTTCGGATGATGTCAACAGCGCCGGTACCGCAGTTCGCTTAAATTCAACACCATCAAACAACTCGGGTTGGCTGACCACATACTTTTTCCCCTGCAGCAGCCTACTACTAGTACTACTAAGCCACTACATGCACTGCTGGTCAGACCTACTGTGCCGCTGCAGGTGGTGAGAGGTAGAGGGGGTGTGTATTGTACCGTGTAAAGTGTGTAGGCTACACAATACAAAATTTGTACCTCAGGGATCATATCCCCTGAATACGGTTGACGTCAACCTCGGTTGAAATCAACATTTTTTTTGGGTCCCAAGGTGTTGACTTTAAGCCAGTTCCACTGTATCAACAACTTTTCATTAAACAAACTGACTTATCATGTTACACCAGGTGTGACTACTACTGCCTCCTGTTCTGCTGAACTGACAATGGCCTCTCCAGTGGACCGCGACATGTCCTCCCCCGTGGTATCACACGATGAAAATGCAATACAGACTGCTGATGCACCTTCTGCCTTAACCACTATCGACAGACAGGTTCTGGCAGCATTGTCTAGGCCGTGCACAGCAAGCGCGTCGGAAGTGATGGTTGGAACAATGAGTGAGTGCATTACTGTTTTAGTTTTTTTTAATGTAAATGTGTGAAGTTGATACTATATTTGACAGAACGTACACATTCAAAACTGATTTGAAATCTGCAAAAACGAACATGCACAGAAATGATTTACCTTATGTGAACTTATTGGTTGTGTCATTTAATTAAATGTCACTATCACCATGGGCTCTGCTGGGCAAGTTTGTCAGGGAGGGGAAATCCATCTGGCCTGCACTCAAAACTTATAATTTAATTTTATGTAATGGTTGTCACTGTTGACAAATGGCATTATGCTGGGGTCATGGCACCCATCAAAATCCAATAATAACTTATTCAAAACTGCAACGTGAAGATATAACCACAGACACCCCCTATCCTCACCATCCCCCACCGACCATGTAAAAAATCCTGAAATGTGAGTATTTGCTGTCTTGCAGCTGGCCCCACTTCAGAGGCACCACTTCATTGTCAATCAGCAGAGCAGCAGCAACAGCCCATGCCTCAGCCAGAGGGTGCACTCTTGGAGCTGGTACCACCATCAGAGGTATATCAACATTGCTTTTATTATATTATATCTCTTATTCTTATGATAACTTCTTTGTCTCATACATGGATGAATAAAGTCCATCATTATAATGTCCTTTTACAGTGAGCTGCCGAGAAAAAGATGGCATGGTAAGTCCCACTGACAGTCACTAGGCTTGAGATACAACCTCAGTAAATTTTGTTTTTTGTTTCCATTTTCAGATGTCTCTGAGGAAGGACTGGCAGCGGACCCTGCCCACTGAAGACCACCAGTGGGTTTTGAAAGCCCTGTTCAAGGAGGGTTCCGCTGCTCCATAACTCAAAGACACTTTGCAGTTCTGGTGGTACCCACCACAACAGCTCGGCGGATGTGTTCTTCACGCACCTTTTTTTCTTGTGGATGCAATACCACATTTGGGGGTATCCATTTGTCTGTGTACAGCCAGAATGTCACGTCGACGTCTTACCGCTTGTGGTCTCTACAAGCAGGTGCGTCGTATCATTGACATGTCTGACATGTATTATATGGCATCTGAGTACCTCGAGTGCGGAAGGTGCCATATAAGAAATACATTGCGTGGTGCCACGTCATCCTGCAGCAGCTGGATGAGGGCTGGCGCAGTCTCTTCCCAGCGATATTGACTTATCATCACGCAGTGGACAAAAAAGTCATCCTGCATCTGCATGAGCGTGGGCTTGGCAACAGTGCCACCCAAATGCAGAAGAGACTGCTGGAAGTACACAGTCATGATCATTTACAGCGGACAATAAGGCAAGTCAACATTTAGTTAATCTGTGTTTTTGTTGACAAGTACCTCACTGCCTGCCGTCTATTTGTGCAGGCTAATTTGACAACGCAGGCATTCAGTGAGCCCCTCCCCCTCCCCCCCGCAATGTCTCCTTTACCTCGTCCTGGATGGTTCCTGACAGCCTATGCCAGGGATGTCCTAAGGCGGCTGGATGAGGTTCGAGCCAAGATCACGTCGATCTTTGGCACCATATGAAGATGGACTCGACGAAGAAGGTCACAAGGAAGCTCGCAGGTGCTGCTGCCCAGACTGCTGCATTGTGCACCAACATTGGAAACGAGCATGGCCAGGTCCTAATGTCAGTTTTGACAGCAGCAGAAGGAGCAGGTCTCCAGAGCATGGCAGAGGGCTTGTCGTCACGCTACGAGTCAGTGGGCATTCCTCCACCCATGCTACTCTATGTAGATAGGGACTGCTGTCCCACGTTTCGCTGGAGTGCTGCTGATTTGTTTCCAAGGTGGGGCGACATGCTAGTACGTCTGGACATCTTGCATATTATGCGAAGGATCCCTTCGTGCCTGACAACCGAGTCAAATCAACTGTATGCAAACTTTACGTCCCGGCTATCTGGAGCCATCTTCCAATGGGACAGGGAAGACTTGCAGCGCCTCATGGCCGCCAAGAATGGTGATCTCCAGCGGAAGGGTTATATCAACATGGATGACACTGCCGTCTGAAAACAGCTGTCAACAGAGGAGCTGAGCCTCCACACCACCAGAGGTGCGGAAGTGACAGTGGAGCTGACAACCAGATTATTACAGGTAAAGCTCTCACAATGTTCTTAAAAGCTTTCATTCAATAGTTTTATTCTTCTCTGTCAATGATCATAATTATACATGTATATATATTATATATACATGTGTGTGGAGCTCACCACAAATTTACTAATTCTTGTACTGTATACAGCACATTGTTTGGCCTTTTGATCAATCTCAACATGTCCTCTGCCTGTTTTCTCTTGCAGACTTTTACCAGTGAGACACGCAAAGATACCCTTGGTGTGCCGCTCCTGGGCGTGGACAGGATTACTGCCATGTAGGAATCGCAGCACAAGCCTCTCCCGAAGTCCAGCTGTACGCACAGACCGGCACACTGAGGAAAGGAGGAGTGGACCTGCCTGTGTACTGCTGTGGGCGAGGTTCCACCTCCCTTGAATCTTTCCACAGCCACCTGGTCAAATTTATCCCCAGTAAGTTCATGTAGTGCATGTAGTGAGAGGTAGAGGGGGTGTGTATTGTACCGTGTAAAGTGTGTAGGCTACAGTACTAACAAAGACATTCTATACACGAGGTCACTGGTAATAACACGTGCTGCAAACTTTGCTTCGCGCGTGTTGTGACCCACGGATGGTTCGCTCGCTCACCCGCCCGCCCCGCATCAGTTCAACTTCCCCACGCAAAAAATCGTCCCATTTACTAGACTGCGCTTACAGTGAGAAGACAATATTCAAAATTCAACCAAACTCGCCTTTTATAAGACAGTAGGCCTGCCTGAACAACAAAATGTCTAACTCTAAGAAGTACAACGTTCTAAATTTGGACACGAAGCTGTAACTTCTCAAAGACAATTATCTGTCACCAACGGGTTATCTCCGATGTCCTTTGACAAGGGACATAACTCAATGAATACACAATACAAAATTTGTACCTCAGGGATCATATCCCCTGAATACTGTTGACGTCAACCTCGGTTGAAATCAACACTTTTTTTGGGTCCCAAGGTGTTGACTTTAAGCCAGTTCCACTGTATCAACAACTTTTCATAAACAAATTGGCTTATCATATTACACCAGGTGTGATGGTGCCTCCTGTTCTGCTGAACTGACAATGGCCTCTCCAGCGGACCGCGACATGTCCTCCCCTGTGGTATCACACGATGAAAATGGAATACAGACTGCTGATGCACCTTCTGCCTTATCCATTGTTGACAGACAGGTTCTGGCAGCATTGTCTAGGCCGTGTAAAGCAAGCGCGTCGGAAGTGTTGGTTGGAACAATGAGTGAGTGCATTACTGTTTTAGTTTTTTTTAATGTAAATGTGTGAAGTTGATACTATATTTGACAGAACGTACACATTCAAAACTGATTTGAAATCTGCAAAAGTGAATATGCACAGAAATGATTTACCTTATGTGAACTTATTGGTTGTGTCATCTAATTAAATGTCATTATCACCATGGGCTCTGCTGGGTAAATTTGTCAAAGAGGGGAAATCCATCTGGCCTGCACTCAAAACTTATAATTTAATTTTATGTAATGGCTGTCACTGTTCACAAATGGCACTATGCTAGGGTCATGGCACCCATAAAAATCCAATAATAACTTATTCAAGACTACAACATGAAGATATACCCACAGACACCCCTTATCCTCACCACCCCCCACCGACCATGTAAAAAGTCCTGAAATGTGAGTATTTGCTGTCTTGCAGCTGGCCCCACTTCAGGGGCACCACTTCAATCAGCAGAGCAGCAGCGACAGCCCATGCCTCAGCCAGAGGCTGCACTCTTGGAGCTGGTACCACCACCAGAGAATAAATTCCATCATTATAATGTCCTTTTACAGTGAGCTGCCGAGAAAAAGATGGCATGGTAAGTCCCACTGACAGTCACTAGGTTTGAGATACAACCTCAGTATATTTTGTTTTTTGTTTCCATCTTCAGATGTCTCTGAGGAAGGACTGGCGGCGGACCCTGCCCACTGAAGACCACCAGTGGGTTTTGAAAGCCCTGTTCAAGGAGGGTTCCGCTGCTCCAAAACTTAAAAGACACTTTGCAGTTCTGGTGGTGCCCATCACAACCCAACCCAGGTGTACAACCAGCCCCCCCTACTCAGCGGACGTGTTCTTTACGCACCTTTTTTTCTGGTGGATGCCATACCGCATTTTGGGGGATCCATTTGTCTGTGTACAGCCAGAATGTCATGGTCGACGTCTTACTGCTTGTGGTCTCTACAAGCAGGTGCGTCGTATCATTGACATGTCTGACATGTATTATATGGCATCTGAGTACCTCGAGTGCGGAAGGTGCCATATAAGAAATACATTGCGTGGTGCCACGTCATCCTGCAGCAGCTGGATGAGGGCTGGCGCAGTCTCTTCCCAGCGATATTGACTTATCATCACGCAGTGGACAAAAGAGGCATCTTGCATCTGCGTGAGCGTGGGCTTGGCAACAGTGCCACCCAAATGCAGAAGAGACTGCTGAAAGTACACAGTCATGATCATTTACAGCGGACAATAAGGCAAGTAAACATTTAGTTAATCTGTGTAACTTGAGAGCTACATTTTATTTTTTTTACTCTTTCTTGCACCTGATTGTCAAGTATGTCAGCTTTCTTTAATGCCTCATATACACCTGTATCGATCCAATTTATAATCATGATCAATTGTTTACTCAATTGCAGTTGTGCAGAACCCTCTGAAACATGGATGACAACAGATATTAGGCATCATGAACAATCTCCCAACTTCATTCCACAGCACTGCCCGACTATGTTATTGTGATTGAAAGTGAAAACATTCCTATCTATAATGTTTTTTGCTTTTTTTTGTATGTGTTTTTGTTTACAGGTACCTCACTGCCTGCCGTCATTTGTGCAGGCTAATTTGACAACTCAGGCATTCAGTGAGCCCCCCCGCAATGTCTCCTTTACCTCGTCCTGGATGGTTCCTGACAGCCTATGCCAGGGATGTCCTAAGGCGGCTGGATGAGGTTCGAGCCAAGATCACGTCGATCTTTGGCACCATATGAAGATGGACTCGACGAAGAAGGTCACAAGGAAGCTCGCAGATGCTGCTGCCCAAACCATAGTGGACATCTTGCATCTTATGCGAAGGATCCCTTCGTGCCTGACAACTTAATCAAATCAACTATATGCAAACTTTATGTCCCGGCTGTCTGGAGCCATCTTCCAGTGGGACAGGGAAGGCTTGCAGCGCCTCATGGCCGCCAACAATGGTGATCTCCAGCAGCAGGGTTATACCAACATGGATGACACTGCCGTTTGAAAACAGCTGTCAGCAGAGGAGCTGAGCCTCCACTGCCGCCACGCCACCAGAGGTGCGGAAGTGACAGTGGAGCTGACAACCAGATTATTACAGGTAATGCCCTCACAATGTTATTAAAAGCTTTCATTCAATAGTTTCATTCTTCTCTGTCAATGATCATAATTATACACAGGGGGTGTATATATATATATATATATATACATGTGTGGAGCTCACCCCAAACTTACTAATTCTTGTACTGTATACAGCACATTGTTTGGCCTTTTGATCAATCTCAACATGTCCTCTGCCGGTTTTCTCTTGCAGACCTTTACCAGTGAGACACGCAAAGATACCCTTGGTGTGCCGCTCCTGGGCGTGGACAGTGTTGTTCCCATGTAGGAATCGCAGCGCAAGCCTCTCCCGAAATCCAGCTGTACACACAGACCGTCACACTGAGGAAGGGAGGAGTGGACCTGCCTGTGTACTGCTGTGGGCGGGGTTCCACCACCCTTGAATCTTTCCACAGCCACCTGGTCAAATTTATCCTCAGTAAGTTCAAATGATAGAGTAGTTGGTTGAGAGATGCCTGAAATAATAATTTTGCACATGCCATTTACTGGAAGGGCCTTCTGCATTCATGGCAATTTTCTAAAGTAACAACTTATACAGTTCATACCTCTGTATAGTGGATGATGCGAGTTTAACTTAAGTGGAAGAATTATCACATCAGCAAGCCAATTTCGCTCAAGTAGCCCTGATAGTGTGGAAGCAGTTGTCATAATATTACAATAAACATTTTCATGTTGCATTTCTTCATGTGCAGGGACAAGTGCCATTGACGTCCATTTCCAAGCATTTTTAAAAGAAGGCATTTCACGCTGGAATGAGGACCGAGCAGCCGCCTCACTGCAGGAGTCACCATCAACCCTGCGGTGTTACAGCTTCGGCCTCAGGAAGGCAGTGAATGATCTCAGCAGAGAAGTCCTGGAAAAGGAACTGGACCCTTCTCTATCTGAACCACGGGTGTAAACCGGTAGATATATACGTATAATGTTAGCGGAATGTTGGAATTGTATGTGTTCTGCTAAAGACAAGAAAACCTAAAACTTTCTGCTTTGCCTATGCCAAGATTTTCAGCCAAATTCAAAAGTCCAACGCAATGTCAGCCTACTTATGTGTCACTCTGCTGTGGTATAACTAAGGTACGGATATGTTTGTTCCAATTTAAAGGAAATACATGTATATCCTTTGTCTGTGTGATGACTTTTTGTGTGTAATGAAACAATTTTTTTCTCCTTCCCTCAAACAGGGGAAAGGATTGGTGTGGAGTACTTGTACTCCCAGACAGGGCAGGTGCTCCAACCAATCAACCTTGATCCTGATATACCCCAACCAATGAGGACGCAGCTTAGGAGTAAGAGAGACTCCTGGATGTGGACTCTGATGATGTGGAGGTGGAAGATCCCACCATCCCTGATCAGCCATGCTCCCCTGGCCCAACTTCCCCGGCTGCTGATGTGTCCACATCCGAGAACCCTGAGGTAAGATTTGGAATAGAACTTAGAAATGCACACACATCGTTTCCTCCATCATTCCATTTGACCAGAGGATTCCTGGTTCTGCCAGACACTCCAGAGGCACAGGCGACCGGCCAAGTCCGCAATGACCACAAGGCCAGAGCTCCAAGCAAAGCTGCTGTGGCTGGCCAAGCAGAGGGAGGTGACATCAACAACAACCAGCTGGTTCTCAGTGCCCACACTATTGAGTTTGCCGATCACACCTTTAAATGGGTCCTGGAAAATGCCGTTGGTTGGACAGTCCACCTTCTGCCTCCTTCACAAGCTTTATTGGCAGAAACAAGAAGATGTTCTTGGATTATGCCATGAACTTCCCAAAAGTGAAGGAGGAGGTCAAGTTCAGGACAACGATGGAGGCTGCAGAGGAATCTGGTGCAAGCTGGTCGGGTTTGGCCAGTATCGGTTCGTGACCTGGCACAAACTGAACACCACAGATGAGCCAGAGCTGTCCGGTTTCAAGCGCTTCATCGTCAACAAAAAGACTTGCAAGCCGGGCAGCAAGTTCGACCAGCTGCAAAAGTACCTGCAGAAGGACCCACCAACTTCCTCTGCCAAGATGACACCAATGGCCGATGCACGCACTGCACAGCAGAAAGTGCGTGCCCTCATGCAAAAGTTGCACCTTTCGACCCAGGCAATTACAGCCAAGGCCACCAGGCTGTTGAAAGGTAGATAAATAATCTATAGATGGATTCCATGAATACTTTCAAAGATAATGACTTATGAAACCATAAGCATGAAATGATAAGATTTATGGCTTTTGGGTTTCACTACTTCTGATCTATTTATTACTGTTTACAATTTTCACCAAACAATGTGAAGTCAATATTTTTTTCCCCAATTATGCATCTGGTATATTATTATTATTATTACAGATGAAACTGCAACTTAAAAAATAAACTCTAATGCATAAACAACTTTTCATAAACAAATTGGCTTATCATATTACATCAGGTGTGACTACTACTGCCTCCAGTTCTGCTGAACTGACCATGGCCTCTCCAGTGGACCGCGGCATGTCCTCCACCGTGGTATCACACGATGAAAATGGAATACAGACTGCTGATGCACCTTCTGCCTTAACCACTGTTGACAGACAGGAGCTCACCACAAATTTACTAATTCTCGTACTGTATACAGTAGTTTGGCCTTTTGATCAATCTTAACATGTCCTCTGCCTGTTTTCTCTTGCAGACCTTTACCAGTGAAGCACGCAAAGATACCCTTGGTGTGCTGCTCTTGGACGTGCCATGTAGGAATCGCAGCGCAAGCCTCTCCCGAAGTCCAGCTGTACACACAGACCGGCACACTGAGGAAGGGAGGATTGGACCTGCTTGTGTACTGCTGTGGGCGAGGTTCCACCACCCTTGAATCTTTCCACAGCCACCTGGTCAAATTTATCCTCAGTAAGTTCAAATGGGAGTAGTTGGTTGAGAGATGCCTGAAATAATAATTTTGCACATGCCATTTACTGGAAGGGCCTTCTGCATTCATGGCAATTTTCTAAAGTAACAACTTATACAGTTCATACCTCTGTATAGTGGATGATGCGAGTTTAGCTTAAGTGGAAGAATTATCACATCAGCAAGCCAATTTTGCTCAAGTAGCCCTGATAGTGTGGAAGCAGTTGCCATAATATTACAATAAACATTTTCATGTTGCATTTCTTCATGTGCAGGGACAAGTGCCAGTGACGTCCATTTCCAAGCATTTTTAAAAGAAGGCATTTCACGCTGGAATGAGGACCGAGCAGCCGCCTCACTGCAGGAGTCACCATCAACCCTGCGGTGTTACAGCTTCGGCCTCAGGAAGGCAGTGAATGATCTCAGCAGAGAAGTCCTGGAAAAGGAACTGGACCCTTCTCTATCTGAACCACGGGTGTAAACCGGTAGATATATACGTATAATGTTAGCGGAATGTTGGAATTGTATGTGTTCTGCTAAAGACAAGAAAACCTAAAACTTTCTGCTTTGCCTATGCCAAGATTTTCAGCCAAATTCAAAAGTCCAACGCAATGTCAGCCTACTTATGTGTCACTCTGCTGTGGTATAACTAAGGTGCGGATATGTTTGTTCCAATTTAAAGGAAATACATGTATATCCTTTGTCTGTGTGATGACTTTTTGTGTGTAATGAAACAATTTTTTTCTCCTTCCCTCAAACAGGGGAAAGGATTGGTGTGGAGTACTTGTACTCCCAGACAGGGCAGGTGCTCCAACCAATCAACCTTGATCCTGATATACCCCAACCAATGAGGACGCAGCTTAGGAGTAAGAGAGACTCCTGGATGTGGACTCTGATGATGTGGAGGTGGAAGATCCCACCATCCCTGATCAGCCATGCTCCCCTGGCCCAACTTCCCCGGCTGCTGATGTGTCCACATCCGAGAACCCTGAGGTAAGATTTGGAATAGAACTTAGAAATGCACACACATCGTTTCCTCCATCATTCCGTTTGACCAGAGGATTCCTGGTTCTGCCAGACACTCCAGAGGCACAGGCGACCGGCCAAGTCCGCAATGACCACAAGGCCAGAGCTCCAAGCAAAGCTGCTGTGGCTGGCCAAGCAGAGGGAGGTGACATCAACAACAACCAGCTGGTTCTCAGTGCCCACACTATTGAGTTTGCCGATCACACCTTTAAATGGGTCCTGGAAAATGCAGTTGGTTGGACAGTCCACCTTCTGCCTCCTTCACAAGCTTTATTGGCAGAAACAAGAAGATGTTCTTGGATTATGCCATGAACTTCCCAAAAGTGAAGGAGGAGGTCAAGTTCAGGACAACGATGGAGGCTGCAGAGGAATCTGGTGACATGGGCTGCAAGCTGGTCGGGTTTGGCAAGTATCGGTTCGTGACCTGGCACAAACTGAACACCACAGATGAGCCAGAGCTGTCCGGTTTCAAGCGCTTCATCGTCAACAAAAAGACTTGCAAGCCGGGCAGCAAGTTCGACCAGCTGCAAAAGTACCTGCAGAAGGACCCACCAACTTCCTCTGCCAAGATGACACCAATGGCCGATGCACGCACTGCACAGCAGAAAGTGCGTGCCCTCATGCAAAAGTTGCACCTTTCGACCCAGGCAATTACAGCCAAGGCCACCAGGCTGTTGAAAGGTAGATAAATAATCTATAGATGGATTCCATGAATACTTTCAAAGATAATGACTTATGAAACCATAAGCATGAAATGATAAGATTTATGGCTTTTGGGTTTCACTACTTCTGATCTATTTATTACTGTTTACAATTTTCACCAAACAATGTGAAGTCAATATTTTTTTCCCCAATTATGCATCTGGTATATTATTATTATTATTACAGATGAAACTGCAACTTAAAAAATAAACTCTAATGCATAAACAACTTTTCATAAACAAATTGGCTTATCATATTACATCAGGTGTGACTACTACTGCCTCCAGTTCTGCTGAACTGACCATGGCCTCTCCAGTGGACCGCGGCATGTCCTCCACCGTGGTATCACACGATGAAAATGGAATACAGACTGCTGATGCACCTTCTGCCTTAACCACTGTTGACAGACAGGAGCTCACCACAAATTTACTAATTCTCGTACTGTATACAGTACAGTTTGGCCTTTTGATCAATCTTAACATGTCCTCTGCCTGTTTTCTCTTGCAGACCTTTACCAGTGAAGCACGCAAAGATACCCTTGGTGTGCTGCTCTTGGACGTGCCATGTAGGAATCGCAGCGCAAGCCTCTCCCGAAGTCCAGCTGTACACACAGACCGGCACACTGAGGAAGGGAGGATTGGACCTGCTTGTGTACTGCTGTGGGCGGGGTTCCACCACCCTTGAATCTTTCCACAGCCACCTGGTCAAATTTATCCTCAGTAACTGAGTAAGTTCAAATGAGAGTAGTTGGTTGAGAGATGCCTGAAATAATAATTTTGCACATGCCATTTACTGGAAGGGCCTTCTGCATTCATGGCAATTTTCTAAAGTAACAACTTATACAGTTCATACCTCTGTATAGTGGATGATGCGAGTTTAGCTTAAGTGGAAGAATTATCACATCAGCAAGCCAATTTTGCTCAAGTAGCCCTGATAGTGTGGAAGCAGTTGCCATAATATTACAATAAACATTTTCATGTTGCATTTCTTCATATGCAGGGACAAGTGCCAGTGACGTCCATTTCCAAGCATTTTTAAAAGAAGGCATTTCACGCTGGAATGAGGACCGAGCAGCCGCCTCACTGCAGGAGTCACCATCAACCCTGCGGTGTTACAGCTTCGGCCTCAGGAAGGCAGTGAATGATCTCAGCAGAGAAGTCCTGGAAAAGGAACTGGACCCTTCTCTATCTGAACCACGGGTGTAAACAGGTAGATATATACGTATAATGTTAGCGGAATGTTGGAATTGTATGTGTTCTGCTAAAGACAAGAAAACTTAAAACTTTCTGCTTTGCCTATGCCAAGATTTTCAGCCAAATTCAAAAGTCCAACGCAGTGTCAGCCTACTTATGTGTCACTCTGCTGTGGTATAACTAAGGTGCGGATAATATGTTTGTTCCAATTTAAAGGAAATACATGTATATCCTTTGTCTGTGTGATGACTTTTTGTGTGTAATGAAACAATTTTTTTCTCCTTCCCTCAAACAGGGGAAAGGATTGGTGTGGAGTACTTGTACTCCCAGACAGGGCAAGTGCTCCAACCAATCAACCTCGATCCTGATATACCCCAACCAATGAGGACGCAGCTTAGGAGTAAGAGAGACTCCTGGATGTGGACTCTGATGATGTGGAGGTGGAAGATCCCACCATCCCTGATCAGCCATCCTCCCCTGGCCCAACTTCCCCGGCTGCTGATGTGTCCACATCCGAGGACCCTGAGGTAAGATTTGGAATAGAACTTAGAAATGCACACACATCGTTTCCTGGTCATCGTTTATGTGCATGTTCTTTTGTTTTACACACAATTATTTTTGTCAGTACAGGAAACAGATCACTACTACCTGGCTACTTCAGGCTGATCGTGCACTAAAATTTTAAAATTTTTTCATCCTGTAGGATGTTGTTGGATCTGACAGCTGTCCGGGTTATGGACGTGTGCGGGCCCTGACCTCTTTCCTGGTTGGCCTGCGTGGCCAGTAGCAACCGGCAGGTGGACACAAGTTCTTTTACTGTTCAGTGCGCTGCCCCAGGCTGACAAGGAGAGAGTGCAGTATGCCCCATGCCACAGAACCACTCTCATGAAAGGATGGTTTGCCAATAGTTAATCAAACACAGTGCCTGGTGTGGACAGTGTCAAGAGGTAAGAGCCCTCTGAAATTAATTCTGGGGACATGAACAATCCAGTATGATAGATGGAAGCTGCACTGCCACACACCATTACCTCACATCTCAATAGTCCACACATAGGAAACTAGCTTGTGATTATGCCTTTGCTACCTATACACAGGAACCAGTATGCTTTGTTATGTTTGTTACTCTTGCTGCAAAGTGCTGGATTATGATGACTTGTTGACTATGACAGTGTTTTTAGAATTTGAAATCTGTTGCTGTAGATGGGCCCTCCAGGAAAAATTCATTCTTCTAGCAACAAACTTAAGTGATGAATTTTTATGCCTCTATGTTACAGGAGCTTCATTGGCACCAATTCAGTGATTGCCTACTGGCCGGATCAAAACCACCAGGTGGAGGCTATCTGCCAGGACCTGGTCTCCTTTCATCCAAGTGGAAAGCGTTTGGGAAGCATGTGACCCTGATGTAGTCCATCGTCCTTCGGGACTACAAATCCATTTGGGACCTTGTCCTTGTACCAGCATACGGCTATTTGAACTTAATCAGCGTACTTTGGTAAATGGTAAGACATGACATTTTGTACAGCTATTCTGGAGATATGTAATCTTTGCATATTATCATGTTTGTATGGCAGGGTGAGGTAGGGAGGAGACCTGCTCTATTTTCAAGTGAATGTAAGGTGAATGGTGCGTCTGTAATGAATGTTTTACACTTTACAGATATTATAAATTCACTGCTTGATATCTATTCATCATCAAAAGCCATGTTATTGCAATGTTTGCAATCCTCTTTCTCTGACAAAAGTTTCGTATTCCCTTTCACAGGCAGAGCAAGAGGTTGAAAGGGCAGGAGGTGACAGTTGTCACTAGAGGACTTGAGGTACCGGCCATGCCAGCTGTGGCACCTGGCCCTTTGCCACCTGCCAAGGAATTATCTGAGTCGGCAAGCCAGTTGCCTCCTCCCTGCCACCAGCCACATCCTTCTGCACCACCACTACCAAAAATTGACACCTATTTTGCCTGCCACACAATCAACAAAAGTGATCATGACGCCCACTGGCCAGTTCATTCTGGTACCAGGTTCCAGTGGGCCTACAGTGCCAGGAATGTCTGCCCAACTTTCATCTGGGGCCACAAGGCTCCAGGAAAGGCGTAAACGCAGGGCTGAAACTGAAGAGGGTGGTAGGGAAAAGAGATCATAGCAAAGAACAAAATTGTTTAATATTTGTAGAAAATGTGGGCAATCAAAGGTGAAGGAGACGGAAAGAGGTTGGAAGGGAAAAGAGATCGTACCTTCTTGTGTGTTTACTATTATTAGTGGGCCTGTCACTTCAGACTTTCTTTTCATAAGATTTTTTTTTACATGACTATGACAAATATAATGATGTGAATGAGGACAATTTGGAAATTGGAGCTTGGCTATTGGGCAATGGCTGAACCAGAATTTAATTCAATTGATTATACTGTTGGTGCAGACATGTTTTTTGCTGATGTTATTCTTGAATGCATAACTTTTTTATAGGTTTTGTAGCCTATCTGTGGAGAAAAGTCTGTTTATTCTTTTATAGTTTCGTTTTTGGTTGATAAAAAAATATACTTCTCTATATTGATTACCTGGGTAACATGAACGATGTTTGCGTCATGGAATTTATTGTTTAATTTTGTATTTTGTAATTTACATTTTAAACACTTTCAATTGAAGGAAGTTTTTCTTAGTATGCTTTGCCTTTTAAAATCTTGTACAAACATTAACAAGCAAAATGCTGTATAACAATTGAAGCTATCTTCGCAATCGTCGCACGCAATCTTTCCTGTTCCGTTCTTTGTTGAACACCAACCGGGTTCACTTCTGGGAGATACAAAATCTGTTTGCATCCGCAAAACAAAAAAATAGATGAAGTGCTGTGTGTTTTTACTCATTTCTATTTGTCGTAGTTTCTGTATTAAAAATGTCTGTCAAAACATTTCGCAACTTTGCTTTCGCAACAGCTGATGCAGATGGAAAAACTAGGTAATTGAAAGGCCTATTACCGATAGATTTTATCGCGTTTACCGTATCCGTGTAATCGGCAGCCTTTCCCAGTATGATTAAGGGTTCAACAAAGTCAAACCATGCCGTTTTAATACTGTTAGGGGGCGTCTTCCAATGGCTTACCCAGGCTTATGTGCGACGGTCACATGTTTTGACCAACGGAAGTGCCGTTTCTAGGGAAGTCTGAACCCCCAATTTTCTGAAACCTGCCATATAAATATGAAATGACACGAGAATCCATTCATGGAATTTTTCAGTCATAATACATGTATTTCCTTTAGAAATTACGTATAAAAATTGTTCCACTAAGAATAATTACATATAATCCTTGTAATGACTTTTTGTGTGTACTGAAACTGACTGCATGTAATTTGTTTCCCCCTTCTTTAAACACTGAAAAAGACTGGCCTGGAGTACCAATGCTCCAAAACAGGATAAAAGATTGGTGTAGAGTACCTGTACTCCCAGACATGGTAAAAGATTTGTGCAGAGTACTTGTCCTCTCAGACAGGGCAAAAGATTGGTTCAGAGTACCTGTACTCCCAGACAGGGTAAGAGATTGGTGCAGGGTACCTGTACTCTCAGACAGGGTAAAGGATTGGTGCAGAGTACCTGTACTCCCAGACAGGGTAAAATATTTAATAGGTTCACTACTCTCTGACAGGGCAAAAGATTGGTGCAGAGTACTTGTACTCCCAGACAGGGTAGAGGATTGCTGCAAGCAAAGTACCTCTACTCCCACACAGGGTAAACTAAAAGATTTATTTGGTGCCGAGTACCTATACTCCCAGACAGTGTAAAAGATTGGTGCAGAGTACCTGTACTCTCAAACAGGACAAAAGATTGATGTAGAGTACTTTTACTCCCACACAGGGTAAAAGATTAGTGTGAGGTAACTATACTCCCAGACAGGGTAAAAGATCGGTGCAGAGTACCTGTACTCTCAGACAGGATAAAAGATTGGTGTGGAATACACTGCCAACACGTAATCCTGGACAGGGCAAAAGATTGGTGTGGGATACACGTACTCCTGGACAGGGCAAAAGATTGGTGTGCGATACACGTACTCCTGGACTGGGCAAAAGACTGTCATGCAGCACATGCGTAAGGTGCTTAATCGTGTCCTGTCTCCCAAAGTGGCAGATCGCAAACCTGTGCAAAATTTTAGCAAACACTTCAAGGCACTAATAAACACCAATTTCACACAGGCACCGACCAGCGACCACAAAGACAACATAGCGCAAACTTTATGTCTCCCTTCAATAGATTCAACGAATCATGGATAGATGGTCTCATCCCAGTCTTGTTAACATGGTCAGTGTGCATGACAATGTCAACGAAATGGTACCCACAATGCGTGCACCTCAACTGCGAGACGAAACCTTTGAATGCTCTGAAATATCCAAGTTAAAATTGAATGCCTTGTGGCCAATTGATTTTCTGTTCTTCTTATCTGTTCGATGACCGTACCCATTTTGAAGCCATTTTCACTTACATGGTGAAGTTTGCTCTCATATTTGGAAGGCAGGGTTAGCCTTGCAGCAGTAGGATTGAAATAACTCAGCTCTCTCGAAGTGTTAGACTGAATACATAACCACCGATATCAATGCGCACTTGGTGCACAATCTGCCATATTTGGGAGACATGGTCTGCATCGAAAGACCCAGTGCCCAAACATGTCAGACTGCACACCCAGCATTAGAACTAAAGCACATTGGGTGTGCAATCTGTCATGTTTGGGAGACCTGCCATGTTTGGGAGTCCTAAATATACTCCCAGACAGGGTAAAGACTGTTGTGCAGTACATGCACAATATTGCGCTCTGACACGGGAAAAAATTGCCGTGCAGTACATGTTTACCTGTGCTCCTAGACAGAGTAAAAGATTGGCTTACCCAGTGGTAATTCCCATATATTCTGAAAACCAGTATTATCATCCTGACCTTTTGAGAGTGGTTCATTACATGTGTCTACTGGTATAAAAATCCTGGAAACTCTGAACCTTCGGAAGTATGTTTAGTGATTTCTTCACTGTGCCGACAGCGCTACCATGTGAAGCTAGCCTTATAATGAGGAAGGTTGCATGTTATCACGACTTAAATATATACAGACTACACTAGATACATGAATTGTAACAGCTGGCCTTGTCATGAACCTGCACAAGAGCACATGGTCATTAGAATTTTCCAAATATTCCATGAACCCTTTTAACTTGAAGAAATGTTATTACACTTACTTTAACGAGTAAGGGTAAAACTGAGGGTGTGTGTGTGTGGGTTTAGTAGTTTATCAATTTTCAGATGTTCATTTATTAAAAATTTGTATGTATCTAAGATAAGGAAAACAGTTCAAATGAAACATGTCTTTTCCTCTGCTTACGTGACATCGCCAGAGACACCACCACTTAATACTATGGAAGGTGCTAATTCATCTCATTCTACTTTTGGCAAGAGATACAATTTGTACAGTATCAATTATAGGCCACTTATAAAACATATAAAGGCCCAAAAATAGTGAATTCTTCCCCTCCCTTTTTATTCCATGTCGACTTGTTTTACCTAAGGAAATATGAACTGTAACATATTTTTGTAGTGTGCTTTTTAGGACACATGGCAGTTGGTTTTGCGATATAGCCAATCAATTACACAAGTGCCACAAAAAAAAAAAAAAAGCACAGTAGAGGTTAGAACATACATGTTAAAGATCACTTGTTTCTGGAATCAAAGTTGGACACACTGAATTCATGCTAACATACGTTCTATTTGTGATTTCTTGGAAGCCATAATGTCCCCCTTATCAGTGCTAAAAGGTTCCAAATGAGATAGGCTGCATTTTGCAGTTACAATACCTTATGCATTGTTTTTTTTTTTACATGATACTGTCAGGTATTCATTTCTCCATACTATATGCAGAAAGCATTCTCATGAGACAATTCCCATGTCTGTGGAAATGAATTATGTGCTGCATACACAACTAGCTGAGTTCCCGGCCCTGCCCGGGATAAATCGATTTATTAGTTTCAATTCCGGGCGATTATTATGGACCTGCTTCATTTTGCCTGTTCCTTTAGCTTTATTTTATTTTTGTTTGTTTTTAAATAAGTCTTACTGCTCTGCCTTTGTGAGTTGACACCCTGCGCATCCTGTACAACTGCATGATTTGCGCACGGGTTAGTGTGTTTGACAGTGAACACATCGCAGGTAATGATAACAAAACCTTAAAATGGCGAACCGTGACTCGAAATAGATCTGAATGATGGCGAAACAATAAATTTCCAATAAAAAAAACTACAGCGATTTGAGACTTGTATGCCTACCGATAGTATGTTTTTTAGGGGGCATGCTGCATCAGTGCATGCTAGATCTAGCTCTCACAGACACTACTGTGATTATGAATCGAATTCCGGGGCCGGAAGTGGAAAAGCGATTAACAAAGAAAGAGGTCATAGGTTAACGAACGTACAATTCGGATCAAACGCTCTCGCAAATTTACTGTTCCATTCTTATCGCATTATTGGAATAACTCACGAATCCCATAAGCTTTTTTATGCCTATGTATATAGGAACACTGGTCAGTATCGTACAATTGTGTGTGCCAAATTTCAGTTCAATACGTCCAGTAGTTTTTGAGTCCATAGGGAACAAAGGGGTTTTCTTACATTTTTTTTGTATAGATAACTAGTACATGACCCGCTCTACAAACAGCAAAACAAAACAACAAAAGAAAATAAGCATTCTGGAATTGCAAACATTCATGACAGATGCTAAAATTAACCCTTTTGATGCCTATCGCCTGAATTCGGGCAATGGTTTCTTCTACCCTCTTAATGCCTATCGCCTGAATTCGGGCGACGTCTTCAACTACCCTCTTACTGCCTATCGCCCGAATTCGGGCGATCTGAGGTGAGCTAATGTAAACAGGAAATACACCTCCTAAAAACGTGATTAGGGCTCCGGAAGTCGAATAATCTAATTCCTGATTGGATAAGCTTTAATTTGATCTCCGGATCATTAAAGATCGGCCGATCGGTTCGTTTTTAATTCGCTTTTTTGTGTGGATACTCTCTTCGCTGCAAAATAGCGTCTTTCGAGTCCGACAACGAGGATGTTGATCAAATTATCGGGGATTTGTTTGTAAATTCCGACTCTGTAAGCGATTTTGATGGGTTTGACATCAACCAAGAAGATATTCACAATTGATTTAGTTGACTTGCGTACGTGCGTTCCAGTTGGTAATGTAGATCTAGATCTAGCTGAAGGCGGGTGTATAGACCTAGATCTAGATGTTACGAAGAATGAAATGAGTGCATTTTCCCGGTAGCCAGTAATGAACGCGTTTATAAACATTGATCCCACACCTCTAAACTTTGTCAAGCTGATTATTGATGGTGTTCAATCATTAGTCTTGATGATTTTAGCAGTTTTGCTGCCAAATAAAAGTCAGAATGTTAAATTCTTGTGATGCTGCTGAAACTGCTGCTGCCACCACCACTACTATCACCACCACCACTTTGATATGTTCATTATGCGATACGGTATTCAATGTACTAAAAGTTTCTTTCTTACAGTCTTATAAAATTCCCAATATCATTATCATAAGAGATATGAATTTTTTTCTATTAAACCCTTGTTCGGACAAGTTTTGCAAAAATGGTCTGGCACTGAGGGAAAAATCACAGAAAATAGGCTGGCACTGAGGGAAAAGTCTTGGAAAATGGGCCGGCACTGAAAGGGTTAAAAGCTGGACCTGAAATATTGTGAACCAAACAAGAAGTTATAAATTACTTATCACTCCATTGTGTATCAATGAAAGAATAAATAAGTCAACATTTCAGACCACAAGAAATTGGATGATTGATGAACCTTGAGGATTTGGCTCAAAGTGTGGGTGGACTGGGCTTGTAGCTTGTTGGCACATCAAGTCTCTTGGTAGGAGGCACAGGTGTCAATGTTCGCACGGCTGTATTTCCAGCTCTCTGGTGAGGACAATTACCTCCTGGTCCTTCAGCCTGTTACTCTGCTATTTTTATAGAAGGGATGATTGAAAGACCCAACAACATCCTGCAGGATGAGAGAAAGGGGAAATTCAGTTGCACAATCAGACTGAAGTAGCAAAGCTGCAGTGGGATCTCTGTTGAGAAAATATAATACATTTACAAGTATATAATATAAATGTCTGTCAGCAAATAAAATAAACCAAATCTTACCTTATGGTTCTCAAATGTAGGCATATCGACAGCTGAGGTAGTAGTGGCAGGGAACGCTGACTGATCTGGGATGGGGGAGATGGTTGAACCTTCAATACTGGCATCCCCAGAGACTTTGCTTCACCCAGAAGTTTCTCTTCCCTCAACTGCGCCTTTATTGAGATGAGGTATATGTAGGTCATGGTCAAGTGGTTAGAAAATTTGCTTTGTCTAGGAGTTCAAATACTCCTTCCACCAATCTCTTTCCCTGTTTGAAGGAAGGAAAAACAAATCGCTCAGTTTCAGAATGCACAGAAATTAATCCCTTAAAATTTGTACAAATCACCACTATTATTATTAAACCACAGCAGAGGAAACACTGAAACATGTATAAGGTGACAGCAGACTGAAGAGTTATGTCTGCCATTTCGGTAATGTCATACATGACATACATTCATCTCTAGAGCTATAATCTTTATTTTCATGAAACATATGTCAACATGTACAAATATCGAAATGCATCATGTCACTATTGTCAGTGTGAAAATTTTGGCTGTGGCAGGTTTGATGACTGCTGTAAGTCGTTAATATGTTTGTACCCTTTCAAAAAAAAATTGAGCTTGATGTACACCCCCCTTGACATGGAACACTGGTGAGAATTTTCAGTACTGTGACTCAGTCAAGTGTCATTTTTTGGGCGGTCAAAGTTTGACTATCAAAAACTATCATGTAATTTGCAAAAGGTAGCAAATTTGAAGTGTTTTGACACTTCTGAAAATGCCATACCTTTCAAAGCCTTAAAGTCACAATAATAAATTTGGTATCAAAATTCTTAGAAACGCAAGCTTTGTCGGGTTAGTAACTGGTGAGTTGTGATAAAAAGTAAAAATCATTTTGCACTACCTGTGTGATGGTTGTTACACTTAAAAGTCAAGTGGATACTCGAGTACTTCACTGTCTGTGCACATACTCATACTGTTTCTGTTACTGTAGAAAATCGCCAGGGATGCAGAAAGCTCTTATATAATGCATGTGTTAAGGATACAATTATATCATCATTCACCTCTGATATCAGGCATTCTCAGATCCATGCCCCCCAACATGGGTTGGTGTAACCCTGCTACTGGAGATCTCTGGTCCTGGTGGCCCTGAGGCCCTGCAAGCCCTCCCATTGAAGAATGGCTCCAGACAGCCGGGACATGATGCTTTAATACCATTATATGAAGTGACCCTTTGCTTTTGAAATGCCAGATGTCCAAATGTGCTTGCAATTTGTCCACTGTAGTTCTTCCGGCAGCCGGTGGCATAGCTGACAAGCCTACCCTCATGAGAAACCTTGTGCAGGATGGCCTATCAACAGATGAAAGATGATATTGTCATGAAAGAGGGGATCTCAATTTTAGATAGATGGCACCCAGCTTTACCATACATAGTTTTATTCAAGGGGTGAAGTAATTTATTAAGCGTGCATTATCCTTTTCGCCAAGTGTGTGTTAATATTGAGGAACTAGCTGAGGTCCCCAGCCCTGCCCGGGATAAATCGGTTTGAATATTGGTTTCAGTTCTGAGTGGTTATTATGGATCTGCTTCATCTGGCCTGTTCCTATTTGTTTAGTTTATTTTTGTTTGTTTGTTTTTAAATAAGTCTTACTGCTCTGTCTTTGTGAGTTGACACACTGCGCATCCCGTACAACAGCATGATTTGCACACGGGTTAGCGTGTTTGATAGTGAACACATCGCAGGAAGTGATAACGAAACCTTAAAATGGCGAACCATGACTCGAAATAGATCTAAATGATGGCGAAACAATAAATTTAATAACGGAAAATCACAAATAGAATGCAAACAGTTTCGAACATCTGAATAGGCTAAGAACCTCCGATAAATCACAAAAAGATTCCATGCCAAATTTGGCCCCAATCTGGTCAGTGGTTTTTGAGATAGGCGCACACAAAAATCTCAAGTCCACAAATATATATAGTATAGAAGAGTTTCACACGTCCAGACCACACAGACAAGATACCCTATCCCTGACTCAGTCCTCTTTCCCAACCCTAAACACAACCTTATCCCTAACTGTATCCCCTACCTTTCCAACCAGAAAATAAAGGTTAAAATTTACGCTTAGAAAAATGGACATGGTTACGGTTGGGTTTAGTGTAATGCTGACTGGATGGTCAGGGCTGACTACCCAGTCAGTAGACTCCAGCAATATACAGAGTCGATGGTCCAAACTCCTATTGTTTGAAGTTTTGTTGTGATAACAAAAACGTAAAATAACAGTTCCCTTTTGTTCACACCAGCACTGCCGGTCCTTGGGATTTTTCAGGCCTTTGTGTAGCCTAATTGTTATTCTTCTTCTATCAAAAAAAACAACAACCTAAAACAGAGACAGAACAATAGAAAGGATGTTAACAAAAAAATATCTCTGAGATCTGTCTACTTTGAGTAAATAAATTATTTCAACCTAATAATATTAGCCCGATCTGCCGCAAAATTATACCAAGCGCCAACACGACTCCCTTAAAATGATGAACCATAACTACCCTTTCCCTTACATTGTTGTTTGTGACCTAAATGGTGAATTAAGCCTTCAGGGCTAAGGGGCAGCTTGAGACTGCCTGTCGTGTACATGTGAGGATCTTTTACGCATCATGATCCGCGGGCCAATCATGAGCACTGCTAATATTAAAATTAAATGCAGTGTAATATGAAATTGAAAATTTCACATGCTGTTTTCATTTCTATGTGTCTTTCTGGGTTTCTCTTTTTGTTTATTTAAACTCTACAGTAAATAATGGAGGCAATGTACATAAACTGGCATAGTGTACAACTAAAAGGCTATTCAACAAAAGCCGGTGGAAGGAAAAATTCACATACAATCATTGAATAAACATCAAATCAGAAACTGGACTAGATCTAGATCTAGTCTAGATCTTATATATGATAGACCATTTAAAAAAAAAAAAGAAAAAACTGGCAAATCTCTAAAAATGGTATACGACATAACGCTGTCGCCTATGGATCTACAATATGCTATTTTTCTATGAGGAAAACATTAAATCATAAATGGGGACGGAATTGAAAATTCCAGGGCTAGATCTAGATCTATCTACACACCTCTTGTGAAAAGTGTAAGTCAAAGAGGTTAGGAATAGGATGCTTTCTGTTTTTGTTTTGGACTGGGGGAAAAAACCATTTTTACTGGTCCTGGGATTTTTAATTTTTTACAGGTGAATCTTGGGATTTTTAAAATATCTTCGCCTGCAAAGTTGGTTCACAAAAAAATTGCAATAACCAATCTATATTAGGCTACTATTCGGAATCCACAGAGTAGAGCTCAACTTGGCACTAGATCTAGATCTAGAGACTAGATCTAGATCTTTCCTTGACTAGATATCTAGATCTAGATCTACTAGCGCCCTATTTTACTCTGAAAAATAAAAATCAAATCTTGTTTTTATCCCACTCAATTAGACCCAGACAGTCTCTAGATCTAGATTTCTAGATTCTAGATCTATAATATCTAGATCTAGAGCTTGATCCATATTCTATAACAAATGAAATTAGATCTACCCAGTAAAACGTTTAAGTTTAAGATAGATCTAGAGTCTAGATCTACATCAGGTTCTTGATCTAGATATCTAGATCTAACCATTTAAGACCAAAAATGTGGAAAGCTTTCTTCAGTTAGATCTAGATCTAGATTTCTAGATCTAATCCATTTTTCAAAATTCATTAAAACTTCTTGAAAGGTCACATTGCGGCTCGGCCAGTTAACATTGACAACATGAAACAAATCCAATGGAACTCATCCCGTGGGCTTGTTTTCTGGCGATAAATAACTTCGGTAGGCCTATAGATCTAGATCTATATTATATACATTTAGAGTCTAGAATCTAGATTCTAGATCTATAAATCTTCAATCATTCCAAAAGTTATCCCACAATGTAGACAAGGCCCATTTCGGCAACACGCGGTTGCATTTCACCCGTGTGCCTACTGCCTAGAGATCTGGCTTGGCCCAAGTTGGCCCAAGTTGGGCTTGGCCTTAAAAAATGACATTCAGAACTGATAACAATAATCAAAACTTAAAATACGAACATGTTCTTGAGAATGTGCTCACAAAAAACAACAACACTATAGCAGCAAATACGACACAAGGCTAGATCTATATGAACGCACAGCCTGGTCTCTCTCTGCTCCACGGAAGACGTTTGGCAACCTCTAGGCTAACCACGTGCTACCACGTTCTACCCCACTGCAACGCGGCTCTTGAGGCTCCGTTCTGCGCGTGGACTGCAGACGCCTGTTACTGTCGGTGCCAATTGTGATTGGTTCGTGCAGCGAAAGATGGTGGCTTTTTCAATAGGCCTAGGCTATGTGGCTTTTTCATTGCCTCAGATAATAGGCTCTATGACCAACAGTAGATCTGTTTACTTTTACATGAGAGTCCGCTTCCGATTGGCTGTTCGCTTGCCAAAATTTCACGATCGGAACACGATATCGCTCAAGCAAGGACCCCCCCCCCCCCAACCAACCCTAATACCTTGACGAACGAACGTGCTGCGTTTCGAGAATCGGAGTTTAGTGCACGCATTTGTTAAACGATTTTTTAATTTCTATCTTGTAACATTTTTTTTCCCGACGGAGGTTGATATACCGGTACCGAAAGCTTGATATTCCTTTGTGTTTGATTATGTCGTGTATGTATTAGCCAATTTCTGTACGCGAGGTTTTGCCACACACAACCCTTTCGGTTTGCCACATTTGACGTCTAACCTAGAATCTAAATGTGAATAGACTTAAATCTACAATAATCATCAAAATATTACGCAAAAATAAAAATCCACTACGACGTCGTTGGGTGAGTCAGACCGGCAGTGTTAGAATTTTGGCACCTCTGAACCAATCAGAAGGTTGATGTCGTGCTCCGGTCGTGCAATTTGGGCAACGAAACAGTCAATCCGAGGCCGGCTGTGCCTAGTGGCAAAAGGTAAAAACAGAGAAGATTGGGCCCCATCCGCCACTCCCGCCACTCCGGGTTTGGTGTATATTTTGGGAACTTCTCGGCCAATGAGAAGGCCGGAATTTTGACAAATTTTGACCGCGGCGACCAATCAAAATTCGGCACTGCGATGCCCTTTGCCTCATGTCAGCTGACCGGTGAGGCTTCGCGGAACGCAGCGTCTGCAAAATTCTGCACTGAAACACCGGCCAACTCGGGCCAGAGCAAGGAGCTCACACTATTAATAACTATTATGCATAGGGACAGGAGTGTGGACTGATGACGTCACCTTAACAAAAAAACCTGCGTCTCGCGTGCCAACACTATTACGCACTGAGTGTTGTCAGTCAGATCGTAGTAAATCTTTTCTTGTAAACAAACGGGTTCTTGACTTTTTTTTTCAGTTATGATAAAAAATGGATTATTTTGAAATAAACATAAATGCAATTACATAACTAAATTTGCAGTTCTCTCAAAGAAAGAGAGAGAGAGAGAGAGAGATTTCTTTCAAACTCAGCTCAGTTTCTACAACCTGGGAACGTCAAGTCCAGGAATGATCCAGCACTCTTGTAGTTTTTGCCGTTAGTTTTTTTTTTCTTGATCTTTATCATTCTTCAGGCGTTTCCATCATCTCAAAGGAGCGTTTCTCAGAGATGTTTTCCGCACTGGTTGTTTGTGTGTGGGGGGGGGGGTGAGAAGGAAAGACATGGAACTGCAGTACTGCGCAAGACTTTCCTTTGACAGTTTGAGTATCGCGTTCGAAATCTCAAGGGAGAAAATTCTGCAAATTCTGGAAGTTTTTGTAGGCTTCCAGGGTTTTTCGGAAGTGTCTTGGCGAGAGACTAGACTGATTCACTTTTGCAATCTTTCAGGATCAGGATCAGAGAAAGGAAACCTGCACAAGGTGTCATAAAATAAGTTATACAGTACCGACACCTGTCTTATAGTTCATTTTGTCCTCAAACTTATTGGAAATACTACACACATATTCAAGATTAATCTTATGTTAAATGAAACCTGAGTTTTTATTGTAGCATAAATTTTGTGTATATCTCCAGTTTGGATCATTAATTAACTCAAGAATGAAGATAAATTTTGTAAGCCTATTTTAGCATACATTGTCATGTATTTTGTCTGGCTCAATCTGTTCAGTAAAGAAAGGGTACGACTATGAGTGACAGTGCCTCACTCGGTCCTCTAAGTTTGTTTTTTTTTCATTATATACATGGTTCCAGCCTACAGAATGCCCGTTTTCTCTTTTAAATATGTGAGTAAAGTGGAGATGGTAGAAACCCATCAGTCCTGACTATTGTCTACCGACGGATCCACTGTGTTCATACTGTGAAATGACCTAGCATTACAAGCTGGGGCGAAGCGTGGTCCTCTGCAGAGGGTAATCAGAATTTAAGCTAGTAAGATCCTCATAATAGGACGTATCGCTACATCACATGTACATAATTATAAATGCAGCGACTAAAAAAAACAATGAAACGGTTGCTAGGCACTGCAAAAATCTGAAGGGCGGACTATTCTTGTCAACAGGACAGGAATTCAGCAATTTACAAGTCAAACTAATCTGAACAACTATTCATTCATACTAACAGACTTATAAACGCATATTTTTCACCCATTTTAAAAAAATATAATTTGAACAGCACGTTTTCATTGTCATATTCATAGCCAGAGATTTTGTTATTCTACCATCTCGTAAAGTTTCTCGGAAAGGACCCATTAACATTAAATGGTAGAAAGTGCTTAAATGGCATCTCTGTGACACAACAATGTGTAGCGATTTCGGAGAAGTGGCTATCTGCCGTTGCGGTTTAGGTTCGAGCGACCTATCAAGTGAATTGATGTTCTTAATACGTTCGACTGATTTTGATCACAGTTATATCTAGATCTAGACTATAATAATTATTATTCTTTGATAGCTCTTGCTGTGCGTAGAGTAAATTATTCTTAGATTACCTCAAACAAAAAAAAAACAAAAAGATCCACACAAACTCTTTCACTCTACTCTTTACCTTTCGATTGGGATGAAAACGACCGCATAGTGAAAAACCTGCATAAGTACGTAAAATCAGGTCAAACCTTGCCGCATGCTGTACTTCAACCTATTCCCCCCCCCCCCCCCCCCACTATTTTGCTGTCTGCGGCGCCGATTTGAAGAAAACAGGCTATGCTCAAGCTCGCTTCTGGGTGTAGTCAAGTCTTCTTCGTCTTTGTTAATCACTGATTTTGGACCAGTTCATATGGTGTAAGTCCCTACAAAGATGCTTTTCGGTGAGGGATGTTAGACTATAACAAGAAACCCAAAATAGCAACGTAGAATAGAATGCTGAACTGACTAAATGGACTTGGAGTTGGGCTCGATCTCGAAAGCACAGTAATTCTAGAATTAATATTCGAAGGGTAATCACTGATTATTTGATTATGAGGAAGCCTCGCCCCTGCTAACATCTATTGTTGTCTGACTGGGGGGGCAGAATTTTATACGTAATTGACCACGTGCTTGGTTTGCACGGCATGTACTTGTGGCTGATTCTGGTTATTCCTTCAGTTTGCTGCCTTCAAACCGGTCTGGCCTGCCTAAATTTTCTGTCTCCCGTTGACCGGGTTCTTAGGCCGAAAATATACTGGATCCGTCCAACTGCAGCCGAATAAATGAAGGCAGCTGAAGGATGAAAAAAGTGATTATAGTGCGCCCGTCAAATTGTCGCTTTCATATGAGTCAGGAGCAACAATGCATTAGTGGCCTAGGTTAGCACTGTCAGTAAAAAAGCAATTAATTTTTAATTCTTTTAAAAAGCCGAAAATCGCAAAGTCAACGCACGCGGGGGTTTTCGAATGCGCTGAATTCAAATTTGGCATCAAAAACACGATTGAAGTTACATTTTGAGACTTTAGATTTTGCAATTTCATGTCCCGCCTCAAACTTTTGCCATATCCGGTTACCGGGCCATCCGTCTTGACGGATAGAATGCCGCATGCTGTACTTCAATCCGGCTGTCTCCGAACAGGCGGCTGCAAGTTGGAGCGAGTATAATCACTCTGCCCGTCATCTCTCTATTTTATTTGTAATTGAGGCATGCCCGATCTTCATCCTTCAGTTTGCTGCCTTCAAACCGGTCTCAGTATATCTACGGCCTTAGACGGAGACTACTGTAATAATAAAAACACAGTAGATCTGTTATCCAATAACAGTTGCCGCGATTTCCTCACCACCCCCATATGATAGGAGATGAACTCTTTTCATAATTATTATGCTTTGCTCCAACCCCCTCCATGTAAGTAGCCTACATGTACCAATTAGTGGATATTCATGTCTAAGGCCAAGATTTTATAAAATTAGACCGATTTTAAGGAGGGAGGGGGAGGATTTTTTGTGTTAATTTTCCCTCAACTCATCATATTTCTAATATTTCCATACCCTCCTTGTGTGCTGGTCTGAGAAAAAGAACGGTTTCAAGATGAAACTTTTGCTAGGTTAGTTGTTACACATGTATATTGCATCTTTTGAAAAAACATATTTTTCAGAATATATTGCAGTTATAATGTAAACAGCGCGAGGGGAACTTTGTCTGGCTGTTGTAATGTATGTGTGGAATTTTCTGATCTGTTAGTATACGTTGTAATATATGTTAACTAGATCTATACGTGTAATCCCAAGTGCTGTAATTTAAGATTTGGTTTACTTAACTAATTGTTGAGGCCTGATTTATTTTATTAAAACATTAGGTCGGTGTCGTGACCAAACCACCATCTCTCAGGAACACAATTTTACAAAAAGAACTTTTAAAAAAATAAAAAACGGTAACGGTTGTATCACAAACTGATTGACAGAAGAGTTTTCTTCAGCAGTTCAGCTGCTGAGCTGCACTTTAGGAAAATTCTATGATTCTTTGTGCGTTTTGCTGCCCGGTGTATAGGTCGTGGTGTTATATATAATTATAATTATGCATTCGGCCCAAGGAGTTTGATTCGGCCTCAATGTACTCGCTGCGCGGTTGCTGCACGGCGGACTCAGCTGGCTATCTCACATCTGGGATCCCAGCGGAGTTTAGTGCGTGGCGTGGTGGATACAGTGTCCGGCTCGAAATGGGTGATTACTCTTTCGTCTGATCTATCTTATAATTTTAGGTATTTCCGTATTTTGATTTGAAGGAGCCAAGACAGAGGAAAATAGAACTTTTTTTTTGAAATACACCATTTGGCCACAACACCGAACATTATTTCTTTTACTTAGTTTGTAAGAAGAGCAAGGCGATAGAGCTCTGTGGATTAGTTATTGTGATGCATTTGTATACATGTGTACCTACGACTACTGAGAGAGTTGGTTATTTTCCAACACAGAAACTCCCTTTGCACTTGTAGTCATGCTTAGCCTAAGAAAAAAAAAAAAAAGTTCATGTTTGCTACTTTTGTCTGACTGTTTATTACTTTGCCCGCCTCTCCGGTTGTATCAAACTGGGGGGGGGGGTGTCCCCGGGGAGTGATTCATGGTCAAGTCCATTTTGTTCTCCCTTCTCCTCCTCCTTTCATTTTGAAGAGAATGCAAATTTTCTCGAATGTCTGCTGGGTGTTGGGCCATAAATCCCGGACCACCAAACTAGCACTGGAGTGGCCCAAACCAAAGATTTACTACAATCTTTGCCTAGTAACATAGCACAAGTGTGCTCTATAAACTAGGGGATGAATTGTCACTGATACCAGTGATGGGTGGTGGATTGCGGCAGGGCTGTGTAAAGATGGCATGACACTGCGTGCTTGGTGCCACCCCCCCCTCCCCCCCGCTTCCAATAATTTCACCTAGGAATGCCATCTTGCACACAGCTCTTAAAAATATTGTACTTTATTAATTCATTGCAGTACCTCTAAAAGTCCGCTTATTTGATTGGTATCAGTGCCGGATTTACCGTTAGGCTAGGTAGGCTGAAGCCTCGGGCCTCAAAATATTATTTTTATAAATCGGTGTGTGTTTGTGTGTGTGTGTGAGGGATTGGGTGATCCCCGCCTCAGGCCAATCTGCATCATATTTTTGTGACACGTGTGCCTTTTCTTATGCATGATGTTACAATGCATGCAGTTTCTGAACAAATCTTTTGTAGAAGGAATTGCGAAGTGCCGAATTTTAAACACCGTACATGGCATCATCATTGGCGTTACCCAAATTATTTAAAACGGTCGAGAGGTGAAGGTGGGGGATTGGGAGGGGCCTCACAGACACAGCTCTCAGGGCCTCTCTTCATGTATATATCTGGCCGCCGGCCCCACAGACTAGGATATTATTTATCTATGGTCGGTGTGGTATCCCAGATTATCCCCCCCCCCCCCGGTCACACCGGCCCTGCCTCGTACGATGATATCGAGGAGGCTATTGGGGAGTGCATGGCTCGGTCATTATTCTGTTGCCCTTGAAATGTGGCTTACTTGGACGGGTGTTTTTACCTCCTTTTCTCTTTTTTTGTGTGTGTGTTTGTTGGATTGAACTACGAGTGGCTAATGTGGTTACTGCGTGGGTTCAATAGTAACTCCCTTAAGGATACACAGGATTAACAAACACAGGGTTCTGCTGGCAATCTTATTTATTCAAAGAGCCTAACAAAGGTATCACTACCAAAAAGGCATAGGAAAAACCTACCAAGCAAAAAAAAGCCCAACCAGCCATAAGCCAAAGTCTCTCTGCTACTGGCGCAACTGGACTAGGCCATGTTTTGGGCGAGGCGCGCCACGGCAGGCCGCCGCCGGTCTATTGTACTGCAAGGTCCACTTGTGCTTCCTATTGTTGCGGCGTCTTTGATGGAGTCTACTGACCACTCGAACTGGCATCTTATTTATGAGCCAGCGCGGACGTCCGAGTGGCCGTCCCTCACTCACGCACTAGAGTTACCATGAAAGCACATTAAAAATAGAAAGTCGTTCATCCTCTCACATGTTGTTTATATTTTTGTTTGTTGGTCTAAAATAGCCGTAACTTCCGATTGGGTAGTCTGTGCAATGCGTGCTTTCAATGAATTCCAGTGCCATTTTGGTTTTCCCCATTGCCACACAATGTGGCTTAATAAAAAAAATAAATTAAATGAATGACATTTATTAATTAATATAAAGTGTGTGTGTGCGCGCAGCTAGGTGGCGGTTTGTGATAAACAGTAGGGCTATGATCAATATGAAAAAAATAAATTGGCACAAATTCTGCGACCACTCCCCACGTGTACACAAAAAATTAAAAATCTCGGATACACTTACGTCACCAACACTAGAGAATCGTTCAGCTTTGTGTACATAATGCCCCAGAAATTTTGTTATTGATCTTCAGAATTCCAGTGAGACACGAGGAAACACGAACCAATCTCATCACTGAACAAACGATTGTTGGGCCGATTAAATTTAATTTAGAAAACAAAATGCTGTCACTTTCCAATTTATGTATTCTTTTAAGCATAATTTATTATTAAAGATTGGAATGTACAAGATACATAAATAAATAATTACACTGCAGTTCTGCTCATTGTCATTTAGTGTTCACAATATCACAATGTGTTGACTGCAGTGCTCAATAAAGTTTGGATAGTACTTCATTGATTAACCCTTACGCTGCTAAGCGTTAATGTATTATGTTCAAAAGTCTTTTTTTTAAAAAAGGAAAAAAGGTAGGTTAGAGCTATAATACCTAGATGAGTGAATGCATTAAAATACAACAATACTGCCCGGCCATAACAAACATATTAAGAAGGCACATGTGTGAACAACTTAATAAAATAATACTGATGGCAAACATACCAATACTAATGTGGAGAAATGAAAATTAGAAAGGACAAAACAATACCTGCCTCATTATGCCCACGTCTGCTAAAAGAAGTGCTCCATTGGGGGGGGGGGGTGGAATCGCTCTGTCACTTGCTTTTAATACTCTTATTTATTTTATGTTCCATTATTGCCGTATTAAAAAAAAAATCGCCAGCCACAAGTCAAGGAATAAATGGTAAACTATTACATTTTTTGTTTTGTTTTGTCAGAGAAACCTAGTGTGAGAGGGAGACTGTAGTAGGCTGCATGGCATATCTATGTGTATACCACGCTTCGCAGATCATCCAGAGCAAAGATAACAGTTTAATTTTATCACTATGCAAAAAGCGCAATACAATCCCCTTCACCTCTGAGGAGTGTGGGCCACACGCAAATAAAGAGATGGGCAGGGGGAGAGGTGGAAATCTCCCACAGGCGCAATCTTAAAATTTTCTGAAAGATTGAGCCAATCAGAAAACCTGATATCGTGTTCGGGTTGTCAAATTTTGGCAACACGAACAGCCATTCAGAAGCCGGTGTGACATCCTGGAATATCCCCCATCCTATTTTAACCCCCTGATAATCTAGGATGTCATAGAACACGCCCCTCAATTCTCTGGTATCCCCCAGCTCGATTTCACTTTCTTTAGCAGTGGTTCTCAACCTTTTTCGGGCAATCGCCCCTTAGACTCCAAATTTTCTTTCATCGCCCACTTCTTTCCCCTATTTCCCGAAAAGAAAAAAAGACAACAAGCACGCTGATGATTCATTATAAAGCAGAAACCATTTTTTATCAAATGCACTAAAAAAAACAAAAAACTTCTCTGTTCATCAAACCCATCTAAGCATGCTGTTGAAGAAGTCAATGACTGATATGTAATTGCCCCCAAATCGCTCTTCATTCTGGTTCCCCTACTCCACACCGCCCCCGTTCCTCGTTTTCGCCCCCTTGTCGCCCTTTTCTTCGTTTCCTTCCCTCCGGGGAAATCAGAATCGTCTCCCCAGGGGGCTGATATCGCCCACGTTGAGAACCACAGTTCTAATGTTCCACTGACATCACCGGCGGGGTTGCAGTAGTTCATGGTCAGTAGGCGATTTTACCCATCCCATGAGTGAAGGCTGACAAAATGCAGTATGTGCATTATTATAACATAGTAAGGAAAAACAGTTGTTGCGGCGTGGACTAAAGCACCCCCTTTCACATTTCCTGATTGTGTCCTACTGCAATGAAAGAAATGCTTTGAGAAAATGAGGTGGGGGTGATAGGGAGAAGAAGCACACGAGTTTTATGCTATCATCATTATGATAATGGAACGATAGACTTCCAAGGAGGGAAAAAGTTGGTGTGACCCGCAGAAAAGGAAAGATAGTCTCAGATGAGACTGAAAGATGGAAAAATTTTAATGATTAAAACCAGGATGCAATTTTCTGTAACCCAGAATAACTTATTTAAAGGATCTCTTGCTCAGAACACGTTAAGTCTGTAAAAAAAAAAAAAAAAGGTGCATCTGGAAGGCAAAAAAATGTGGGACTGTATGGGAGCCTACATGTATTTGCTACGTGATAGGTACTGGGTGAGAGTTTGATCTACAGTGTACTTCTCTGCAAACTTATCTCTTTCCACAGAATTTACATGTCTTACGGGACCACTGCGGCTATTCTCTTTGCCTACTGGGACCAGGGACCAATTAATGAATCCCAAGCTTAGTTTACAAGGCATGTATGTAATTAAATTTTGTGTTATCAATACTTGGACAAACTAGGTTGAGACTTATTTGCCCATAAGCCCATTTGGGTAAATGAGGGTTATGCTTATTTGTCCATTTGGACCAATAATGGTTAGGCTTATTTGCCCATTTGGACCAGTAAGTGTAGCCATAATATAAATTAAATGGATAAAAGTTTTGTCAATTTTAGAAATACATGTAATTACTTAAGTTTTATATTGCAAATATAAACATGCATTTCATAGGCTGCAGCTTCGACTCTTTTCAAATCCATACAAAACGATTTCTAAGAATTTTACCAATGTAATAAATTTTAAATGAAATTACTCAATTTCACTCGCAAAATTTAAGCTGATGAAGCTCTGAATCTCTGAATACGAAACACAAACAGAATGCCCTAATAGATCGTGATAGGTGCAAAATGGCCATTGTCATGCTGACGCACCGTAAAACTCAAACGCAAAAACTGAAGTTTTACTTCTTACTTAAATGTACTAAGTCGAATTAGCCTTGCGGCTTGCGACAGAATTTAAACAGCTATAACTTTTGAACGAGCTAGGTTAATCCAAAAATTTATTAATACATAAATGATGCAATAAAATGTTCCAACCTGTTTATAATTTTTTTTTCCTGAGGAAGGTTTAAACGCCGAAAGCTTGATTTATCTTCCCTTTTCCTTTGCGTTTTACGGTATCATTTTTGTATAATTTCTGATGCGAGGTTTTGCTACTTACAACCTACCGGTATCTTTTTTTGCCATAATTTGACTTTCCGTTGTTTGTGCTAGTTTTGATGAGTATTTATTCATATTAGCTTGTGTTGCTTTGTCCTAAAAGCTAAAGCAGGCCCCAGGAAATACTCCTGAACATGACAATGGTATTCATACTTTTCTCCCTTGGATACCTCCCATCACTTTTGACTTTCCTCAGACTACACCTTCCTTACTATGCACCTACCACCGCAGAAGACAATGCAGAAAACGGGATAGACACTGAGAAAGAAAGAAGAAAAACAAAATCAGGAAAAGGGGGCCAAGAGCCTTCGGCTGAAGCCCCCAAGAAAGCAATGATCTAATTTTGTCAGGTTCTGCAAAGAATTTTTTCCTGCACCGATAACTTTCAGACTGATAGTGATGCCACCAAATATCATACCCATTGTGTTGTACTTAAATGTCGGCTATCAGATTGAATAGGCCCCTTTCTTTCCCCCCAAAGAAATCTAAAATTTGTGATTGGCCTACCAAGTGTGAACAGAACTTGTAGGCTCTCATTCGTTGTTTTTTTTTCATGGGAACCTGGAAGATCATGAAATCGAATGATTGACACCGAGTGAATTCGTTCTATTTCTTTCATGATCACTCACGTGTGTAGGTTTTCTTTGACATTCCATCAGCCATGGGCCCAGCAAATGTTGAACTGGCTTCTTGCACGCAAACGATTGGTGAATTTTCACCAAGTTTTGGGAGACTAGGAAAAATGTCTCTTATTTGAGAATGAAGCTTTCGGCGTTTCAAACTCTACTTGAGAAAGTTGGATCCATGTTTGAAAAAAGAATACCCAGCTTTAGAAAACCTTTACCACCAAAGGAACCTCGCCGTGATGTCAGAACACGAGACAAAGCGAATGCCATTTATTGCAGCGAGCGCTAAAAACATTCATTCATTAAAAAAAAAAAAAAAGCCACGAATCCGAAATCAGACGAATCCATTCTGACGCGCTCTTATTCATTACTATTTTTGTACCATCATTTATGAACGTAAAACGTGTGACTGAAAGCATACCAACCCTGTTCACACCGAGGGTTAAATTAAATTTTAAAAATATTTGAATTTCACTCCGGCTTTCAAACAATCACATCTCTCATATGACAACAGACAAAAAGCTTTAATTTCAGAAAGTGCTTTTAATTCAATTAAACATAACTGGCAAACGCACGGAAAATAAATGTGTACAAACTTTAAATGTTAGTGCACGTGGTCAGATAAAAAGCAGTAAATTTTGAACTTTTCATATGTTTGTTTTCATAATATTCTTAAATCATAGCTTTTATGTACAATTAACACATGAAAATGGATCTGCAACCCATTGCAAAACTGATTTTAAGTGACAGATTTCACATTTAAGATTCGAGTTTTCATGGCATCAACAGAGATCATTTTGTCACCGTTCACTGAAGCTAATTAGTTTTGACTTCTTTTCAAGAGAAGCAAAAAACTGATTTCAGCACAACTGTTCTAGTTATGATTTTTGAAAGTTTGTTGTTCGATTATCTTTCTGCTTTGGAGTCTATAATTACAATCATTTGATGCAGCTTTGAATGTAGTTGGTCGATCTTTAAAGATTTTTTGAGTTACTACGGTTTTATCAGACGGTGATGATTTGATTTGCTCCAAACAGATTTTACTCTTAGAAACTGAGAACATCTGAACAGCATACTGAATGAATTAATAACTGGATAAGCCAACATGTCTCATTAAGGTTCTTATTTTATTAATGTACTGATTTAATTGTTAACTTTATTAGCCCACAGCATACAAATTAAAATGTGAAGTTTTTAGCTTTGTAGCTTTGGTCTTTACTATTTAGTTCATGATTTATTAAAAACAAAGAAAGTAACCGATTTGACAACTGTTTCATCACTATATATACGCGCCCCCCCCCCCCTCCAAACAAAGCAAAAATCATTACGCAGCAGAGCCTAAAATGTAAAGAAGTTTTGCAACAGGCCACGATGACAAATTTACTTGAGGGATAGACTAAAATAATATCTTATGGGGTCCTGAGTTGCACTTTGTGTTAATACTTACCTGTTTGGCACAACCCGCCAGCACAACTTATCTCAAACTGGTCACTGAGTGGTATTCAGTGACAGTCAGGACGTTTTCGTATATTGTGCGTACAGGGCAGGCGCCTTGACTTGTGGCCCGTGCCTGAACTGAATCTTGAGTCCAGGATGTATTATACTTACCTGTACAGCTCACACTGCTAGCACAACTTCTCTCAGGCTGGTCACTGAGCGGCATTCAGTGGCACAAAGTCTGGATGGGTTTATATTGTGCTTTTACTGCAGGTGGCCTAGACCCACTGTGGCCTATGCCTGGGGTCCTGGGCTCCAACCAACAATCATGTATGCAACTCAGAGAGTAAAACAATTTTGGGTATGGGTCTTTAATAATAAGTTAATTTGAGTTTGGGCTCTACTGTGCATCACCTTAATGTTATCTGTATGAATATATATGGACCCTGTTCAGCTCCCAGGATGTGAAAGTCTACAATTCACAAGAGAAATCTCAACATGCTGTTCATTGTCTAGTCATATACAGTATACACTGGTGTACATTTAGTGTAAACAATCTGCTTCATATAACATGTTGAATGTTGGTTCAGTCCAAATAACCAACAGCAAGATGATTAATTCTACAATAAATAGAGTTTCATACTAATGAACATTTCATGGACAAACTGTCAATTTTGAACAGATGACAAATTGCAGTGAAAATCAGAAAATACATTGAGGACATGATACCATCACTGTTCCCTAAAACTGTAAAAACCGATTTTGGCTACTTTTCAGGAGAAGCAAAAAACTTTCAATTTAGTACAAGCCGTCTTGTGTCGATGAATTTCTGAAAGTCTGCTTTTTTATCATTTTTTCCACCTATGAGTCGATGAACAAGATCGTTCGATGCAGCTTTGAATGTAGTTGAATATATATTTTATGAAAATTGATTTTTCAAATTTTTGACTTACTACAGTCTTACAGAACAGTGATATGAAAAAAATTATACACTATTCTAATGCAAAATTCTCTAAATTCATTAATTGTATCTACATTGAAATGGGTTATTTTCTTTTACACAAAATTATTGATGACTCAACACAAGTCACAGGTTAACTGGGACCAACACAAAGAACTTAATATCATAAAAAGCAGTCAAATGTTAAGCCAGAACATTGCAACTGTTGGTGGTGTTTTTGTTTCTGTCCAATACATTTAGCGCAATATGAAGTTTCAAGAAATGAGATCTACTGCAACTTTCACACTAACAAAACAAATTCATTTACTGATATAATTTAAAAAGTTAAATGGCGGACACAAAAAAAATAAATTAGAATGAACATCACATTACACTCATTCACAATATAATCAAATTAGGAAGCATCCTGTTCAAATTTTATATACTTACCTGAAATCAATATCTTCACCGCTCTACGTTAATGGCACAAGTAATTTCTGACATTTTGAGATATTCAGCAAAAACAAGTTTCTTTTCCTGTCATTTGGTGACTTATGGCATTATTATGATTCCGCTGGATTATTACATTTTCCTATTGACACATTTCTTTTTCTACTATATCTGATAACCCCATGCTCAGGACTGCAATGAACTGTCAGTTGCCGTTTTGGCACAAGTCTGACATTCGCCATTATTGCAGAGCAGTGATGATAATCATGTAAAACATTCAATCCAATTTTTTATCAATAGAACTGTATAGATTCACATTTGAAAATCTGACTGACAATGGTGTCCTGCAGGTATCAATTTACAGCACCGACAATTACTTGGTATCTTCCTGTCTGATTTTACAAATTAAAATTAGCTGCATCATAAATCAACAGTAAATCAAATTCATTGTCATTTTGTTTTCTGCTTTAAATATAATATAATGAATGACAAACTTTCTCATCCCCCGACAGAAGTTTAAGAAATCAAAATCGATAATACCAAATTACAGTAAAAAAAAAAGCCCATCGCGGTGATTACACTTTACATTTTGTTGTGTGAACTGCTGTAAAATGGGTACTGGGTACTAATACAAGCTCCCTTGGAAATAAAGATTGACCTTTTTCCTCTTGGTTCAAAAGTAAAATTTTTACCAAAACTTGCAAAAAATTTTTATTTCTGAAGTCAAGTCTGTCAAACCTGTGAAAATCACTGGTGATCCCCGCAGTTACCGTAAAACTCAAACGCAAAAACTGAAGTTTTACTTCTTACTTAAATGTACTAAGTCGAATTAGCCTTGCGGCTTGCGACAGAATTTAAACAGCTATAACTTTTGAACGAGCTAGGTTAATCCAAAAATTTATTAATACATAAATGATGCAATAAAATGTTCCAACCTGTTTATAATTTTTTTTTCCTGAGGAAGGTTTAAACGCCGAAAGCTTGATTTATCTTCCCTTTTCCTTTGCGTTTTACGGTATCATTTTTGTATAATTTCTGATGCGAGGTTTTGCTACTTACAACCTACCGGTATCTTTTTTTGCCATAATTTGACTTTCCGTTGTTTGTGCTAGTTTTGATGAGTATTTATTCATATTAGCTTGTGTTGCTTTGTCCTAAAAGCTAAAGCAGGCCCCAGGAAATACTCCTGAACATGACAATGGTATTCATACTTTTCTCCCTTGGATACCTCCCATCACTTTTGACTTTCCTCAGACTACACCTTCCTTACTATGCACCTACCACCGCAGAAGACAATGCAGAAAACGGGATAGACACTGAGAAAGAAAGAAGAAAAACAAAATCAGGAAAAGGGGGCCAAGAGCCTTCGGCTGAAGCCCCCAAGAAAGCAATGATCTAATTTTGTCAGGTTCTGCAAAGAATTTTTTCCTGCACCGATAACTTTCAGACTGATAGTGATGCCACCAAATATCATACCCATTGTGTTGTACTTAAATGTCGGCTATCAGATTGAATAGGCCCCTTTCTTTCCCCCCAAAGAAATCTAAAATTTGTGATTGGCCTACCAAGTGTGAACAGAACTTGTAGGCTCTCATTCGTTGTTTTTTTTTCATGGGAACCTGGAAGATCATGAAATCGAATGATTGACACCGAGTGAATTCGTTCTATTTCTTTCATGATCACTCACGTGTGTAGGTTTTCTTTGACATTCCATCAGCCATGGGCCCAGCAAATGTTGAACTGGCTTCTTGCACGCAAACGATTGGTGAATTTTCACCAAGTTTTGGGAGACTAGGAAAAATGTCTCTTATTTGAGAATGAAGCTTTCGGCGTTTCAAACTCTACTTGAGAAAGTTGGATCCATGTTTGAAAAAAGAATACCCAGCTTTAGAAAACCTTTACCACCAAAGGAACCTCGCCGTGATGTCAGAACACGAGACAAAGCGAATGCCATTTATTGCAGCGAGCGCTAAAAACATTCATTCATTAAAAAAAAAAAAAAAGCCACGAATCCGAAATCAGACGAATCCATTCTGACGCGCTCTTATTCATTACTATTTTTGTACCATCATTTATGAACGTAAAACGTGTGACTGAAAGCATACCAACCCTGTTCACACCGAGGGTTAAATTAAATTTTAAAAATATTTGAATTTCACTCCGGCTTTCAAACAATCACATCTCTCATATGACAACAGACAAAAAGCTTTAATTTCAGAAAGTGCTTTTAATTCAATTAAACATAACTGGCAAACGCACGGAAAATAAATGTGTACAAACTTTAAATGTTAGTGCACGTGGTCAGATAAAAAGCAGTAAATTTTGAACTTTTCATATGTTTGTTTTCATAATATTCTTAAATCATAGCTTTTATGTACAATTAACACATGAAAATGGATCTGCAACCCATTGCAAAACTGATTTTAAGTGACAGATTTCACATTTAAGATTCGAGTTTTCATGGCATCAACAGAGATCATTTTGTCACCGTTCACTGAAGCTAATTAGTTTTGACTTCTTTTCAAGAGAAGCAAAAAACTGATTTCAGCACAACTGTTCTAGTTATGATTTTTGAAAGTTTGTTGTTCGATTATCTTTCTGCTTTGGAGTCTATAATTACAATCATTTGATGCAGCTTTGAATGTAGTTGGTCGATCTTTAAAGATTTTTTGAGTTACTACGGTTTTATCAGACGGTGATGATTTGATTTGCTCCAAACAGATTTTACTCTTAGAAACTGAGAACATCTGAACAGCATACTGAATGAATTAATAACTGGATAAGCCAACATGTCTCATTAAGGTTCTTATTTTATTAATGTACTGATTTAATTGTTAACTTTATTAGCCCACAGCATACAAATTAAAATGTGAAGTTTTTAGCTTTGTAGCTTTGGTCTTTACTATTTAGTTCATGATTTATTAAAAACAAAGAAAGTAACCGATTTGACAACTGTTTCATCACTATATATACGCGCCCCCCCCCCCTCCAAACAAAGCAAAAATCATTACGCAGCAGAGCCTAAAATGTAAAGAAGTTTTGCAACAGGCCACGATGACAAATTTACTTGAGGGATAGACTAAAATAATATCTTATGGGGTCCTGAGTTGCACTTTGTGTTAATACTTACCTGTTTGGCACAACCCGCCAGCACAACTTATCTCAAACTGGTCACTGAGTGGTATTCAGTGACAGTCAGGACGTTTTCGTATATTGTGCGTACAGGGCAGGCGCCTTGACTTGTGGCCCGTGCCTGAACTGAATCTTGAGTCCAGGATGTATTATACTTACCTGTACAGCTCACACTGCTAGCACAACTTCTCTCAGGCTGGTCACTGAGCGGCATTCAGTGGCACAAAGTCTGGATGGGTTTATATTGTGCTTTTACTGCAGGTGGCCTAGACCCACTGTGGCCTATGCCTGGGGTCCTGGGCTCCAACCAACAATCATGTATGCAACTCAGAGAGTAAAACAATTTTGGGTATGGGTCTTTAATAATAAGTTAATTTGAGTTTGGGCTCTACTGTGCATCACCTTAATGTTATCTGTATGAATATATATGGACCCTGTTCAGCTCCCAGGATGTGAAAGTCTACAATTCACAAGAGAAATCTCAACATGCTGTTCATTGTCTAGTCATATACAGTATACACTGGTGTACATTTAGTGTAAACAATCTGCTTCATATAACATGTTGAATGTTGGTTCAGTCCAAATAACCAACAGCAAGATGATTAATTCTACAATAAATAGAGTTTCATACTAATGAACATTTCATGGACAAACTGTCAATTTTGAACAGATGACAAATTGCAGTGAAAATCAGAAAATACATTGAGGACATGATACCATCACTGTTCCCTAAAACTGTAAAAACCGATTTTGGCTACTTTTCAGGAGAAGCAAAAAACTTTCAATTTAGTACAAGCCGTCTTGTGTCGATGAATTTCTGAAAGTCTGCTTTTTTATCATTTTTTCCACCTATGAGTCGATGAACAAGATCGTTCGATGCAGCTTTGAATGTAGTTGAATATATATTTTATGAAAATTGATTTTTCAAATTTTTGACTTACTACAGTCTTACAGAACAGTGATATGAAAAAAATTATACACTATTCTAATGCAAAATTCTCTAAATTCATTAATTGTATCTACATTGAAATGGGTTATTTTCTTTTACACAAAATTATTGATGACTCAACACAAGTCACAGGTTAACTGGGACCAACACAAAGAACTTAATATCATAAAAAGCAGTCAAATGTTAAGCCAGAACATTGCAACTGTTGGTGGTGTTTTTGTTTCTGTCCAATACATTTAGCGCAATATGAAGTTTCAAGAAATGAGATCTACTGCAACTTTCACACTAACAAAACAAATTCATTTACTGATATAATTTAAAAAGTTAAATGGCGGACACAAAAAAAATAAATTAGAATGAACATCACATTACACTCATTCACAATATAATCAAATTAGGAAGCATCCTGTTCAAATTTTATATACTTACCTGAAATCAATATCTTCACCGCTCTACGTTAATGGCACAAGTAATTTCTGACATTTTGAGATATTCAGCAAAAACAAGTTTCTTTTCCTGTCATTTGGTGACTTATGGCATTATTATGATTCCGCTGGATTATTACATTTTCCTATTGACACATTTCTTTTTCTACTATATCTGATAACCCCATGCTCAGGACTGCAATGAACTGTCAGTTGCCGTTTTGGCACAAGTCTGACATTCGCCATTATTGCAGAGCAGTGATGATAATCATGTAAAACATTCAATCCAATTTTTTATCAATAGAACTGTATAGATTCACATTTGAAAATCTGACTGACAATGGTGTCCTGCAGGTATCAATTTACAGCACCGACAATTACTTGGTATCTTCCTGTCTGATTTTACAAATTAAAATTAGCTGCATCATAAATCAACAGTAAATCAAATTCATTGTCATTTTGTTTTCTGCTTTAAATATAATATAATGAATGACAAACTTTCTCATCCCCCGACAGAAGTTTAAGAAATCAAAATCGATAATACCAAATTACAGTAAAAAAAAAAGCCCATCGCGGTGATTACACTTTACATTTTGTTGTGTGAACTGCTGTAAAATGGGTACTGGGTACTAATACAAGCTCCCTTGGAAATAAAGATTGACCTTTTTCCTCTTGGTTCAAAAGTAAAATTTTTACCAAAACTTGCAAAAAATTTTTATTTCTGAAGTCAAGTCTGTCAAACCTGTGAAAATCACTGGTGATCCCCGCAGTTACCGTAAAACTCAAACGCAAAAACTGAAGTTTTACTTCTTACTTAAATGTACTAAGTCGAATTAGCCTTGCGGCTTGCGACAGAATTTAAACAGCTATAACTTTTGAACGAGCTAGGTTAATCCAAAAATTTATTAATACATAAATGATGCAATAAAATGTTCCAACCTGTTTATAATTTTTTTTTCCTGAGGAAGGTTTAAACGCCGAAAGCTTGATTTATCTTCCCTTTTCCTTTGCGTTTTACGGTATCATTTTTGTATAATTTCTGATGCGAGGTTTTGCTACTTACAACCTACCGGTATCTTTTTTTGCCATAATTTGACTTTCCGTTGTTTGTGCTAGTTTTGATGAGTATTTATTCATATTAGCTTGTGTTGCTTTGTCCTAAAAGCTAAAGCAGGCCCCAGGAAATACTCCTGAACATGACAATGGTATTCATACTTTTCTCCCTTGGATACCTCCCATCACTTTTGACTTTCCTCAGACTACACCTTCCTTACTATGCACCTACCACCGCAGAAGACAATGCAGAAAACGGGATAGACACTGAGAAAGAAAGAAGAAAAACAAAATCAGGAAAAGGGGGCCAAGAGCCTTCGGCTGAAGCCCCCAAGAAAGCAATGATCTAATTTTGTCAGGTTCTGCAAAGAATTTTTTCCTGCACCGATAACTTTCAGACTGATAGTGATGCCACCAAATATCATACCCATTGTGTTGTACTTAAATGTCGGCTATCAGATTGAATAGGCCCCTTTCTTTCCCCCCAAAGAAATCTAAAATTTGTGATTGGCCTACCAAGTGTGAACAGAACTTGTAGGCTCTCATTCGTTGTTTTTTTTTCATGGGAACCTGGAAGATCATGAAATCGAATGATTGACACCGAGTGAATTCGTTCTATTTCTTTCATGATCACTCACGTGTGTAGGTTTTCTTTGACATTCCATCAGCCATGGGCCCAGCAAATGTTGAACTGGCTTCTTGCACGCAAACGATTGGTGAATTTTCACCAAGTTTTGGGAGACTAGGAAAAATGTCTCTTATTTGAGAATGAAGCTTTCGGCGTTTCAAACTCTACTTGAGAAAGTTGGATCCATGTTTGAAAAAAGAATACCCAGCTTTAGAAAACCTTTACCACCAAAGGAACCTCGCCGTGATGTCAGAACACGAGACAAAGCGAATGCCATTTATTGCAGCGAGCGCTAAAAACATTCATTCATTAAAAAAAAAAAAAAAGCCACGAATCCGAAATCAGACGAATCCATTCTGACGCGCTCTTATTCATTACTATTTTTGTACCATCATTTATGAACGTAAAACGTGTGACTGAAAGCATACCAACCCTGTTCACACCGAGGGTTAAATTAAATTTTAAAAATATTTGAATTTCACTCCGGCTTTCAAACAATCACATCTCTCATATGACAACAGACAAAAAGCTTTAATTTCAGAAAGTGCTTTTAATTCAATTAAACATAACTGGCAAACGCACGGAAAATAAATGTGTACAAACTTTAAATGTTAGTGCACGTGGTCAGATAAAAAGCAGTAAATTTTGAACTTTTCATATGTTTGTTTTCATAATATTCTTAAATCATAGCTTTTATGTACAATTAACACATGAAAATGGATCTGCAACCCATTGCAAAACTGATTTTAAGTGACAGATTTCACATTTAAGATTCGAGTTTTCATGGCATCAACAGAGATCATTTTGTCACCGTTCACTGAAGCTAATTAGTTTTGACTTCTTTTCAAGAGAAGCAAAAAACTGATTTCAGCACAACTGTTCTAGTTATGATTTTTGAAAGTTTGTTGTTCGATTATCTTTCTGCTTTGGAGTCTATAATTACAATCATTTGATGCAGCTTTGAATGTAGTTGGTCGATCTTTAAAGATTTTTTGAGTTACTACGGTTTTATCAGACGGTGATGATTTGATTTGCTCCAAACAGATTTTACTCTTAGAAACTGAGAACATCTGAACAGCATACTGAATGAATTAATAACTGGATAAGCCAACATGTCTCATTAAGGTTCTTATTTTATTAATGTACTGATTTAATTGTTAACTTTATTAGCCCACAGCATACAAATTAAAATGTGAAGTTTTTAGCTTTGTAGCTTTGGTCTTTACTATTTAGTTCATGATTTATTAAAAACAAAGAAAGTAACCGATTTGACAACTGTTTCATCACTATATATACGCGCCCCCCCCCCCCCTCCAAACAAAGCAAAAATCATTACGCAGCAGAGCCTAAAATGTAAAGAAGTTTTGCAACAGGCCACGATGACAAATTTACTTGAGGGATAGACTAAAATAATATCTTATGGGGTCCTGAGTTGCACTTTGTGTTAATACTTACCTGTTTGGCACAACCCGCCAGCACAACTTATCTCAAACTGGTCACTGAGTGGTATTCAGTGACAGTCAGGACGTTTTCGTATATTGTGCGTACAGGGCAGGCGCCTTGACTTGTGGCCCGTGCCTGAACTGAATCTTGAGTCCAGGATGTATTATACTTACCTGTACAGCTCACACTGCTAGCACAACTTCTCTCAGGCTGGTCACTGAGCGGCATTCAGTGGCACAAAGTCTGGATGGGTTTATATTGTGCTTTTACTGCAGGTGGCCTAGACCCACTGTGGCCTATGCCTGGGGTCCTGGGCTCCAACCAACAATCATGTATGCAACTCAGAGAGTAAAACAATTTTGGGTATGGGTCTTTAATAATAAGTTAATTTGAGTTTGGGCTCTACTGTGCATCACCTTAATGTTATCTGTATGAATATATATGGACCCTGTTCAGCTCCCAGGATGTGAAAGTCTACAATTCACAAGAGAAATCTCAACATGCTGTTCATTGTCTAGTCATATACAGTATACACTGGTGTACATTTAGTGTAAACAATCTGCTTCATATAACATGTTGAATGTTGGTTCAGTCCAAATAACCAACAGCAAGATGATTAATTCTACAATAAATAGAGTTTCATACTAATGAACATTTCATGGACAAACTGTCAATTTTGAACAGATGACAAATTGCAGTGAAAATCAGAAAATACATTGAGGACATGATACCATCACTGTTCCCTAAAACTGTAAAAACCGATTTTGGCTACTTTTCAGGAGAAGCAAAAAACTTTCAATTTAGTACAAGCCGTCTTGTGTCGATGAATTTCTGAAAGTCTGCTTTTTTATCATTTTTTCCACCTATGAGTCGATGAACAAGATCGTTCGATGCAGCTTTGAATGTAGTTGAATATATATTTTATGAAAATTGATTTTTCAAATTTTTGACTTACTACAGTCTTACAGAACAGTGATATGAAAAAAATTATACACTATTCTAATGCAAAATTCTCTAAATTCATTAATTGTATCTACATTGAAATGGGTTATTTTCTTTTACACAAAATTATTGATGACTCAACACAAGTCACAGGTTAACTGGGACCAACACAAAGAACTTAATATCATAAAAAGCAGTCAAATGTTAAGCCAGAACATTGCAACTGTTGGTGGTGTTTTTGTTTCTGTCCAATACATTTAGCGCAATATGAAGTTTCAAGAAATGAGATCTACTGCAACTTTCACACTAACAAAACAAATTCATTTACTGATATAATTTAAAAAGTTAAATGGCGGACACAAAAAAAATAAATTAGAATGAACATCACATTACACTCATTCACAATATAATCAAATTAGGAAGCATCCTGTTCAAATTTTATATACTTACCTGAAATCAATATCTTCACCGCTCTACGTTAATGGCACAAGTAATTTCTGACATTTTGAGATATTCAGCAAAAACAAGTTTCTTTTCCTGTCATTTGGTGACTTATGGCATTATTATGATTCCGCTGGATTATTACATTTTCCTATTGACACATTTCTTTTTCTACTATATCTGATAACCCCATGCTCAGGACTGCAATGAACTGTCAGTTGCCGTTTTGGCACAAGTCTGACATTCGCCATTATTGCAGAGCAGTGATGATAATCATGTAAAACATTCAATCCAATTTTTTATCAATAGAACTGTATAGATTCACATTTGAAAATCTGACTGACAATGGTGTCCTGCAGGTATCAATTTACAGCACCGACAATTACTTGGTATCTTCCTGTCTGATTTTACAAATTAAAATTAGCTGCATCATAAATCAACAGTAAATCAAATTCATTGTCATTTTGTTTTCTGCTTTAAATATAATATAATGAATGACAAACTTTCTCATCCCCCGACAGAAGTTTAAGAAATCAAAATCGATAATACCAAATTACAGTAAAAAAAAAAGCCCATCGCGGTGATTACACTTTACATTTTGTTGTGTGAACTGCTGTAAAATGGGTACTGGGTACTAATACAAGCTCCCTTGGAAATAAAGATTGACCTTTTTCCTCTTGGTTCAAAAGTAAAATTTTTACCAAAACTTGCAAAAAATTTTTATTTCTGAAGTCAAGTCTGTCAAACCTGTGAAAATCACTGGTGATCCCCGCAGTTACTCTTTAACGAAAATAGGCCCCCTGAATTAACCATGGAATTTCAACATGGCGAATTTCAACAATTTCAAATTAGGTGGTTAAATCATTTGTGCTTTCTTTACCAAAAAATTTACCAGCACTTCCAAATCTTACAATTTATATTTTATTATTTTTTTAAATTGCATCATTTTCAAACCCGATTTTTATCACAATTGTCTGCAGTGTGCACTCCAATGTTCAGATGAAAACCTCTTGACGACACTGCATGCTTAAACCACTTGCCAATATCTGAGTCAGTGAGCTTCAGATACAAAAATCTACCTGTCAAATCCCAGGAGAATTAAAACTATCTGAAGAAAATGAAACTGGTATGCCAAGAACCCATGTCAACCATCACTACAAACTCAACTTTCTGCATCAAACTGCTCAAATAGACACTTATCTATAGAAACTTACAAGAGGAACCACTGTACAACATTATAAAACGGATCATCCAACAAAACTTAAAGCAAAAAAAACCTGGACTATAAAACTTGAGACACCGATAAAACCCGAGAACAACGATCAAACAAATAAGACCAATGAAATGAAGACAACGAATTGACTTTGAAACAATTATGAAACAGCCTCTGCACAGCCAGTTGAACTGAAACTAAAAAGTTCACGATCTGAACCGACGCAAGTGCACACTACAGAAAGGATAAAATTAAATCCAGTACTGTCCTCCATCCCCAGCCCTGCAAATTATGAAATTCAAGGATGAAAATCTCTTTGTGACATCCCCCTCCCCTGCCACTCCCCCCAAACAATCTCACCCTTTCACATTACTAAGCCAGCTGATCCCAGCCATGCTTAGGGGTGAAAATAACTGCCACTATAAAAAATTGAAGAAACCTGCATTTCAGTAAGAAAATCATGATTTATGAGGTTCAGCATGTTTTGTTTTTTTTGCACTAAACATTTGACATAGCAGGAGTATCTATTTTACTACAGTATTTACTTTGTTTAATTCAGTAGATCAAATTTAAGATTTCCAGTGTATCTTGTTTTTTTTCATTCCAGTTCCAATTTGACTCAAATTTTGCAGCAGTCACACATCTTGTCCATAAAGATGTAAATCAAGTCTACATTTTTTCCTAAGACATAACATTCTAATTAATAACCCAGTTGATAACCTTATGAATTATGTGATAACCTTGTCAACTGCTGTTTTCAACTTTGTCCCATAGGATTTAACTCTAATAGGCTACATGCAGGACACTTAGTCACATGAAGGCATTGCACTTGAAGAATATCTGTCCAAGTTTTCGATTTGAGGTCTTTATTTTAGGAGGTTCGCTGCCCTTGGCATTTACACCTCACTTTACTTGTTTTATTATTTCTTGTTCTGGCGGGGGGGGGGAAGATGATATGGATAAATTTTAATCTATTAATTTGAATTTTGCCCGGGCAGCGGCCTTTCGGCCTGCTCTTTACGATTTCCAACTGCCAAGGTATCTTTAACGTGCGCAACGTGCACACGGGCCCTCCGAATTTTTTCGTCCTTATCCGAGAAGACTAGGTACTCGATCCTACCCCCCAATAGGACCAGGGACTTGAAAATATGAGAAAAATCCAATTTCCAAGAACTACTCGATCCTACCCCCCAATAGGACCAGGCACTTGAAAATACGAGAAAACTGTCCAAGTTTTCCATTGTTTGCATTTTTTAAATAACAAAATGCGGTTTGGTTAGATTAATTCAGCAAGGATATCACTTTCGTTTGCTCAAACAGTAACAGTTTAGATAATATTTATAAAGTTATGCAAGACATTTTTGTGCAGGGTCATCCAGTCATCTGGATAATTAAGTACAAAGTAACTGAATGTTTTTCATAGGCAGCAGATTTCTGCATCTTCAAAGCTGTGGAAAAGTATGAACACGCCAAATGGTATCAAACCTTATATAGCAAAAGGATGAGGTAAAAATGCTTGCTGAATTTCTCAAACCGCAACTTAAAATCCTACAAATAACTGTTCTCCAGACCTGCAACTTAATTCTTAACAAAAGCGTAGAGGTAATGCTGAAAGTAAAGTACAAATGAAACAATAACAGTATATCAATAGTGAACATTCTTTCATTCATTTATCAATACATGACAAAGACAGTACACTGAGAGGACAAGAAGGATAGACCAGATGAGAAAGAGGGGATAAGGAAGAAGGAGAAACCTACCAGAAGCACCTTCCAACCTCCCACATGGTACTGGTCACATACAAAAGACAAAAGTTCAGATCAAGTAACTGCATACAACTGACATAACTACTTAGAACAGTGCAATGTTTGCACATCTATGGCAACATCAATGGATATATGTACAGGGATGGACAATGTTATAAAGCTGCTGACATGTCACGGAGCAGCAAATTTTACATTTGAATACATGTATGTGCATCTCATGCCGACATTCTAAATCAATATCATCAATCCCCCACCTCGCGCATTCCCTCTCTGACCATCTCCCGATAGATCTCTCAGCCGCGCATTATTTTGCTCTATGTATTCCGTGACGTCGCGACGAAAAATGCTGTTGTATCAGAGGTGTGCCTTATGTGCCGCCGTTGTAAGCAAGTTTGTTTTACTTATGAGAAGAGTATATGAAATGGGAATTTTAATTCACGCCGTTGTACCCGAGGTCCCGTTCAACCCGAGGCCATTATATTTGAGTAAATAAAATTAATCCCTAATCCTAAACTTGGAAGTCTTTTTTACAAATTTTATTTTATGCCATTCTGTCTTCTCATGGACTCATCCTCAACTTTGAGGCAGGTAGTTTAACATAAATTTTTATTATGTTTTTTATTGTGTTCAATTGAACACAACAGAAACAACAAATTTAGGAAATTTTAGACACTGAATCTTTTCCATCTATCCATTTCCTTTCACGTTTTTTTTATTCCCTTTTACGTAGATCTCACAATTTCCACTGAAGATTTTTCTTTCAGTCTCCCTCTTTCCCAAGTTAATGTTCTCCTCTGATATTCTTCACATTTCTTTAATACTTTAAAATCTGTCGCATACTTTCTCATTCTTTCCCGTCTTTTCCCTTTCTCAAATAATTACAATAAACATCCAAATGAATATCTTTCATCTCAACTTTTCCGTTGTCTTAGCATTATTGATCATCAAGATCTCAAAGACAGTATCAGTCATTCAAAGTGGCCGAAATAAAAGGTTGCTACCATGCTATGTTCCAGTATTGCACCAGTCACAACATTTAAAGTTCCTTGACATGCAAATTGCAAAACTGACTAAGAAAATATGAGTAACATGCTGGGATGTACATGCAGGTTAGTACAGTTGGCAAAGAGCTTGGACTATCCATGTATTTCACCCTTTCGGCTATGAAATTTGCCTTTCTCATGACCCCAGTTCAACTCAAATCAAAATAATGTACATTAAAGCTATCCACGCCCTTTTTTGGAACTTTAAGGAACATTAAGCCTTGTGACTGGGCAATACTGACTTCCTCTATGTCACATGCCACAGAAAGCATCGTTTACAATTACGATTTCACGAAGTTGAGACAAGATACTCATTTCTTAATGAAATTACAAGTTCGGCTCAATGGGCCTCAATACCGCAATAATTATGTTTTTGAATAAATATAAGTCATTTCCAATTGTAGTTTTTTCAGTTGAAGTTTAATAGCTATAGTAAACCCTACACAATTATCACCGATATTTAGATGCTTCAGTATCAACGTTTATAGTTTACAATGACAATCTAACTCTGAACGTGGCAAATATATTTACATACATTTAACTCCAGGCAAATTTAATCACCCTTGCAAAACTGTCATTGTCACTATCTGCGCCTGTTCACGTGTCTCAGTTTGTGTGTTAACCCTAACACCATCAATGGTTCTCTTTTCTCTTTTTTTTTCTCCTTACTCCTCTCCAATGGAAAGTTTCTTATTCTCATCTCTTAAATCTTATAACTCCTCTGGAGGGGAGGTCTTCCTTTGTTTTCTTTTTTTTTTTCCTGACCTCCCCTCCTTTCGAGTTTCTTTCCACTACTTTAATTTAGTAACAGTTCTATCTCTCTCACTCTGTTTTCTTCACATTTCCACCCGCTCCTCTCCATTGGGGTGTTTCTTATTCTCAGCTCTCTTAAGTCCTTTATCTCCTCTGGAGGGGAGGTCTTCCTTTCCTTTTTCTGACCTCCCCTCCTTCAGAGTTTCTTTCCACTTCTTTAATTTAGTAACAGTTCTATCTCTCTCTCTCCATTTTCTTTATATTTCCACCCACTCCTCTCCGTTGGAGTGTTTCTTATTCCCAGCTCTCTTAAGTCCTTTATCTCCTCTGGAGGGGAGGTCTTCCTTTCCTTTCTTTTTTTTTCTCACCTCCCCTCCTTCAGAGTTTCTTTCCACTTCTTTAATTTAGTAACAGTTCTATCTCTCTCTCTCCATTTTCTTTATATTTCCACCCACTCCTCTCCGTTGGAGTGTTTCTTATTCCCAGCTCTCTTAAGTCCTTTATCTCCTCTGGCGGGGAGGTCTTCCTTTCCTTTCTTTTTTTTTTTCTGACCTCCCCTCCTTTTGAGTTTCTTTCCACTTCTTTGTATCTGACTTCGGTTTTTATGTTAAACCTTGTACCATCAACAGTTCTGTTTTCTTTTTTTTCTTCCTTCTCCCCTCCATTGTAGTTTCCTGTTCTTGTCTCTCTTAAATCTTATATCTCCTCTGGAGGAGAGGTCTTTCTTTTTTCTTTTTTTTTGTGACCTCCCCTCCGTCAGAGTTTCTCTTCATTTTTTAAAAAATTTAGCCTCTCCTATGCTGGGGAATGTTAACTCTTACATCATCAATGGTTCGCTCTCTGATTTCTTTTTTTTTTCTGCCCTCACTCCTCTCCGTTTGTTTCTTAAATCTAACTCCTCTGAAGGGGAGGTCTTTCTTTTTTTTTTTTCTGACCTCCCCTTCTTTAGAGTTCCTCTCCATTTTGTTTTTAATTTAGCCTACTCTCTTGGAGAGGAATGTAACCCATTCTCTTTTTTTTTTTAAGTTTCCCTCCAAGAGAGTATTTTCCTATCTTTGTGTTTTTTTTTAATGTACTCTCAGGACTGGGGTGCTTGCCTCTCTTTTTTCACATTTAAATGACCACCTTCTGTATGCCTAACAAACTATTTACACCATAATGGTTTTACATTTTTTTAAAATTCAAATTAAAAAAAAAAAAAAATTCCTAACTTTCTAACCCCTCTTCAGCCTATCCATAAATTTTGTTGTCTAATGGCACCATTGGATAATGTCCTCCATCTGGGTGGACAAAGAGTTATGGGCGCCAGGGCAGCTCTTTGACCAGCAGGTGGAAGAACATTCCAGATCTATTATCTTTGAAGGTCCGGGTCTGGGCCCCACCGATAGACAAGAGATCAGGGAACCACCTTCGACAACCTTTCCTTCCTTGATAGCTCCCCATTCTTAATGCCAGACAAGGTCTCTTACAGGTACAGAACTAATTTTCTGATACCAACAGATTAATATGTACATGAAGGGAAGGAGAAAGAATATGTACATGAAAGGGAATATGGACATTGTGGGTAATATGTACATGAAGGCTCATAGGTACGCGAAGGCTCCTATGTACATGGAGGGTAATATGTACATGGAGGGTACTATATACTGGTGGGCAGTGGAAACTATATACATGGAGGGAAGAGGAAAGATTAATATGTACATGGGGAGAGTGCCAGAAAATTGTTTATGTACCTGTATCCTGCACCACATGCAAGGGACAGGGCAAAACAGAAACAACAGAGTCACACACACACCTACATACTTGACCACAATCACAAACAAAGGGACCTTGCTGGACAATGGGTCACTACAGATAACAGATCACTATGGTGAGAATTTCACATCAGTTTTCGAAAAACAAAAAACCCAAACCAAATCGAGAACAAAATTTAAAATGCCAAAAAAGGGTCCAAGTGAAAAACTATACTCTTGAAATCCCAATGAATATTTCCCATGGGTAACTAACTGAACATCTGGTTCTTGTTCATGTTCCACTAACGCGTGAACCTATTTCTTCATGGACAATCCTTTGTTGCTCTATCTCCATATCTTTTCCATTATAACCACCCCTACCTTTCTCACCTCCAAAGAAACACTTCTGTGTCCTATTTCACATATTCCCTCCAAAGACGGCAGCCACTTTCATAAATTAATGTCTTACACCACTTGCTCCCCAGTGGCCCACGATATAAACACATTCTGTTTTTTTTTTTTGTTCCTCTAAAAAAAAAAAAGCCATTTTAGCAGAAATTGCTCCGTCACTTCATCTCTCAAACACCCTTCGTATGTCCTAATCTCATCCGTGACAAGGTTTCTTCTCTCATTATTCCCTAATCTCTATTCACCAATAAGAGCAAACACTGCTCATTTTTCACTTCACTTTTCTTCAGGAACTCTGAGTCTTCCTCTCCCCAGAGCTCCTGTTCTATCTTTTCTCTCTTCCTTTGTTCTCTTTTTTTCCCCACTTCTATTCATTTTAGTTTCTTATTCTCATCTTTTTAAAAATGTTTTCTCCCCTGGAGGGGTGGTCTTTTTTTTTTTGTCTTTTTTTTTGTTGTGTAACCTCCCCTCCATTTGACTTTCTCTTCATTTTATTTTTTAATTTAGCTTCTCCCGTGGAGGGGAATGTAACTCTTTTTTTAAATTTCCCCTCCACGCGATTTTCTCTCAACTTCCTTTCTTTTTTTTTCTTTCAAATGTACTCTTCAGGAGGGAAGTGCTTCCCCCCACCCCCACCCCCTTTTTTTTTTGCTCCGACTCCCCTCCATGCGAATATTTTTTTCCATTTCTCAGATATTTTTTTCCCCACTCTACCTCCCTGCATTTTTCATTGTTACTGTCCTCCTCCCGTTCATTTGCCTCAGTTGTGTTAACCATCACACCATCAATAGTTCTCTCTCTCTCCAGTTTCTTTTCTTTTTTTTTCCCCCCCGTCTCCTCTCCACTGCAGTCTTTCTTAGGCTCATCTTTTTCAAAATCTTTACCTCCTCTGGAGGGGAGTCCTTTCTTTTTTCTTTTTTTTTCTGACCTCCCTCCATCAGAGTTTCTCTTCATTTCTCTATTTAGCCTCTTTTTCCGCAAAGGAGTATAACAAACCTCCCACTTTATTATTTTGTTTTTAATTTTCTCTCCATTGCTCTCCAGTGGCCCACGACACTTTGTTCCCCCACTTCCAGCTGTGAGAAGAAACATTGCCACTATAGCAGAAACTATTCCGCTATTTCTTCTAATACCCTGCATATGTCCATTTTCATCCTTAACTCATTTTCTCCCCGTTTTCTGTGCACCAACAACAAAAGAGCAAATATTGCTCCTTTCTAATTCTCTTGTCATTCTGTCACAATTTTTTCCCCTTTAAATTGTTTCATATTTTAGTTCAAGCCAGAAAATTTCTCTTCCGTCTAGATTTTTTACATTAGCAGGTCTATCATAGCTTTTTATACTACCTCGGCCTAATGAAACAAATTTTCTCAGTATGTTTATGAGTCATCTTCTTAGGGATTCAAAATTAAATGGACCGGTTGTATGAAAAAAGTGAAACTATATGTAACTTCCAAAGTTATTAAAATCCCCATGGCCTAATCCTTCAGATTTCTACTCTTGAACGTTTCACAGATGCTAACATGCTCTTCAAACTGACCAATTTTATAGACAAGATAGGCTGATGCCAAACCTATTCATCTCTCTGCCCTGCACCATAATTTTATTCCTACTGATCTAAAGTTCCACAGAAACTGACTTGTTCTTCAAACTCTGACCAAAGGTAACTATGATAACCTCTAGGGTGTTTTCTTTACCAATATTCTATGATTTATTTTTGGAGTGGGGTGAGGCCATGTTCAAATTTCTGAATTTCAAATGCTCTTTTTGAAAATTTTTCCAGAGTTACTACAATCCAAAAAAAACACTAGAATTTCAACCCTAGAGGTGCTGGGTGTAGGATCCTGTGAAAATTAGTTTTCTGTTCCAATTTTCACAGGATCCTAGGGTGTGACTGCCCAAGCTCAGCCAACAGTTAACAGATTGTACCATTTTTTATGTCATTGATGGTAGCAGTTGAAAGCCTCAGACTTTTTTGAGGACAATGTGAGTGTTAATTCATGAGCTCAATTATCTTTTTTTTGAGTTGACATACCAGAAAAAAATACTTTTGAGTTCATTCGGTTTGTAACCAAAAAAAAAAATAAAGTTTAAGTTACGCTGATTTCTGAATATATGCAACAGAATTAGAAATGACACTTTATATTACTTAGGCTTGACAAATGTGAGGCTTTCACTGATCTGACATGAAAAATCCCCGAATTGAATTTTGATGTTGCAATCCTAATGGCAAAAACATTGGAACAAATCTCTCCTTGCAATCTGCCCAATCTATTCTACACAAAGATGAATCTTTTATTTTGATGTGATATACAACTGACTTAAAGAAAAAAACACCACCAGCTATTTGAATTCCCTTTTGGTGATCCTGATTTAAGCTGCGGAAGGAAACAGTCTCCTCTCTTTTGTTAGGAAAATTTGTCTATCCCTTTTCCTTAAACTTGATCGTGTATTTCCATGAAAAGTGAAAACCAATCCTTGCCAGCTCTGCTACGTCTGAGGAAAAAGTTTTCTCCGTGATTTTTCAAGTTTTAATTACTCCTCAGAGAGGCAAATCACTTTTGCCAATGCCGTAGGGATCAGAACAAGATTTAATCCCACCGTCACCACAAAAATAACTGCTAATTGTATTGTTTGTGTGTTAAAACTTCCTTCTGTTCTGCAAGTCAGAGATAGAGAAAGTTTGCATTCTCTTACATTGTGAGTTTTGGATGTACAATCTTATCCTGTTTCATGAATGGGCCGTTTTGTCCTTTACATTTTCATTTGCACTGGCTAGTTTCTCCTGACTTCTACGCAATCTAAAGTCTAGAGGCAAGGTGCCCGCCTCTCATGCCGAAGGTACAGCGTTCGAATCCCGGCTGGTGCAGGCATGTTGGAATTTTGGGACTTCTGTCATTTTTCTTGTCCCTGTCCCTGATCCTATGGTAGGTAGGATCGAGCATCTATTCTCGGATAAGGTCGAAAAATTCGGAGGCCCTGTTTGCACGTTAAAGATACCTTGACAGTCGGGAATTGGGCCGAGCAGACCAAACAGGCCACTGCCTGGGCAAAATTGAAGAAAAGTTACCCCCCCTCCCCCCTCGCCCATTTGCCCACGTTTCCGTTCTTGGACAGTAAAATCTACATGACAACTGAAAGCAAAATATGAACATAAACAAAATTGGGTATCTTAAGAAATTAACTTTCTAGATCCAGAGGTGAAGGTGCTGTACTACTTTGCAGCAATGTCTCTGAAATGATCTGTGATAAATACACAATTTCTGGATCCAGAGGTGAAATGCTGCGATACTTTTGCAGCAATGTCTTTAAACAGTGATAAATGTACTCACTGCTGCACACATAATCTTTGATGTTTCTGGTGCCACTGACTTTTTTCCAGCATCAAGGAGCATGTAGCGTCCCACTAGTTGAACGATCGATATTTTTCTTCCCCCTGCATGACGCGTCTCACTCGGCGACCCCCCCCCCCCCTCTCGCCAGCAAGGCCGGTATTTCCCTTTGATGTCGATGTATGGCTTGTTTGTCTTACTGTAGAAAATCTAGAAGCGTCTGAAAGATACTGCAGTGTCCGAGATTACGCTAGGTCGACCTTGAGTGATGTAATGCTGTGACGTGTCTGTGTACGATTGGGTGGCCTGTATGTGTCCCGAACGATCTAGGTCTGTCTCGTGCTTATGGGGCGGTAAAGCCGCTTCCTGAACGTTCCTGGACAGAATATATATAAGGAGGGCCAGGCGAGCGGTAGGTGTGCAAATCGTGGGTGAAAATCGTAAGGTGCAAATCGTAGGTGTGTACATCCAGTTGTAGTAGAAGTGTAGTGCCTTCCCTGATAGGTGTAAGTAACTTGTGGATATCAGCTCGTGTTTACAGTTATTAAAGTTAGTATTAATTGTTCATCGGATCCTGTTATTTATTTCTACAACAGTTCGAGACAGTTTCGTTTTTTAAGGGGTAGACGATCAGTTCATCTGACTCTCCCCATCATAACGTGCTGAAATTTGCATCAACTGTTACATATTGGGGGCTCGTCCGGGATCCGATTAGATCAGAACAGATTCAATTCAGACCATCGAAGTGTTTCTAAAGTACAGTAAAGTGTGTAAAGATCATCGAGGATATCCACAACATGTCAGAGGCTATTGGAAGGCTTGGCCAGGAAGCAGACGCCTTGGAGCTCACTGGGAAGGAGAGACAGGACTACATCCGTGAAGGCCTAAGGGAGGAAAGAGAGAGGCAAGAGCGCATGGAGCAACTGAAGATAGAGGCTCAAGAGAAGGAGGCTCAACGACAGGCTCGGGAGAAGGAGGCGGAACGACAGGCTCAACGACAGCTGGAAATAGAAAAGATGAACCACGAGCTGGAGATGGAGAGGATCCGCCATCAGCGTGGAGGCGAGTCGACGCAGGGGACCAGCGACCACGCCAGTTCCAAGAGACCCAAGCTACCTGCATTTCAGGATGGGAAGGACGACCTTGATAGCTGGCTACTTCGTTTTGAGAGGTTTGCCGAGACAGCGGACTGGCCTAGATCCACATGGACGACATCACTGTCTGCCCTGCTGACTGGGAGAGCTCTGGAGTGCTTCTGTCGATTGCCGATTGATGAGGCCAAGGACTACGACAAAGTCAAGGAAGCTTTGCAGAAGAGGTATAACCTGTCAGAGGACGGTTACAGACTCATGTTCAGACAAGGTAAGCCTGAAGATGGAGAAGATGTCGGGATGTTTCTTACTAGGATCAAGACTTACCTAGAGAGGTGGATAAAGCTATCAAAGACGGAGAAGACCTACGAAGGAGTGAGGGACCTGTTTGTTAGAGAGCAGTTCATGGATGTTTGCCCACCAGACCTTGCGACCCATGTGAGGGAGAGGAAGCCAAAGACGCTACAGGACGTCGCAGACTCGGCGGAGGCGTTCCTGGTAGCGAGGAACCGGACACTCAGAGGGAGCGCCAGACTGCAAAGCCGGCCAGTGCGACGGAGTCCCAACGGAGACAGAAGCCCACAGGTCTGCCATAGGTGCCAGAGGCCGGGACATAAGGCGACGGAGTGTCGTACCAAGATAAACGACAAAGGTGAGTTGAAATGTTACCTTTGTGGAAAGCCAGGCCACGTTCGGAGAATGTGTCCAGCCCAGAAGGATACGGGGCGAGGCAAGCCGAACAAGGCGGCGGCGGCCGTAGTTATAGCGGCGGACGACTCGTCGAGACAGGATGCGACGACGGCTGACACCAGCATCAACGTTCAAGCGGTAATGAAGGACGGGAAGCTCCAGTTAGCGGTGCCTGTTACGTGCGGAGGATGCAGTGACGGAAGGACCGTGGAGAAGCTGAAGTTACCAGTGATGAAGGGCTTGATTGGAAATCGAGCAGTAGATGTCCTAAGAGATACCGGCTGTGAAGGTGTAGTGGTGCGGCGATCACTGGTGGACGACGGACAGCTCACCGGTGGGAAGAAACTCATCGCGAGGATCGATAACTTCTTGCTAGCGGCGGAGGAAGCCATCATCGACGTGAGAACGCCTTACCTGACGGGCAGAGTGACGGCACTGTGTCTCCCGGAGACCATCTGCGACCTAGTAGTCGGGAACGTGGACGGAGCGAAGGACCCGTACGACCCTGATACTGAGGTGATGGTAGGAGCGGTGACCACGAGGGCCCAGGAGAAGAGGAAGGACCAGTATACGTCGCTGAGGGTGCCGAGGGCAGAACGGCACGCGGGAGTGGATAGGAAGGAACTCATCCGACTCCAGGAAGAAGACGAAGACCTCAAGAAGTTGGGGCAGAAGAAAATTCCGACCAACAGAGGCAACAAGTCCGTACACTTCGAGAGACACGGAGGTGTACTGTACCGGATTTATAGGGACATAAGACAGGCTACGATTGCAAGACAAGTGGTACTACCCGAGAAACTGAGGGAGTATGTACTGAGCGTTGCCCATGATTCTATCGTCGGAGGACATCTCGGCGTGAAGAAGACGAAGGACAGGGTGATGAGCAGTTTTTACTGGCCTGGTATCGAAGGTGACGTCGTGAGATACTGCCGCTCATGTGACATCTGCCAGAGGACAGTGAACAAGGGAGCGACTCCTAAGGTGCATTTGCAGAGTATGCCAGTGGTAGACATCCCATTTAGGAGAGTGGCCGTGGACCTGGTAGGACCTATTGACCCCCCAAGTGAAGGCGGACATCGGTATATCCTGGTATACGTAGACTACGCTACTCGTTACCCTGAAGCGACCCCCTTGAAGAAGATTGACGCAGAGACAGTAGCAGAAGCCTTAGTAAATATCTACAGCCGTTTGGGTGTGCCCGAGGAGATCTTATCTGATCAAGGGACTCAATTCATGTCGGACGTCATGAAGGAAACGAACAGACTACTGGGAATTCGACAGTCGACCACCACAGTCTACCACCCTATGTGCAACGGGCTGGTGGAGCGATTTAATGGCACACTGAAGAAGACCTTGAGGCGACTGTGCGCGGAGCAACCTAAGCAGTGGCACCGATACATTAACCCGCTGCTCTTCGCGTATCGTGTAGTTCCCCAAGAATCGACAAAGTTCGCCCCATTCGAGTTGCTGTATGGAAGAACGGTGAGAGGACCGATGCACATCTTGCGAAAATTATGGACCAAGGACGTAGAGGAGCCGGAGACAAAGACCAGTTACCAGTACGTCATGGAACTACGCGAGCGGCTGGAGGACACGTGGAAGTTGGCTACGGAAGAGCTCTCAAAGGCACAAGGTAGACAGAAAACTTACTACGACCGGAAGGCGCGAGAGAGGAAGTTCCGCCCTGGCGACGAAGTTTTAGTACTGTTGCCGACAAACGCCAACAAGCTCTTAGTCCAGTGGAAGGGACCATACAAGATAGTCTCGGTTGTCGGTGTCAACGACTACAAAGTCAAGATGGGTGTGAAAGAGAAGACATTGCACGCTAACCTTCTCAAGAGGTATATCCCCAGGACTACACCAGCGACGACGCAAGCAGCGGCAGCGGCAATGGGACCGGCATCTGCCGTGACCGAGATGTGTGAGATGAACGACGGTAGGAGCGACACCACACCTGGAGATGTCGAAGCTATGATGGACGACGACGGTGATGGTGCTGGGACTGTGCTGGCAGAGGACGACGTGATGGACGAGAGTCAACCTGTAGAGTCAGCTGGCATGACAGTCATCGAGGACTGCGACCTGGAAGGCGACAACGGTGGAATGACGGAGGACCTTGCCGACCTAGGGAGCTGGGACCAGAAGGAAGGCTACGAAGATGTCCAATATGGAACGCAGCTGTCGCCGGAACAACGTCAACAACTCGGCGACGTAGTGAAGGAGTATCAACGCATCTTCACCAATCTCCCCGGATGCTGCCAGTTAGGCGAACATCGCATCGACCTGACATCAGAGGTACCTGTTCGGCAACGACCATATCCGGTGCCCTATGCTATGCGCGACTCCTTGAAGGAGGAGCTCAGTACCATGGAAAGGTTGGGCATCATACGCAGGAGCTCATCAGCTTATGCTTCACCGGTTGTTGTCGTCAAGAAGAAGGATGGATCCAATCGAGTCTGCATCGACTACAGGAGGCTGAACAAGATCACAGTGTTCGACCCTCATCCGACAGCAGCCCCATCGGAAGTGTTCCAGAGTCTGTCGAGAGGAAGAATATTCTCTCGGATCGACTTGAGCAAGGGATACTGGCAAGTGCGAGTCCTGGAACAAGACATTCCCAAGACAGCGTTCGTCACCATGGGCGAACATTACGAATTCACCCGGATGCCCTTCGGGATGATGAACTCAGGAGCTACACTGAACAGGATCGTGAAGCCATTGATCCAGGGACTGAACAATGTGACAGCGTATGTGGACGACCTGCTGATCCATACAGAGACATTCGACGAGCATGTGAAGGCTCTCAAAGAATTGCTGCAGAGGATGGACCAAGCTGGATTAACTGCAAGACCATCCAAGTGCCTGATTGGCACGTCTGAAGTGGACTTTGTTGGACACTCAGTGGGAAAGGGTATGATTGGTCTGTTAGAAGAAAATGTGTTTAAGGTGCGAGATGCACCCAGACCCACCACTAAGAAGGAAGTGAAAGCATTTTTAGGACTGGTGGGATATTACCAAGAATTTGTACCTAACTTTGCAGCGATTGCAGCACCACTGTCTGATTTGCTTAGAAAGGGTCAGCCCAATGTAGTTCAATGGGAAGAAGTGCAGGAGAAAGCGTACACTTCTTTGAAGAATGCCATTGTTTCCAAACCCGTGTTATGTTTGCCAGATTTTTCAAAAGAATTTGTTCTAGCAACTGATGCATCAGATCGCGGGTTGGGTGCTGCTCTTATGCAGGAATATGAGGGAAAGTTGTATCCTGTGGCATATGCCAGTCGTAAGCTATTGCCTCGTGAGACGAAATATTCAGTCTCAGAGCGAGAATGCCTAGCCATCGTTTGGGCCGTAAAGAAGTTTACTTTGTATTTGTATGGTAAGGATTTTGTGCTCCAGACTGACCATAGGTCATTAGAGTATTTGAATTCTGCCAGATTTGACAGCCCAAAGCTATTACGATGGAGTCTATTTTTACAGTCATATAGATTCAGGATTAGGTATGTCAAGGGCAAGGAAAATGTCGGCGCCGACTTCCTAAGTAGAGTGTTTTGAATAGTACAAGTTCAGTGAGATGTATTGTAACCCAGAGTTTTGCCTGTTGGATATGTTTCTGGGATGACTGTATTGTACTGTAATGTATATCTGACTGAGTATTGAATTATTGGCCGGCAGAGAGCCACTATGTATTAGTCATATTTTGATGTTTTCATTATTTGTTACCAATGGGACAATGTAATTTTTGAAGGCTGTAACCCAAATGGGAACTGCGAGCAAGCAGAGATTTTGGTACGTTGCATTGATGTAATTTACGAGTGGCCTAAGCTTGGGCAGTATCGGTATTGCTTTGTTATAATTTGTTTGATCTGATATGATGAAGTTTGACCCTGATCAGTGGTCGATATGTGTTGGTATTTTTGCCATTGTATCTATGACTTTATGCATTTGGTATGTAAGACAACCATTGTTATGTACAACGTTATGTGCTATGGTTCGTGCACGAAGTATTTTGTACTCGATGGCCATCGTTTCACCATGGTATGATTTTTAATAGTATCATTGACCATTGTTTCACCACAGTGGTGGTAGTGTACTGGTTATAATAGTAGGTCTACTGTTGACCATGGTTTTGTAATGGTACTGCAATGATATTGTAATGAGATTGTATTAGTGTTATAAGGATACTATGATTGTTGTATTGTACTTAGGATATTGGGAAGACACCTAGTACGTTATTAGCAATGTCTATTGTAAGATTGGAAATGATAAGTATTGTATGATAGTGTAGACGCTTTATGATGTAGATAGTTGAAGAATGTTCAACTTAAATTGGGGAGTTGTGTAGCGTCCCACTAGTTGAACGATCGATATTTTTCTTCCCCCTGCATGACGCGTCTCACTCGGCGACCCCCCCCCCCCCTCTCGCCAGCAAGGCCGGTATTTCCCTTTGATGTCGATGTATGGCTTGTTTGTCTCACTGTAGAAAATCTAGAAGCGTCTGAAAGATACTGCAGTGTCCGAGATTACGCTAGGTCGACCTTGAGTGATGTAATGCTGTGACGTGTCTGTGTACGATTGGGTGGCCTGTATGTGTCCCGAACGATCTAGGTCTGTCTCGTGCTTATGGGGCGGTAAAGCCGCTTCCTGAACGTTCCTGGACAGAATATATATAAGGAGGGCCAGGCGAGCGGTAGGTGTGCAAATCGTGGGTGAAAATCGTAAGGTGCAAATCGTAGGTGTGTACATCCAGTTGTAGTAGAAGTGTAGTGCCTTCCCTGATAGGTGTAAGTAACTTGTGGATATCAGCTCGTGTTTACAGTTATTAAAGTTAGTATTAATTGTTCATCGGATCCTGTTATTTATTTCTACAACAGTTCGAGACAGTTTCGTTTTTTAAGGGGTAGACGATCAGTTCATCTGACTCTCCCCATCATAACGTGCTGAAATTTGCATCAACTGTTACAGAGCACAACTTCGTAAATTAGGTTGCTGAAGCTGTCAGGTTTACTACTGGTGAGTGCAGATACAGGAAACTTGCTTGTGAAGTTTTCACATGCTGGAAGTCAAGTCAATCACAAAATGCTGTGTGTGGTTTAGTTATCAGATGGCCAATGTAAGACTGTTTACCTGCAAAGACACATAGGAAAATCTGATATAAGCGAATAAAATCTTAACATATTACAATGATCTTTTATGACAAAAGATTTAGCAATTCAGTTAGGCCACACTTTCAGTTCCTTCACACATACTGAAACCCAAATAGCAGATCTCGGAGCTTAACTGATCAACAGTTACATTACGAGTTCTGCATGTATACCATGGTCAGTTACCATCTTATTCTATTTCATGAATGAGCCATTTTGTCCCTTACATTTGAATTTGGACTGGCTTCAGTTTCCCCTGACTGCCATGAAAATGACTTTTCTTTTCAGAAACTGATTAAGTTAATCTAAATCGCACTTTCCCCCATTAACAAGGGATCAGATGATACTGGAATGCTTTGATATTTACAAGATTACCCAAATCTTTCAGATTCCGGGATGACAAAACCACCACTAAAAAGGAAACCTATTTTTTCATACACTGAAAAAAAAAAAAAAAGTAGGGATACCAATAACTGATGTATGCCTATTAGGGTCATTGGTTATCTAGACTAGGCTAAGAAATACCCCATGTCAAAATTTATAGTATCCTCAACTGGTTTTACCAGACAAAATTCCAGTGGCAGTCAGGACCATAATATGTTAAAAGAAATTCTACACCAATTTTACAACTTGGATACAATTACAAGTTGCTAATATTAAGATCTTCCATTTCAGCTATTAAATTTGGGATGATAAGCAATAACTTTGAACTGTTGAGTCCCTGACTGAATAAAATTTTGTGGAAAAAAAAATTCCAAAATAAACCATATAAATATACAAAATCGACGCTGCAGTTTAAAAGATGCACTGATCAAGTCTTGAAAACAGATATTTTTTGTCCTGAACCCAAGATGTGTAATTTAAACAAAAAAGACAATCTGGCCCAGGTTTCTATTGCTGGGTCGACAATAAATTCTATCTACATGACAATTGAAAGCAAAATAAAAACACTGACACAAAATAAGGTATCTTTAAGAAATTAACTTTTTAGATCCAGAGGTGAAGGTGCTGCACCGCTTTGCAGCAGTGTCTCTGAATTAACTGTGAAATGTACAATTTCTAGATATAGAGGGGAAGTTCTAGGCTACTTTGCAGCATGAGCAATGTCTCTGAAGTGTGATAAATGATAAATGTACTCACTGCTGCACACATAGTCTTTGATGTTTCTGGTGCCCCTGACTTTTTTCAGACATCAAGGGGCACAACTTCATAAATTAGGTTGCTGAAGCTGTCAGGTTTACTACTGGTGAGTGCAGATATAGGAAACTTGCTTTTGAAGTTTTCACATGCTGGAAGTCAAGTCAATCACAAATGTGTGTGGTTTAGTTATCAGATGGCCAATGTAAGGCTGTTTACCTGCAAAAACAAAGAAAGGAAAATCTGATATGAGCTGAATAAAATCTTAACATATTACATGGTCTTTTATGACAAAAAGATTAAGCAATTCAGTTAGGCCACACTTTCAGTTCCTTCACACATACTGAAACTCTGTCAACAGTTACGTTACGAGTTCTGCATGTATACCATGATCAGTTACCATCTTATTCTATTTCACGAATGAGCCATTTTGTCCCAATTACATTCTGCCATGAAAATGACTTCTTTTCAGAAACTGATTAAGTTACGAATCTAAATCGCACTTTCCCCCATTAAAAAGGGATCAGATGACCTACTGGAATGCTTTGATCTTTACAAGATTACCCAAATCTTTCAGATTCCAGAATGACAAAATCACCACTAAAAAGGAAACATTTTTTCATACACTGAGAAAAAAAAATCGACAGGCGGGGAGTCGCAGTAGAGCTAGGAGTAAGAGGAAAGTAGGCAAAAAAAAACCAAAAAAAACGTATTTGCAGAGCCCTACGGGTATGGACAAACTGACAAGGGAGACGTTACAAACAAAACATGAATGTAAACAAAATTTACCAAACGAAGTCCAGCATAGCGAATTGCTGGCCGCAAGCTATGACCGCTTGCGGCCAGCAATTCGCTATGCTGGACTTCGTTTGGTAAATTTTGTTTACATTCATGTTTTGTTTGTAACGTCTCCCTTGTCAGTTTGTCCATACCCGTAGGGCTCTGCAAATACGTTTTTTTTTTTTTGTCTACTTTCCTCTGAGAAAAAAAAAGTAAGGATACCAATAACTGATGGATGCCTATCATGGTCATTGGTTTTCTAGACTAAGCTAAGTGCATGTGCTGGTACTCAAACAGCAGATCTCGGAGCTTTATTGATCAATAGTTACATTATGAGTTCTGGATGTATACTATGGTCAGTTACGATCTTATTCTATTTCATGAATGAGCCCTTTTGTCCCTTACATTTTCATTTGCACTGGCTGCAGTTTCACCTGTCTTCTATGCAAGTGACTTCTTTGATGCTTCTGGTGCCACTGTCTTTTTTTGGACATCAGGGAGCACAACTTCATAAATTAGTTTGCTGAAGCTGTTAGGTTTATTGCCAGCGAGTGCCGAAACAGGAAACTTGCTTGTGAAGTTTTCACATGCTGAAGGTCAAAGTGTGGTTTTGTTATTAGACGACAAATGTAAGGCTGTTGCCTGCAAAAGCACAAAGAAAGGAAAATCTGATACAAGCTGAATAAAATCTTAACATAGTACAAGGGTCTTTTATGACAAAAGATGTTAGCACAATAGTTAGACCACACTGTCAGTTCCTTCGCACGTGCTGAAACTCCAATAACAGATCTCAGAGCTTTACTGATCATATGAAGATGACATTTGTGCTACTGCTTAAATACATATTTGTCTCAAGCTATAATATAAAACAAATATAAGAACTCTTGAGCATTTCTTATGCAGAATGGGCACTGTACAATAACAAAGTGGGTAATCAATTGATAAGCAGAAATTCAAACTCTGATGCTAATTAATTTTTTCAATGTTTTTATTTTGGAGTCACTATAGGTTAGTTACATTTTCTATTGGCAGTTTTATTTTTCATGGTTTACATCGATCTTGAGATATTTTGTCAGTGCTCGCCTTTGGCGGGATCTCCCTATTATGTCTTTCAGTAAAGGTTAATGATAGCTCGACATCGCAGCAGTGTTCTATGTAGGGCCTAGGTCTGCCCTTTATTTTTAATCGAACAAACGGACGCTTTTATTGGACCTTAGAGAATAGATAAAAGAACTCTTGCTATCAAAACGTATTTGAACAATCTGCCACTTTTAAAAATAAAATTTTATTAATTTTTTTAATGGTCTTTAAATTTTTTTACCCCTCTCATCTCAAATCAAATTTATTGCCCTGTTTAGATAGGATCTAATGTAGCCTATGAATGCATTTGTCTGCATGGAAACGGAATAATTTGTTGCAGACAGTTGGACTTAAAGTAAGGTAATATTCTGTCCAGACTCTGGTGAGTGAACACTAAATCGCCGTGTGATCCATACATGCCTAGCACTATGGTCTGAAACTAAGTTTACTTCTCATTCAAAGCCATACAAGGAGTTGACGAAACTGACGTTGCGAACAGTTTTAATAAAGTGTGTGTGTGTGTGTCTGTGGTTGGGGGGGGGGGGGGGCGGGGGGGGACTTCTAGAAATTTTGCCCCGGAAAGATTACCAAATCCAGTTTTCCCCAGAGAACAAATTTAGGGATGGAATTCCACTCTAAAGTGGGTTTATTTCATTGTCAATTAACGACACTGCAAAACTAGATCTATACTCTTATGCTCAGCGTTTTCTTCATCCAGGGACCAGGATAGACCAATAACTATTAAATACTGTGGATTCTAAAGGCATGCAAATATGTGTTCAATACAACAATGCAAATCTTAGAAGAAGTACCATTTGACAACACAGGGCAAGGATATTACAACGCAGCTTTTTTTTTCTCCATATGCTGGGAGTCACAAGTTAGTCCTCTCGATAGATGAGTTTATAGTTTATGTGCGGCTCGGTGATTAACACTCAGAACATGAATGAACTAGGTGCGTGTCTAAAGCTGCAGTCATATGGTAATCTACTCTTTCCCAAGGCCTACTATCTGTGACATCGTCATGATCACTCCACAATTGCCAAAGTCATTTTTTGTTGTGTTGTAAGATGAAATGTTAATAGTAATCAGGTAACCATGCACGTTGCACCGTCAACAGTTAGGCCCTACATCGTTTTGTTTCGTTGAAATATGAGTTTTTAAATGGACACCCACATTTACCTAAATTACCATTTTAGACTGTTGTTAGGGGAGCGTGGCCCAATTACAAAGCCAAATAGAGAAAATACTGAGTTGTGTTCATTGTTCAGCTGTAGCTTTCTATGTAAAATTTTACGCTCCCTTAACAACAGCTACCAGTAGGCCTATGTTCGAAGTAACAGTTTTCCTTGACTTTCAAAAAAAAAACCCAAAAAACAACCAACAACACCAAAGCATGACTTAGGCAATTGTGGAATGGCCGTGACGACATTTGAAATTTCAACATTAATTTTGATCTGTCAATGAATAACAAAGTCAAGTATGAGAATCACTTAAACTCACCTTGAAATATGATCTTTGTCCATGCTGACTCTTGTGAGCAGAGTATTCGTATCTTCTATTAACATTTCACTCGCTTCACTGGTCTGCTCTAGTTCATAAGCTTACTTCAAATCTTCACCTTCGCTCAGTGAATGACGGATTGAATGAAAAAGGAGCTCACAATGGCGGGGGTAGTTTTTATACCCGGCAGTGACATCACAATCAGTGAGCACTTTTCATATACCGGTAGCATGATTATTTCAGACAATGAAAATACATGTACAAAACTCACGAAAAATTCTTGATATCCGTTCGAACCAAATTCTTTTTTCCCCTGAGTTCTCCCGAACTGCAGGTGTAGCATTTTTTTTAATGGTGAGGCTGAACTCATGATGTATTTTGGTCAATGTCTAAGTACAAGGGGGGGGGGGGGTCATTAAGAAAGTCCCACTCACTGCCCCCCCCCCTCCCGCCACCACGGTAAAGGACGAAATCCCGTTTTAACATAGGCCTAATTATTTGTAAGCCAATGTATCACACGCCTTCTACGGCTGTGTGCCTATGTAAAATGGCATATTATCCTACATCAAAACAAAGCAGTTCTTCATCTGTCGAAATATATTAACTTAATTTGTATTGCTTCATGTGTGTAGTTGTTGTGTCTTTAATTGTTTGAACAAGGTACATGTAATAGTCTTGCCGGTTTCGCTCTAGGCGGGTACCGATTTGACCCACCTCATGACGAAGGATTGCAGAGCGTCGCCCCTATCATGTGGCGCACGTGTTTAAAAATAACTCACAGAGAAAACCAAATAAATGAGATTTATTTCAATGTATTTTTCATCATGTTTCGAGTTGAAATTCCTTTAAAAACATATTAGTTGGAGACTTTGTTGACGGAGAAACTGGCGGAGATAACAGCAGACCAGGATCAAAATTACACGCAAATGACCTCAGCTTTCGTACTCGAAATCTGTGCCAAAATGGAACATGGGACATTATGTTCTGGCGCAAACAGTCGACCGTTTTTATAAACCTACCCTGTGCTTGATTTCGCCACCTTTGTCCGACGCTCACGAATGAGTTAATGGCGAAACACGAAGTTGACCCACCTCATAATTTTTGTCTCCTTTGTAAGAATTCACACGCACACAAACAAAAAATAACTTTGGATGAAGTTTGATGACTAAGAGATGCTCATAAATACATTTGGACCCCTACGAGCGACATGGACACCCAACTGGCATCGAAACTGAGAATTTTCAGTGCAGGGATTCAATAAATTGTCATTTTATTGATGGTCAAAGTTGGACTATCATGCAATTTACATAAGGTAGAAAATTCGAGTTGTTTTTTCCTTTTTGAAAATGCCATTGCTTTTAAAGCCTTTAAGGTAGAATATTAAATTTGGGATAAAAATTCTTAGAAAAGCAAGCTCCATCACATTACTGTCCGGAATAAGCCAGATCAAGGCTGGCGTGGGCCCCAGATTGGTGGCTCGCCACCTAATTATTATTATTAACAGAGAGAGTCTGTGTCAAGTTTACATGAGAAATAGTCAGCAAAACCTACAGACGGCCCTGTTTTCGGATCTCACGGACAAAACTACGTAATCAGGGTCTCAATGTCAAGAATGGATTCCATCATCAATTAATCAAACAACTTTCAAAGACAATGTAGACTCGACTCAGACAAAAAACATTCTTGGACCACTCAGGGATATTATGTCGAGGTGAAGATCTGTATTTAGTGGCAAGCAGCTGATCCCATTCAAGTGTACCCATACAGACCCAATTTTTTTTCCTGCCAGATCCAACACTATTTTACAGACGTAGCCTGTTCTGAGCAAGAAATCCTTCAGAAAGTTATTCTGGATTACAGGGATTTGCATCCTGGTTTTAGTCTTTTAAATTGTTCCATCTCTTTCAGCCTCATCTGAGAATATCTTTCCTTTTCTACGGGTCACAACAACCTTTTCCCTCATTGGAAGTCTATCGTTCCGTTATACATGTATTATAATGATAGCATAAAACTCTTGTGCGTCTTCCTCCCCCCCCCCCCCCAATCACCCCTGCCTCATTTTCTCGAAGCATTTCTTTCAATAATTATAGTAGGACACAATCGGCAACTGTGAAAGGGACTGAATTAATATAGCTTTTGTCCGCGCCTTAACAACTGTTTTTCCTTACTATGTTGTAATGCACATAATGCATTTTGACAGCCTTCCCCCACGGGATGGGCGGAATGTCCTACGGACCTTGAAGTCTGCACCCCCCCCCCCCCGTTGACATCAGTAAAACAATAGAACAGTGGTTCTCAACGTGGGCGATATCAGCCCGGGGGGGGGGCAATTCTGATTTTCTGGGGGAATGGGAGTGGAGAAAACGAAGATAAGGGTGACAAGGGGGCGATATGGGGGTGAGGGAACTAGTATGAGGAGCGGCTTGGGGGGTGGGGGGCAAATACATGGCAGCCATTGACTTCTTCAACAGCATGCTCAGATGGGTTTGATGAACAGACAAGGTGGGTTTTTAAGAAAAATTTTTTTAGTGCATTTGATAAAGAATGGTTTCTGCTTTATAATGACTCATGAGCTTGCTTATTGTCAATAATAAGGCATTGAAAAACTTGACATCACATCCTGTGAGGAGTCCACAGTCTTGTTAAATGTTTCCATTGGATTTGAGTATGGAAACAGGGGGAAGAAATGGGCGATGAAAGAAAGTTTAGAAGGGGGCGATTGCCTGAAAAAGGTTGAGAACCACTGCTAAAGAAAGTGAAATTGAGCTGGGGCACACTTTAGAATAGATGGGTGTATTCTAGGATATTCTACACTATCCGGGGGGTTAAAATAGGATGGGGGGATATTCCAGGATGTCACACCTGCTCTCTCCGTGGGGCCCAATCTTCTCCACCTTTTGCCTCTGCGTATAAGAGGCGGCTTCTGATTGGCTGTTCGCGTTCCCAAAATTTGACGGCCATACGCGGTACCGGGCTTTCTGATTGGTTCAGGTGTTCCCAAAATTCTACTGCGCCTGTGGTGCCCAATCTTCTCTGTTTACCTTTTGCCTCTGCGCATAAGAGGCGGCTTCTGATTGGCTGTTCGCGTTCCCAAAATTTGACGGCCATACGCGGTACTGGGCTTTCTGATTGGCTCAGGCGTTCCCAAAATTCTAACACTGCGCCTATGGGAATTTTTTTCCCTCCTTACAGGCGGACAGGTAAAGGGGATTCCCCTTTCGCGTAGTGATAGGATAGTGTGTTCTTCTGTCGTGGGACTTTTTTCAATGTGTTCGTTGCGCGTGCTATAATGCATCGGCGCAGCGCGGCATGCCCGTCACACCCCGCTCCACCAAAACTCATTAAAAAAAAAACTTGATACATGTAGTTTATCATCGGCTTTCGCGTTTGTCCTTGACTTGTCACTTTTATTGATTTATTTTCTTTTGTACGGAACATAACGGGAGTAGGTTAGAGATCTAGCCGCCCCTCCCCCTTTCCACCAGTAGAACAGACGTGGTTTTACCGTGGGGCGGGCATTACAGTGTATTTACCTTTTCCAATTTTCGTTTCTCCCCAATAGTATTGGTTTTCCAATGTTATCTCAGTATTATTTTATCCATTTGTTCACATAGTGTACCCTGATAGTGTTAAGGTTCTTTCATTGTGCGGGTGTCTGTAGTGTCCAATATGCTTGTATAAAATGCATTGCTTACCTAGGTTAGGGCTCTGTCTGTTTTCCTTTTTCTTTTTTGAACTCAGTGTATTGATGAACAAACAATAAAAAACAATGGGTGGACAGAAGAGTTAACAACTTTTAACATTATTTAAATTCTTTTGACTAAAGCCTTACTATTTATACAAACCCACCACCTAGCTCTTGCTGTAGACACAAACAAGCACAGAGATACCATATCACACACATTCACAACATATTAAATGAATAGAATAGAAGTCATTCGTTTGATTTTTTAAAATTTTTATTAAGCCACACTACTGTGGCAAAGGCACATGGTGTGGCTGGCAATGAGAAACAACCAAAATGTCATTGACATTCAGTGAATATAAGACAGATTTCGTGAACATGTATCAAAAAGAAAACTGAAGTTTTGGTGTTAAATATTAATGAAATATACATCTGAAGATGTTTCTTTCTGTGATGAATTATTTGTCTATAGTGGAGAAACAGCAAAAGCAACATGGTTTCCATTTGCTGCTGTTTACTATTCTTTAAAAATTTTTTTGGGTTGCTAACTTGACTAAAAGAGACGCACAATTCTTCCAATGTTCTATTATTATCAAGTGATGATACAGGTTGATGCTAGATCTTTTTAGCAGGTATGTAAATATAGGCAATTTTTTCGATGGTGTGTGTCTCCCTTTGACACTTTCAATTAGGCTTGCTGATAAATAATAGTACCTGCAAAATAACATCTCTTTGCCTTAGAAAGTGACGAAAGGTTCTGTTCCGCTATATTGGCTATGAAAACAGAAACAATAACAAATTTAATTAAAAAAATTGAAGGGAGTAATCCATTTCCAGCACTTGTGCGTCTCTGGAAAATCAGTCTAGCAAACTAAACATCTAGTCGGGCCTTCCTTTATGACCCCAGCTGCAATTAATGAAGTGAGAACAAAGTCTAGCATCATTCTCCTTTAAGTAAGCAATGTAAATATTTTCCTTTTCTATTGCTTTTATGACCTGAGGTGGTTAGTTTTTATCTGTGTGTCTCCTCAGTTTAGCATGATTTACCTCATATGTGATCTACATGTGTTCTTGAACATCAGTAAGCACTGTTACTGTCAGTGAAAATGTTACTTTACTAAGTCTACTGAAGATAAATCTGCACTTATAATGTGCACAGAAATTTACTGTGGCTTGATATCAGCAGTTTTAAACTCAGGGACACACAACATTGGTCAACTGACTATTGGAGACGCACAACATGGTAAACATCAAACAGAGAGACACACAACTTCTTCTGAGATTGTTTTGCAAAATAAATTTTGACAGTTTGTTGTAACAATGGCTTAGTTATGATTGCTATTAAGTTAATGCAAACTGGATGCAAAAAAGGCAAATTTTTCACACTGACCTGAATTGGCAAAATTTTGCCTAATATTTAATTACATAACAGACTACAAACGTGAGAATGAAGAGTCTCCTCTAATTCTTGCAGATTTGAATTCTGCATTAAATTTCCTTTGTTTTCATTAGGATCTTATTTGATCAATCTGAATTTTTAAACATTTTTGGGATACTTCTCAAACATGTCCACGGAATCTGCCATAATTCAAATTCAATTAATTTCACAAATACTATAGATGATGGATGATGAAGCACAAGTATCAAAACAAACTGCCTGCTTTATAATTTATAGCCACAGTGTGGGACAAATTCCTTACTACATACATTATAAATTTTGCCCCTTCAAGAAATTTTCTTGGGGCATTTCAAAGATAAAGAAATATCAAAGACTTGATAACTGTTGCACAAAAGGATCCTGAAATGCTCAGCAAAACAGAATAAGATCATTCAAACAGTGATTTTGAAATCAGGGGACAAGAGCAAGGTTTTGCTCCTTTTCACACAATGCACCAAAAAATGCCATTTAATAATAATATTATATCAGTAGCACACATGCTATATAACATTTAATAACAATGTAATTGTTACTGTTGTATATAATCTGAGGAAAGACTCTGGGCAATAGGTAGTTGAAACAACATGACACGTATTACTTGTGCAGGTTGCTAGTTGTCAGTTCAGTGCCAGCAGTTAGCAATACATGTACTACATATAATATATATAAAAAAAAGATTTGCAAGGAACACAGTTAATAACATCTTGGTCATTAGATACCCTTAAGATGTGAAGTAACTGCTGAAATGAAGTCCTTGAGAATGGATTCTATATTAAATTATTGTCTTAATGCAATCAGTCCTTCTTGGTCTGTGTTCATGCACAATAATGATTGCTCATGGTTCAAATGTTTTTCAGAAGCCATAGAGTGCAAAATACCCAGCAGGTGATTATAAGATGAACATGGCAAGATATTACAGTTGCCTGTGCAGGCTGTGCTGTCCTCAGTGGTGTCTCAGGTGAGTCCTTGTCATGCATCAGAAATGTTGTTGGTGGTAGTGGTGGCCCATTTTGTTTTTCTGTGTGGCAGAAAGTTTGCTGATAATGCAGTATTTCCATCATGGACACTTCAGTCATTATGAATGAATGAAAGTTCCAGTCCAGGCAAGAACATGTCCAAGATAAATTGTTCCCATAGTCAGAACTGAATGACTTTTCACAAACAGTTTGTTCATTTCACTGGGTAGAGCACAATATAAAATTTCAGTATTCACACTTAAGCTAATGGAAAGCTGAGCCATCCTGTGCAAGGCACTTCAGGCAGGGTGAGAATTAGATGGCATCATAATATCAAATTTATTTTCACACCAACAGTTTAATTTGGCTAGGCGCAATGTGTTTTTGCTAAGGCATAATGAATTAGTAGTATTTCAGAGATTGCCAACACAAGGTGGAGCAAAGAAAGCATGAATAATGAGAAAGGCATGTCACATGATGACTTGTGTAATCTTGCTGCCTGTAAGTTACTGTAAATGCAACATTTCTATAATATATTATGTTCTCTGTTTTCTCTGGTAAGAGAATTTTTTATATATTGCAGTAGCATGAAATGGTATCGTATGTGACCAAAAAAGAGGGGTGCAGAACACACAAAAATTCCCATTTGATTTGTACACGCTGTCCTTCTACTACAACCATTGCTTACAATGTGATGTACAATGATGATTTAAAATATGTATATAAATTTCCCTTTGCAGCTAGCTACATTCAACTTAGATTTGCATCGTCAGCTTCCACTGTCAGCTTTAGAGAACGGCCCATTACACAAATTCTACAATGTCACTGGAACATATTCATTTCACGCAAGCATTTGTGATTTCCTCGAATCTGCAGCTTCCCAACAGCCACAGTTGCTCCTCATGGATATTGCTGCAAGCCATAAATAGTAGATACCATTTTGTACTATTACTAACAATAGTTTACAGGATTCCCACAGGTGCTTAAAATCTATGTTAAACTTAATAGCTCTGAAAACGAAACATAGATAAAGAAAATGTAACCATACAGACCGCGAGGGACCGTTATTGTGCTGACTGATGTAAAACCCAAATTCAAACTTAAGCAGGTGTTTAAAGTTATCCTTGAGAATATCAAAAATAAGGACTTTCATGCAAGGAGTTTTTTTGGACAACAATTCCGGCGTTTTTAAGGAGCCTTTAGATGGTAAGCAGGTCAAAAACTGGCAAAGAAAGTGGAAGGGAAAATATGTAATTAAAAAAAAATCTTACTGTTACTATGTGCCTGAAGACCCTCCACCCTTTTTAGATTTAATATCAACTACAAATTGATCATACGTCATCAAACTGGTTGATCAACAGAAAACATGCCCCCCAAATGATTTGTGCCCCGTCTCTTTCACCTTTGGCTGACCACATTTCTTACAAATATTAAGTAATTTTGTTCTTTGGTATGGTCTCTTTCCCTTCCACCCTCTTCAGTTTCAGCCCTGCGTTTCCGCCTTTCCGGAGCCTTGTGGCCCCAGAAGAAAGTTTGGCAGACATTCCACTAATTCCAGGCATTGTAGGCCCAGGGGAACCTGGTACCAGAATAAACTGGCCAGTGGGCGTCATGATGACTTTTGTTGATGGCGTGGCTGGAAAAATAGGTGTCAATTTTGGTGTTGGTGGTGGTGGCGGCGGTGGTGGTGATGGTGCCAAAGGATGTGGCTGGTGGTAGGGAGGAGGCAGCTGGCTTGCTGACTCAGCCAATTCCTTGGCAGGTGGCAAAGGGTCGGGTGCCACAGCTGGCGCAGCCGGTACCTCTAGTCCTCTGGTGAAGACTGTCACCTCCTGCCCCTTCAACCTCTTGTTGTGCCTAGGAAAGGGAATATGAAACATTTGTCAAATGTCAGAGAAAGAGGATTGGAAACATTGCAATAATATGGCTTTAGATGATGAATAGATATAAAGCAGGCAGCAAGAAATTGAGATGAAGTAGGAGGAGAGCAGTGAAATTATAATATCTGTAAAACATTCATTACAGACACGCCATTCACCTGACATTCACTTGAAAATTGAGCATGTCTTCCCCCTGCCTCACCCTACCATACAAACATGATAATATGCCATGATTACATATATGAGATTATTAGATTTTTTTTCCAGAATAGCCGAACAAAATGTCATGTCTTACCATTGTGCCAAAGTACGCTGATTGAGTTCAAAAAGCTGTATGCTGGTACCCTCCACCAAGCGTTGGTTCGAGAGGACAAGGTCCCGAATAGATTTGCAGTCCCGAAGGACCAAGGACCACTTCGGGGTCACATGTCTTCCCAAACGCTTTCCGCTTGGATGAAAGGAGACCAGGTCCTGGCAGATAGCCTCCACCAGGCGGTTCTGATCTGGCCAGTGGGCAGCCACCGAGTCGGTGCCAATGAAGCTCCTGTAACATAGGGACACAAAAATCCGTTACTTAAGTGGGTTGCTAGAAGAATGGATTTTTTTCTGTAGGGCCCATCTATAGCAACAGATTTCAAATTCTAAAAACACTGTCATAGCCAACAAGTCATCATAATTCAGCACTTTGCAGCAGGAGTAACAAACATAACATAACATACTGGTTCCTGTGGAGAGGCGGCAGAAGCAAAGGCATTGTCACAAGCTAGTTTCCTAATGTGTGGACTATTGAGATGTGAGGTAATGGTGTGTGACAGTGCAGTTTCCATCTACTGTACTGGATTGTTCATTTCCCCAGAAGTAATTTCAGAAAGCCCGCACACGCCCATAGCCTGGACGGCCGTCAAGTCCAACAGCGTCCTACAGGATGAGAAAATGGGAAAATTCACTGCCATGATCAGCCTGAAGTAGCCAGGTAATAGTGATCTGTATCCCGTATTGACAAAATAATTATGTGTGTAAAACAAGAACACATGCACATGAATGGTGACCAGGAAACGATGTGTATGCATTTCAAGTTTTATTCCAAATCTTACCTCAGGGTCCTTGGATGTGGACTCATCAGCAGCTGGGAAGTTGAGCCAGAGGAGGATGGCTGATCGGGATGGGTGGAATGGTGTAATCTTCCACCTCCATCAGAGTCCACCCCCAGGAGTCTCTCTTCCACCACAGCTATGACCTCATTGGGTTGGGGTATATCAAGGTCGATTGGTTGGAGCACCTGCCCTGTCTGGGAGTAGGCCACTAGTACTCCACACCAATCCTTTCTCCTGTTTGAGGGAAGAAGAAACAAATTGGTCTATTCTATTCAGGGGCGAAGCGTGGCCCTCTGCAGAGTAAGATCCTTATTACAGGACGTATCGCTACATCATATTTACATAATTATAAATGCAGCGACTAAAACAATGAAGCGGGTGCTAGCAGCTAAGCACTGCAAAATCTAAAGAGCGGACTATTCTTGTCAACAGGACAGGAATGCAGCAATTTACAAGCCAAACTAATCTGAAAATACCATTCATTCATACTAACAGACTTATAAACACATATTTTTCATTCATTTTTAAAAATATAATTTGAACGGCAAGTTTTCATTGTCATATTCATAGCCAGAGATTTTGTTATTCTACCATCTTATAAGTTTCTCGAAAAGGACCCATTAACATTAAATGTCACAAAGTGCTTAAGTGGCAACTCTGTTACCCAACGATGTGCAGTGATTTCGGAGAAGTGGCTATCTGCCGTTACGGTATAGGTTCGCTCGACCTACCAAGTGAAGTGATGTTCTTGATACGTTCGACTGATTTTGATCACAGTTATATCTAGATCTGGACTATATTATTATGCTTTGATAGCTCTTGCTGTGTGTAGAGTAAATTATTCTTAGATTATCTCAAACAAACAAAAAAATCCACACAAACTCTTTCACTCTAATCTTTATCTTTCGATTAGGATGAAAATGACCGCATAGTGAAAAACATGCATAGGTAAAATCAGGTCAAACTTTGATTATGATCCTATTCCCCCCCCCTATTCTGCTGTGTACGGGGCCGTGTCGACGAATACAGGATATGCTCAAGATAGCTTCTAGGTGTAGTCAAGTCTTTTTCGTCTTTGTTAATCACTGATTATGGACCAGTTCATAAGGTGTAGGTCCCTACAAAGATGCTTTTCGGTGAGGGGTGTTGGACTATATAAAAAGCAAATAGCGAGGTAGAATTGAATGCTGAACTGACTAAATGGGCTTGGAGTTGGGCTCGATCTGGAAAGCGTAGTAATTCTAGAATTAATATTCGAAGGGTAATCACTGATTATTTGATTATGAGGAAGCCTCGCCCTTAGTTCCATTACACAAAAAAAGGCATCACACAGAAAAAGGGATATATCTATACTATACATATTTGTGGACTTGAGATTTTTTGTTGCAAAAGGCTTCTGAACCACTCAACACTCAGACTTTTATATGGTGCATCAGAATGGATGTAAGGTTGCACAGTTTTTAATAGAAGTCACAAATCGGTGTAGTTTTTTTTATTGGAAATTTATTGTTTCGCCATCATTTAGATCTATTTTGAGTCATGGTTCGCCATTTTAAGATTTCGTTATCACTTCCTGCGATGTGTTCACTATCAAACACACTATCCCGTGCGCAAATCATGCTGTTGTACGGGATGCGCAGGGTGTCAACTCACAAAGGCAGAGCAGTAAGACTTATTTAAAAACAAACAAACAAAAATAAAATAAACAAATAGGAACAGGCCAGACGAAGCAGGTCCATAATAACTACCCAGAACTGAAACCAATATTCAAACCGATTTATCCCGGGCAGGGCCGGGGACCTCAGCTAGTTTCCTATAAATTGGAACAAACATATTATCCGCACCTTATACCACAGCAGAGTGACACATAAGTAGGCTGACATTGCGTTGGACTTTTGAGTTTGGCTGAAAATCTTGGCATAGGCAAAGCAAAAGGTTTAAGGTTTTCTTGTCTTTAGCAGAACACATACAATTCCAACATTCCGTTAACATTATACATGTATATCTACCTGTTTACATCCGTGGTTCAGATAGAGAAGGGTCCAGTTCCTTTCCCAGGACTTCTCTGCTGAGGTCATTCACTGCCTTCCTGAGGCCGAAGCTGTAACACCGCAGGGTTGATGGTGACTCCTGCAGTGAGGCGGCTGCTCGGTCCTCATTCCAGCGGGAAATGCCCTCCATTAAAAATGCCTGGAAATGGACATCACTGGCACTTGTCCCTGCACATGAAGAAATGCAACATGAAAATGTTTATTGAATATTATGACAACTGCTTCCACACTATCAGGGCTACCTGAGGGAAACTGGCTTGCTGATATGATAATTATTCCACTTAAGATAAACTCACGTCACCCGCTATACAGAGGTATGAACTGTATAAGTTATTACTTTAGAAAATTGCCATGAATGCAGAAGGCCCTTCCAGTAAATGTCATGGGCAAAATTATTATTTCACTTTTCAGGCATCTCTCTACCAACTACCCTCACTTGAACTTACCGGGGATAAATTTGACCAGGTGGCTGTGGAAAGATTCAAGGGAGGTGGAACCCCGCCCACAACGGTACACAGGCCGGTTCATTCCTCCCTTCCTCAGTGTGCCAGTCTGTGTGTACAGCTGGACTCCTGGAGGGTCCTGGATGCACATCGTGTTCCTGCGCTGCAATTCCCACATGGCAGCAGCCCTGTCCACATCCAGGAGCGGCACACCAAAGGTATCTTTGCCTGCCTCACTGGTAAAGATCTGCAAAAGAAAACAGGCAGAAGACATTGAGATTGATCAAAAGGCCAAACAATGTACTGTATACAGTAAAAGAATTAATAAATTTGTGGAGAGCTGCACACATAATACATGTATAATAATATGATTATTGTCAGAGAAGGATGAAACTATTGAAAGCTTTTAACCCTTGTCCTGTGGGAGGCCACTATATTGGCCACCCCGCACAACACGCGAGGCCAATATTGTGGCTTACATACTGCAAACCTGGTCCTGCGGGAGGCCAATATATTGTATGGCAGTGCTGCTCATTGTGTTTTGTTTATTCCGTTACCACGACTATCGTTTTTTTTCACGTTTTTTCCCCCCACACAATTTTCGCGTGTTTATCTATCCTGTCACCCCTTCTATGTCTGACAATATGGTATCGTCCGAGTATGTTTATTACGATGCAACTATTTGTAATTATTCGTCATGCTCATGTAATAGTACTGACGGTCTGAAGTTCGAACTGGGTAGGCTCTGATAGGCTCACGCGCAGCAGCCTTTTTCGCCCATTGCCAACTGTGACCGGCCGTGACTTTCGCGTATTTACATGGTCTCGAAAACCGTCCGTTTTGTTTCGTTAACATCGACTTGTCGGCACTTCCAATACATATTTTTAAAGGGCAATGAACGTTCTTCAAAATGGCATTCTCCAACTTTGTGTCGATTTGATAAATCCAGGGATATTTTGATTATAAAATGAGGTAAATTTTGAATCTGTGAGTGCATAGAATCTACTTAGTATCTCAAGCCTAATGACTGTCAGTGGGACTTACCATGCCATCACTTTCTCGGCAGGTCACTGTAAAAGGATATCATAATAATGATGGGGACTTTACTGATCCATGTATGAGACAAAGAAGTTATCATAAAAATAAGAGATATAATATAATAAAGGCAACGTTGACATACTTTTGTGGGTGGTACAAGCTCCAAGAGTGCAGCCTCTGGCTGAGGCATGGGCTGCTGCAGCTGCTCTGGTGGCTGAAGTGGTGAGTCCGAAGAGGGGCCAGCTGCAAGACAGCAAATACTCAAATTTCAGTATTTTTGACATGGTCGAGGGGGGGGGGGTGAGGAGAGGGGGTGTCTGTGGTTATAATATATCTTCACATTGTAGTCATGTATAAGGTATTATTGCATTCTGATGGGTGCCACGACCCTACTATATGTCATTTGTCAACAGTGATAGCCATTACATAAAATTAGATTAAAAGTTGTGGGTGCAGGCCAGAATGGATTTTCCTTCCCTGACAAACCTGCCCAGCAGAGCCCATGGTGATAATGACATTTAATTAGATGAGACAGCCAAAATGTACACGTAAGGTAAATCATTTCTGTACATGTTCATTTTTGCAGATTTCAAAGCAGTTCTGAATGTGTACTGTCATGATTCGAGTGTTATTAAAACTCACGCAGAACGTGAGTGTTTTTTTTTACCAGGGCCATGAGAAATTGGCTGGTGGCCTTGAACGGTCCTCGCCAATTATAGTTGGTGAGAGAATAAATGTAAAGTTAAACTGTTAGATTCACGCTCGTGGGTTTTAATGTTCGTGATTAATAAGTAATGGAGTAGGGGTGAAACAAGGTGGGGATAGTTGACATTGTTAATTATGACTAAACAAGTTTTGCACGTTAACTGGCTGGTAGAATAGTGCAGAGGTATTACTACAATTAAAATGGTGGGAGGTTTCGGCCAATGAGATAACTGAACTAATTGGGCCAGCGGACTAGCACTGCTGGGTAGTTAGATAGTATAAAACGTCGTGTAACGTTCAGATTTGGTGAATACAGACGAGCAGAAGCATCGTGTCGTGAAGTATCTCCGGTTGACCAGTACCTGAACTGTGTGCTTTGAAGACAAGAAGTCCTTGCTTTTGTGGGTGGTACAAGCTCCAAGAGTGCAGCCTCTGGCTGAGGCATGGGCTGCTGCAGCTGCTCTGGTGGCTGAAGTGGTGAGTCCGAAGAGGGGCCAGCTGCAAGACAGCAAATACTCAAATTTCAGTATTTCTGACATGGTCGAGGGGGGGGGGGTGAGGAGAGGGGGTGTCTGTGGTTATAATATATCTTCACATTGTAGTCATGTATAAGGTATTATTGCATTCTGATGGGTGCCACGACCCTACTATATGTCATTTGTCAACAGTGATAGCCATTACATAAAATTAGATTAAAAGTTGTGGGTGCAGGCCAGAATGGATTTTCCTTCCCTGACAAACCTGCCCAGCAGAGCCCATGGTGATAATGACATTTAATTAGATGAGACAGCCAAAATGTACACGTAAGGTAAATCATTTCTGTACATGTTCATTTTTGCAGATTTCAAAGCAGTTCTGAATGTGTACTGTCATGATTCGAGTGTTATTAAAACTCACGCAGAACGTGAGTGGTTTTTTTACCAGGGCCATGAGAAATTGGCTGGTGGCCTTGAACGGTCCTCGCCAATTATAGTTGGTGAGAGAATAATTGTAAAGTTAAACTGTTAGATTCACGCTCGTGGGTTTTAATGTTCGTGATTAATAAGTAATGGAGTAGGGGTGAAACAAGGTGGGGATAGTTGACATTGTTAATTATGACTAGACAAGTTTTGCACGTTAACTGGCTGGTAGAATAGTGCAGAGGTATTACTACAATTAAAATGGTGGGAGGTTTCGGCCAATGAGATAGCTGAACTAATTGGGCCAGCGGACTAGCACTGCTGGGTAGTTAGATAGTATAAAACGTCGTGTAACGTTCAGATTTGGTGAATACAGATGAGCAGAAGCATCGTGTCGTGAAGTATCTCCGGTTGACCAGTACCTGAACTGTGTGCTTTGAAGACAAGAAGTCCTTGCTAACAGTAGGCGTGACCAATGGTAATATATCTTATTTGTTCAAGCATAATAGAGATCGGAGATAGAGAGAGAACTACAGCCTCATAGGAAGTCTAAGGAAACCCCAGCTGGCACTCGACCACGAGTGTCCTGTATCATAGATCTATTGCCATAGTATGATTGGAATAATATAGCACATTGTTGATGAATTGAATAGTGATTGTGCATAAAATATAGTCTTTTGGCAACTGCTTAAATTACCTACAAGCCGAAGAGTGCTTCTGTAGGCTTTGAACATACTGGGCTCTCCTAACACTCAAGCCCATATGATTTAGGGAGAGTTTGCCTGGCGACTGGCCAGTGGCGACTCAACTGTCACTTTAAATTGATATCTAGTTTCGTATAATATACCTATTTGCTATTGATTGCAGTACCTCCATAGTTACATGAATATCATTGGTTAAGTTATTAATTAGAGTTTTTTTGGTTTGAATATATATACCCCTATTGTCTTTTGTTTTGTTATTAATATTTATGTAAACTATGGCCTGACCGGCCTGACATATATACGCTCTAGTTATTTAATACTTTTCTTGTGTGGTTGTGTCCGAGTGTGAGTTAGCTGCCGAAAAAAATTAGTCCAATTCTGCCCAATCTGGGAACACTGTTGTGAGATCGAGAGAAATGCCGCGGGGGGGGGGGGGGTGGGGTGGTGTGAGGTAGAGAGGAGACCAAGTGCTCCCAATCAGGGAGGCTTCAATCTCTGTAGATTTTACGGCATTCGCTCTGAAGTGCGTGGGTTTCAACTGTGCAGTTAAAACTGCATTCACATGGCATAATGCCCCCCCCCCCCCATGCATATTCAATTATAGGCTCATCTACTTTTCAGTAATTTTAATCGAAAGAAGTTAGCGTGACGTGAAGATCCCATCATAATTTTATGTTTCGTTACCTTGAGAAAAACATGAAACCACATTTTATTTGTAGGCTACCTCAGTACAATCCACAAGACTGCCTGGAGAGAACAAACCGGAGTTGACTCAGGCATGCGCAACATGACCACTCCCTTACTTTTAGATTCACACAGATGCCAACATCGTGGGCCCTATTTACCTGATTGGCTATACTTTCACACAAAGGACTGACCACGTGCGAACTGACCACATGCGACTAGTCTTGCGTCATCGCCCACATCCGCGGTGGGTGGCCATCCCACCACTGTAGCGACCTTCCACAGTTACACTATCTCGCAGTCTTACTAGAACCAAGAGGCAAGCCTAGCAAAGGCCTGAATTTTACCACTCTGTGCACAGAAACTGCCCCCCCCCCCACTCTGTGCACAGAAACTGCCCCACCCCCCCCACCAAAATAATTATTTAATGATTTTTTCAATCAAAATTTTCTCTCCAGCTTGACGGCTCTCCCAAAAACAAGTAAAAAACCACAAACCCGCACAGGGAAAAAAATTCCCGCAAATCACGAAAAAACTAGAATCTTGATCTAGACCCTAGATCTAGATCTAGATCAGCTCAATTCCGCGGTTTCCAGCCTAATCTGGGAACACTGCTTGTCTATTATTTTGGTTTGTTACACTGGCTAGATCTAGATCTAGATATCTAGATCTCTAGATCTAAGATCTAGAATCTAGAATCTAGATCTAGATCTGTGCATCACTTTAACACATTACCAGGGCTGAAAGTACCAACAACAAACAAATATGCATAAAATCATAAACATCTACTTACAGACATCTTCCTTGGACTTAAATCACAAGCAAAGGCACAGATCAGCAAAATAGCACATAAAATAGTCCGGTCACAGTTAACGCACTGTGTTCCGCGAAGTCTGAAGTTCCACGGTCAGCGTCAAGCACATCGCTAGGCCTATGCCAGTTTTGATTGGCCGCTACAGTCAAAATTTGTCAAAATTGCAGCCTTCTCATTGGTCAAGACATTCCCAACATTTAACACTTTAGTTGCTGAGGCCTTTTTGTACTATGTACTTGCCAGTGCTGAAGCTCTGAGTCAGTTCAAGCCAAAAATGGGTCCCTTTACAAAAAAAATCATATCTTCTAAAGTTCTCAATAAATCAGGTTGCAATTTTCAAGATATATTGACAGATGAATGAGGATTTTAAAAATGTGACCAATTTATGCAAATGAGGTCATGTGACCCCAGCGGCCATATTGGATTTGAGTGTGAAAGTGAAATATAAGGGTACCTTACTTTATTTTGCTATTGTGACTTTGAAAATGATCAAAAAGAGCCCATATTTGTCTCAAATCATGCAGAAGCAATGCCTTTTGATTAACAAGTGATAGAATCACATTTGTATACATTGTAAGATATAAAAAATACAAGTAGAAACGAACATGAAATAAAAACGAAAATGCCAAAAACAGAAACTGAAGTGTTGTGTTTACCTTATTGTTCTGTTTTATTATTGTGAACTGATGGCTGTTTTGTCACTGGGCCTTTCTCTTTCTATTTCCTTGGGCCCCTGGGTTGCCTGGCCCAGGCTCATCCTCAGCAAAAAGGGTCCTCATCAGCTGTTCTAGGGCCACGCCCCCTAGCATCCCCTCCATCCCCACCTCTTACCCCTATAAACTCAGTCGGAGTTGTAGGCCTATCACCAGTTCCATCACTGTCACTATCAGACTCACTATCTGCACGACTAAGCCATGAATTATCGCTTTCTGAGTCAGAATCATGGCGATATATGTCTTCTTCATCCATGCTGGGTGTTGGAAAATTGTGTACTTGCTAAATTTTCACTAATTTGGTCAACAACAGCCTTCAATCGTCGTCAACGAAGCCACAAAAATTCAACAGGAAGTAGAAACCACTCTCTGCTTCGCAGAATAAGTTTCCGTGCGAAGCAACTTCGTCCCGCTCGTACTTCGCATGACTCGTGCAGTATGGTCGGTACTCGCCAAATGGCGTGCATAGCACTGAGCCGGGGAAGTGACTACACGCCAAAAGGCGTGTATAGCAACTAAAGTGTTAACAAATTTTGACCGCGGAGTCCAATCGAAAATGGCACTGTGAGTCGCGATTTGTCTAACGGTCTAAGGGAATTAACCAATATAATTATGATGCGACTAAGATTTTTACTTGTTAGTTCCCATGGACCATCATTCGAAATTAAATGTCTACAACCGTCTCTCTCTCTCTCTCTCTCTCTACCTGTCTGTCTGTCTTCTCTCATCGCCTTCTTCTTTCTTCTGGAGTTTCCTTTTTTTTTCTTTCCACTATACCTTGAGGTTTAATCTTTCTTATCCGCGTACGACAATCTGGTGCAATGGGGAAAAAAGAAAGGCCAACTGTCAAAGACAAGTTGAAAATTACACATCTGTAACCATAGATCCACTATGAAACGTCTGTACCACCAGAGAGTATAGATCTATACTCTCTGGTACCACTTCTGGTCTACCAAAAAAATTTACGTGTTAATTCCCTTTGACCACAACTCGCCGATCTATACGTTGTACTGTCGTGTACAGCTCCCCCTGTCTTTATCTGTCTACCTGTATGTGTTTAGCTGATGGTCTTATGCTTCCCTTCTCTCTTTATCTCCCATTTTTCTCTTAATCTATTCTTAAACCGGATCTGCCTACTTTTTACCATTGTTACATGGCTTCACTTTACGCATTTTATATCTGTAGGCCTACTATTGGCATGGTGTAAGAGATAGAAACCCCTTTACAATGCACCAGTTTGATGATGGATCACGTCTGAAGATTGTCAAAGTTTTGTTTACTCTTTAGTGCACCATACATTTCAAACTGGCGGATTGCAAAGTCTTTGGTGGAGGGGTGGTTGGCAAAAAAAAAGTGAAAATTTCTTAGGTGAGTTACAATTCAAATAATTATATGGACATATTCATTGATTCAATGAAAACTATTTTATACAGTCATACGTCTTACATGTGTTTGTCTCCCAGTGGGTCTTTATTAAGAGGAAGGAAACTTTCAACAGGTGAGAGGAACAGCAGAGAAAGAACCCCCTTTGTCAAGTGTTTTAGCCCTTTAACTTCCTGACACTCGGGGGGGGGGGGGGAGGAGGAGCATGCCACACCAGACAGATCGTGACTTCTGGTGCTCCTTCGAGATCGCTGTTTTCTTTTTCCTTTTTCTACTGCCTGGATTTGAACCCGCAACCTTCACTGCATTACCCCTGGTTCCCAAAGAACAAACATTTTATCCACCAAACTACTGCAGTGGCTGTTATAACTGCGTTTGAAGTACATGTAGAAAGCAAAAGGGGAAAATGGGGGAGGGGGGGGGTTGGGAGAGCTTGGATAGTGGAGTAAACCCCTCAAAAAAGATTTCACTAGTAGGTCTTTTGACTCGACAAGCTCATAGTGTTGCATATCAGAAGAAATCTCCCAAATTGGCACCGCGGCTAACTCTGTTTGGCTTATTTTATCCCATTATCTGGTTTGTTTACTTCTTCGCTCGGGCGGAAGTAGAGAAGGGAAAAAAGGTCACTCACGCGGGGCAGGTAGTCAGGCATTCACTCACAAGAAGCACGCGGGGCAGGTAGTCATTCTTTCACTCACATGAAGCACGCGGGGCAGGTAGTCATTCATCCACTCACATGAAGGAGAAGTTTCCTCACGAATCAGTCGTTTCTTTGTCAATAAACAGTTTAATTTCATGTTACTTCAAGTCTTCTTCAGTATATTGCTAATGTGCGTTGTTCAGAATTCGCAACATGGTGCCGAAACCCGGGAAGTTTCGTTGAGAACATTCCAGTTCCATCAGATCACGTAAGCCAAGCCCTGTCCCAGTAGCAGTCGATGAAGAGTGTTTCAAACAGTTAAGTAAACGATGTCGGTCTTTTCATTATCATATTCATCATTGACATTTGTAGTCTAGCCTACAGACTACTAAGAAGTTGAATCGGTTTCATTTTCAAGTCTCCAAACCTAGATCTAGATCTGGATTCGAGTAGGTCTGGTTTCATTCATCATTCATCAGTAACCTGATCTTCGGACAGACACCTGTTTAGTTTAGTTACATCTTCCTAGACATTATCACGTCATGGCAGAAAACCTAACGCTCGAACAAGCTCAACGTTTGCGCACGTCAGCCAAAAGTTGGCTTACCAGAGAATCAAATATTCTCCAGGCCTTGCTTGATGCAGCAAAGAGAGATCTTCCACAAGTAAGATTCCACGTAACCCAGTTTCAAGCAAGGCTTGACAAGTTCGACACTGCTCAATCTAGCGTCGAAGCAGTCATCAACCTTGACGATCTGGAGGGTGACATTGCAACATCAGCAGACTACAGAGACGCTGCATGCACAGTCTACCTCAAGGCCCAAGAGGTAATCTCCGCAAGTGTCAGACCACCTAATGAAATTGATTTGGTGTCGGATCGTGTCTCAATAGCGTCGGCAGATGCCCACCAACCATCACAAGCCACAGCGAAATTACCTAAACTTGAGCTTCCCAAGTTCAGTGGGGAAGTGACAGAATGGACATCGTTTTGGGACAGATTTGCTGCAGTGGTCCATACTTCAACTGGTCTGGCTCAAATCACAAAATTTACGTACCTGCAGTCCCTACTCAAGGGCGAGGCAGCAGCAGCCATCAAGGGTCTGCAGACCACAGCCGAAAACTACGACACTGCCGTTGACATCCTACACAAACGTTTTGGCAGAAAAGAAAGAATTATCTTCAGCCACATCAGCCAACTTCTGGCCACAAGTCAACCTCGGAAGGGAGGCAACAGCTTGTGGGCCTTGCATGACGAGCTGCAGGCCCACGTGAGGAGCTTGGAAAACCTTGGTATCTCACAAAACACGTACGGGGTAATTCTCACTCCACTCATCTTGCACCGTTTTCCAGCAGACATCCGTCTAGAGTGGGCGAGGGTGGGAGAGAGGAAGGAAGGAGACCTTGCCTTCCTCATGAGCTTTATTTACGACGAGATAAGGAGGCGAGAAAGGGCAAACAATTTCGTTCCCTCCACCAACTCCTCAGAAGGGGCAAGAAGACGACAAACAGGGGCTGCGCTGTCCATCAACACGGGTACAGGTGGACCTCCCAGTGCCTCGAACTCTACTAATACTCATGAGAAAAACGTAAGATGTGTGTTTTGCAACGAAAACCATTTCTCATCAGATTGTGCTCAGCTACATAACTTGGATGTACAACAAAGGAAGAGCAAACTAAGAAACCTAAAACGTTGTTTTATTTGTTTAAGTGGTAATCACATCGCCAGAGACTGCAAGAGACAGTGCGGTTTGTGTAGAGGAAAACACCACAGACTCCTCTGCAAGCGTTTTATTCACTCGGATCATGGTATAAATACCACAGTGAAAAGTATTTATCCTAGTCAGGATGTTAAAGTTCCCTTAGGGAAAGTTGGATCTGCCGGGGCTTCTGTCGGTGCGGATGGGCACGTAGTTGGCATCAATTACACACATTCACAAACCTTGGGTGCCACAACTCTTATGCAAACAGTTCATTGTAAGGTGGGGAGCCACAGTGTGTCCATCCTATTCGACAGTGGTGCCGACAGGTCATTCATTACTAGACGTCTAGCACATGAGTTGGGTCTTGGGCCGTTGGGTCGAGAGTCAGTTTCTTACTCTTGTTTTGGGAGAGGGAAACCAGGTAAAGAAAGCCCTCGTAACATTTACAAACTGACTCTCGGCACACCTGCCCAATATCTACATTTGATTGAGATTGATTCTATCTGTGCACCTATGTTTAGAACAAGAATACCTGATTCGCACATGGGGGTATTTGTTGGCTTACCTTTCACAGAGAATTTTTCAGCAGACAATCCTATCAAGATTGACATCCTGATAGGAATTGATCACTATTGGCAGTTTATGAAGCCGAATTATGTCCATTCATCTGTCGGGTTAGTGGCTCAGGAGACCTCTTTGGGTTGGATCTTATCAGGAACCTGGCCTAGTGTCGGGAAAGGTAACATATGTTCCTCTCAGTTTCTTTGTCACACTAACACCACCTCTGTGTCAGATAGCCTTATCAGGAGTTTATGGGAACTGGACTCTGTTGGAGTCAAGGACTATGCAGAGACGACAGACGATACAGTGCTCGCAGACTTTAACCGAACCGTTAGGTATGAAGATGGTAGGTACACTGTGAGCTTGCCCTGGAAGTCCGAGGTCATGAGGAGTCAGCTGTTGAACAACAAGCCGTTAGCGGAGAAGCGTTTGGACAGTTTGACACGCAGATTGGCCCGTGATCCTGAACTTGACAGTAAGTATAATGAGGTTTTGGCTGAGCTAGAGAGTTTGGGAATCATCAAGGAAATTGCCCCTGAGGAAGAACACGGTTCTCGTCCGATTTATTACATGCCCCACAGACCTGTTGTAAGAGAGTCAAGTTCAACAACAAAGGTAAGACCAGTCTTTGACGCATCAGCCTCAAGCTTTAATGGGATTTCTCTCAATGATTGTCTAGAAAAGGGTCCTTGTTTGATTCCAAATCTTGTTTCTATTCTCATGAGATTCAGGAGGTTTCCCATAGCTATCACTGCTGACATCACCAAGGCCTTTCTGCAGATCAGAGTAGACCTCAAAGATCAAGATGTTCACAGATTCTTGTGGAGATTTGGTGACCGAACAAAGGTAATGAAATTTGACAGAGTGCCTTTCGGCAACAAGGCAAGTCCGTTCCTGTTGAATGCCACAATTCAACATCATTTGTCGAAATTTCCTGTTGGTAAGACTATCTCAGAGTTACAAACCAATCTGTATGTTGATGATTTTCTGTCAGGGGCTGATTCTCTTGAGGAGGCTCACTCTATCATCTCCGAAGCTAGAGACATCTTATCTAGTGCTGGCATGTGCTTGACCAAGTGGTCTTCCAACAAAGATGAACTTTGTGGTGTGGAAAAGAACTTCTCAAACCTGGAATCAGACTTTTTAAAGGTACTCGGACTGAAGTGGAGCTGTGCTCTTGACTCTTTTTCGTTCACCAGTCTTGAGATTCCATCTGGACTCATTATCACTAAGAGAGTTGTTCTCAGTTTTATTGCCCGTTTGTTTGACCCTCTTGGGTTTCTCACTCCCTTTACCATTAGAGCAAAGTTCTTATTTCAAGAACTGTGGCTATTAGGGATAGATTGGGATTTGGAGGTCCCCCCATCCATCAGTGATGAATTTCATGGTTGGCTTGAAGATCTTGCTTTATTGCAAACATGGAACATTCCTCGTTGCTATGTGCATGGCTCATGGAGTACAGGGAGCAACCCTGAGATCCACATATTCTGTGACGCTTCGGAGAAAGGTTATGGCTGTTGTGCATATCTCCGAGTGCAGGACGAAAATGGGTATCATGTCTCTCTTATGATTTCCAGGGCGCGAGTTGCCCCTGTGAAAAGGATTACGTTACCTCGTTTGGAACTGATGGGAGCACTGCTTGGTGCTCGAACATTGAAATTCATTCAGGAGTCTCACATTGTGGGTACTGAATGTACTTATTTCTGCTATACTGACTCCATGATTACCTTGAGTTGGATTAAGAGCAGGGCCGACAAATGGAAATGCTTTGTGGCCAATCGAGTGAGGGAGATCCAAAGTGTCACCGACCCCAGTTGCTGGTCTCACTGTGCAGGAACAGACAATCCTGCAGACTTCGTCACTAGAAGCTTTTCGGCCTCCCAGTTGATTGCTTCTTGTATGTGGTTGAGGGGCCCTAGTTGGCTACATTTTGACGACGTCATCACTGAACAAGAACATAACCTGTCTTCTGTGGTGGACGCTGAGGTGGGTTTGGAGGAGGAAGTGGGGTTGGCAACGACAGTCTGTCATAGCGACACCCTTACCTCCCCAGTCCTTCCAGTGGAACGCTGGAGCACATTGTCCAAATTAGTCAAGATCCTAGCGTGGATTTACCGTTTCTTTGGAAATTTATCTGGACGCCGTGCTCGCAAAGCCTCCAGGCATCTAAAGACAGAAGAACTGAAAGATGCTGAGACTAAATTGTTTTGGGTGACTCAGCGAGAACACTATTGTTCTGACATCAGATCTTTGCAAGAGGGAAAGGAAATTCCCAGGAGCTCCATTCTTTATAAGATGCACCCATTTCTGGATGAAAAGGGATTACTGAGGATGGGAGGACGGCTCCAGTTCTCAGCCTTGTCCTTTGATGAAAGACACCCTATCATTTTGCCCAAAGGTCATGTGGCCCTCTTGTTGACTAGGTTTTACCACCAAACTTTCAAACATGCTGGGGTTGGCTTGATGTTGTCTTCTTTGAGAGACAAATTTTGGATCATTGGCTTAAGAGCTCTGGCAAGACAAGTCAAGAGAGAGTGCTTTCATTGCCAGCGTTTCGATGCTGGTCCTTGCAATGAACCTTTTGCTCCATTACCAGAATCACGGGTAACAAAAGCCACACCCTTCTCAGTCACTGGTCTCGACTTCGCAGGACCTTTGTATTGTTCCGATTACAAGGATCAGAAGTTTTATATTCTTCTCTTCACTTGTGGCGTGGTGAGAGCCATCCATCTTGAGTTAGTGATGTCTCTTAAACTGTCTGATTTCCTTATGGCCTTTCGCCGTTTTGTGGCAAGAAGAGGTATGCCCACCATTATCTATTCAGACAATGCAAAAACCTTCATTAGTGGGTCTCGCGAGCTTACAAGGGCATTTGGAACCATGTGTCCAAGTTGGAAATTTATAGCTCCTCGCTCCCCATGGTGGGGAGGCTGGTGGGAGAGGATGGTTCGTAGTGTCAAATCCATCTTGAGGAAAACAATTGGTGGTAGTTCTCTTCCGAGGACTGAATTAGACACTCTTTTACAGGAAGTTGAGGCATGTATCAACTCCCGACCTTTGACTGCTGTACATGACGATGCGGAAGAAAACAAGATTCTTACACCCTTTCATTTTCTTCTCGGTAAGGGATGTCATATGTTACCCATGGATGCCCTTTCTTCTTCAGTTAATCAGAAGGTTGTAACCGAACAGTACTTTGCTCAACAAGCAACTCTCACTCAGTTTTGGAAGGTTTGGAGCCAGGATTATCTTCGCAATCTTCCCCAAGTGAAGACCAATGGTCGCAGAGGTTCTATCAAGGAAGGTATGGTGATAATAATACGGGAGGACAACACACCGCGTCTCCATTGGCCCATAGGTGTTGTGACCAAACTCTTCACTGGTAAAGATGGTATCCCTCGAACAGTAGAAGTTCGGACTGCCAGCGGGTTGCTAGTCAGGTCTATCCAGAGAATTCACAGTTTGGAACTACAATCAGGTGAGTCAGATTCTGATTTGTCTATGTTGAGAGACACAGATGACTACCCTCATGAAGTTGACGTTCCTTCTCGGCAGAGAGAACAAGCAGAGAGAAACTCTACAGTTAACCAACCAGGTAATGGCAAGGTAGCTGAAAGTGACAAATCGGTTGCCACTAGAGCTGGTCGAACCGTCCGCCCCAGGACCGTTTTAGATTTGTAGATCATGCTATTTGTGTAAATCTAAGGTCTTTTACTAAATCTGGTAGTAGTAGTACACAATTCTGTTATCGTTATCACTAAACATCTTGTTGCTCTGGATTCTGATGGACATCTCTGACCGTTATGTTCAACGTTATGCTTCAGTCTATGATAACCTTCAATTGCTCTCCCAACTCATCCTACATATCGGCATCATCAGCATTTCTGTCGGGGATTTCCTATGAGTCCATTGTTACTTGTTACATATATTGTTATTGTTCTATGTTATGAAGTATACCATAATTTTATCTTATTCATGTGTACTTTGATACAACTTTGTGTTGAAAAACAGTAAGGCTTTGAGAAATTAGTATCGTTTAATTTTAAGAAACATGTCATCAGCTTGCAATTTTTTGTTCATTAGTGTCAATTTCTTGCCATTCGTGACTCAGGTTTCAGAAGAAGTCCAGTCTCTTACGTTTCTAAAATTGCAAGAATTATTCATTTCAGTTAAGACTAAACATTTCCCCTTCATTTGGGGTATAGATACGCTGGATTTGTTTTCACCCTGGGTGCGTGAAATCAGATTGAGAGGGTACTTTCTCTACTTTTATTTGATTTAATGATTTACTTTGAAATCATACTGTTTGATTTATTCACTTTGCTTTCATGTTTAGAAACTTAAGCCGGCAGTCTTCCGGAATATAAATAGACGTGTGTGTGAAGGAAGAGTGACTGGCAGTGCTTTAATATTGTTTAAAGTTGCAAGACACTGCATTTCTACACTACATGTAAATTCTACATTCTCTTTGACACCACATTACTCAATACACATATTGATGTACCGTAATCGGTCGCGGTTGCTTCTCTTTCCCAAATGTGAGTTTGAATTATTTAGTATTGGAGGTTTTATAGCCTTCATGTGCACTTACCCTTGAGTCATTTGTGTTTATTTTGGACTCTATACATGTATTTAGTAGTCCAAGGTGGGGAGTATGTTGCATATCAGAAGAAATCTCCCAAATTGGCACCGCGGCTAACTCTGTTTGGCTTATTTTATCCCATTATCTGGTTTGTTTACTTCTTCGCTCGGGCGGAAGTAGAGAAGGGAAAAAAGGTCACTCACGCGGGGCAGGTAGTCAGGCATTCACTCACAAGAAGCACGCGGGGCAGGTAGTCATTCTTTCACTCACATGAAGCACGCGGGGCAGGTAGTCATTCATCCACTCACATGAAGGAGAAGTTTCCTCACGAATCAGTCGTTTCTTTGTCAATAAACAGTTTAATTTCATGTTACTTCAAGTCTTCTTCAGTATATTGCTAATGTGCGTTGTTCAGAATTCGCAACACATAGTATTATTGATATTGTGTATAAAATGTTGATTAACAATTCTGTACTGTTTTCTCATACATACAAGAATGCAAAATACACTCGGGAAAGTGGAACTGTACTCAATTTCAAACAAACATCACTAGTAATTGAAAAAAAAAAACGAAAAAAAAAACAATAGATGGTAGAATCTACGTATTTTATTGCGTAAAGTATTGCTCAAGAGCTTTGAAATGTGCATAAATCATGATAAAAGAGAGTGCTGCATACAAGTCAATGCAGAAAAGATAGGATAAAATCCATTATCCAATCAAGTAAGAAAATTTGAAAATCTTGAAGTTTTTCAGATCAATTGAAATTGCATGTAATAACATCAGCAGCTGCAGTGATGCTTGACATGATGCCTTCAATAATATTAGAATATTAGCCTGTTTGCAACAGATCTTCATCTTTGAGAATAACAGCCTTGTGAAAGTTGTACAACTTCAAGGCACATAATGTCATGTACTGATCAATTTTTTTGTTCAGTGTTTTACTTTGTGGAGAAATGAAAGTTAAAATTAAAAACAGTATGACTCAATAACAATGAAACAATTTTAACAGAAACTATAGCAACACACTGTTAACTTGTTGCATATGTCGTTCTGTATTCTGTATGTATGTTGTTCAATTGAAAGAAAAGCACCATATGAACATGAAGAGATTTTACATGACATGTTTAAAAGAAAAAAAAAGAAAATTGAACCTGCAATGAAGAACATATTTTTTTAAAAGATGTCAGGTTAACACACAGAGACATGAAAATGAATGAACAAGTGATAGCTGGAGATTATCATGCTCACTACCTTACAGGGATTCAGTAAACCAGTACCGATAAACTGTATTTCAGTGTTTTTTTCTTGTAGGTTTAGGGGACATTCTATTTCCTTTGGTTTTAAATGAAATTTAGTATAAAAAGCATCAATTTAATATGTTATAATACCTGTACTGGGATTCATACACATAAATTATAAAACTTGCTCTGTAATTCAGATCAGATCTCTCAAATTTTAATCTTGAAGTTGTCATTTATGAGAATCAATGTCATCACTGAATTTCTTAATAATAATATGGAAACTTGTGTTGTCTGAAGGCATGTCAAGGAGGAAAACAGATGGTGTCAAATTTAAAAATATATTCATACACAACATACCACACTGACTGAGGTGTGTGTTGATATTCAGGCAAAAAAAAATTCCACATCGCTGGTGTATTTCACAATGGCTAAATTTGACTCATGCTGATTGCCGGCCTGGGCAACAAATGGTTCGGCTCTTGAAGCAATGGCACTAAGTAAAAACAAACCATTCCTTATGATTTACAATTCAAAATTTCTTATGTTTATGTTTAGCCATGTGTTTGAAGCAGCATTGTGGTTTGTTATCTAGAAGTACATACAACAACGTTATTACTATTGTTATAAACTATTATTTTGCAATAGATTGTAGTCAGCACAAAAGGTTTGAAGATCCCTTCATCTACTGCCCATAGTTGCCTTTCTCTCCTGAGGTTCCACCACGTCCATAACCTGTAAAAAAAAATAGAAATTATGTAAAAAGATTGTTTGAAAGTAATTAAACCTTTATGAATAACTTTAAATCCAGTTACATTTACAGAGAATGTAAATTTATACAAACTTTTGAAAATACTGTTAACTTCTAAAGCTTGATCATCAAGAAACGACCTCCAGTCATGGGGCTATCTATAAAGTACCTACCCAAGCAGCAACCCAACGTCAGTGCGATGTAGATTGGTTTAAAATTTCCGATAGAATTGGTAGATGACAGTAGAAGTGGATTAGCTACATCAAACCAATGGCAGCATGATGTTGTAACCAGCAGATCTACATAGGAATGATGTCCTTACAATGTGCAGATTTAATGTCAGTCCGATGCATCAGATTTCTATAGAGTTGCTTGATTTTTGGGCAATTTTTACTCCCATGTATGTTTTTCATACATTTTGCTTTAACACCCCTGCCCCCATGGGTTCATGGCCAATATAATAACGCCTGTGCATGACAAAGGTATGATCCACTAAAACTTTAAGTGATACGTGTATTTACATGGACTATTTAACTGTTTCATTAGATACATAGCCTGTAGAATTTGGTTTTTGTATGTGCTGCTAACCCTACAAGTTACACTGTTAAAAAAAATAAAATAAAACCGTCTTAATTTATTCCCAATCAGATTTCAAAAGTCTAAATGTCAAGGGCTGCATGGTACATTATCATGACTCAGTTTTTACAAATTTGCCAGAGAGGCAAAAAACTGCATTAATTTCTACCTCAGACTTACGCCATTTTAAAAAACCCTTTTTCAATCCTTAGTTTTCAGAATCTAACCCCCAACTTATATCACAACCTGCAGGCTCTCAAGGGCTACAAGCATACCAAAATATCTCGGTGGTGTAGAGGGAAGGTGCTCGCCTCCCATGCCATAGGTACCGGGTTCAAATCCTGGTCGGTGGAGGCATGTTGGAAATTTGGAATTTTTCTCATATTTTCCTGTGCCTGATTCTATGGTATTGGTAGGTAGGATCGAGCACCTAGTCTTCTCGGATAAGGATGAAAAATTTGGAGGGCCTATGTGTACGTTATGCAAGTTAAAGATACCTTGGCAGTTGGAAATTGAAAAGAGCAGGCCGAACAAGCCGCTGCCCGGGCAAATTTCTAAAAAACAACTCCCTACCACAACAAGAAAAATAAAACAAGAAAAAGTGAGGTGTAAATGTCAAGGGCAGCGAAACCTCCTAAAATAAAGAGCTGAACACAAATATCTCAATCTTTGACAAAAGCTGAGTTATGATAGTTCACCATACGGCCCTTGATATGCACCCCAGAATCCTCACTTGTACATTTTTCATACATGCTGGGAGCAACCCAACTCCCCTCCCCTCCCCCTGACTTATTATACAATGGCTAATTTCAAATCCAACAGCAATGCTCAACTCCACTTCAAGAATAGACTGTTTTCAGAACAATACATAGCTTTTAGGGATACAGTCCTTAACACAGTAATCAAACAGCAGTAAAATGACCATTATCACAGTTATAGAAATTGTGTTTCAAGAGTTACTCAGGGCCACAAATTTATTTATTTTCAGTAATAGTATATCAGTTTACCACAGATCTTTGGAAGACAGTCATTTAATGAAGGTACTTTACTGAAAGATTAATGTTCATAATTTACAAAATCTGTCAGTTTTAGATACATACCCTCTGGTCCAAATAAAGATGCATAGCAAGGTTTATGACAGTATGGCTTTCCCTCATGCTGAAATAGAGAGTGATAAAAATACCCTGAAAAAGTCACCTAAAGGAATTTGCAGGCCCTTAACTTTGGCATGTATTGTATATTATTTAACCATTAAATGTATATATATAATGAGTCTGTGTTTCGGTTCTTCATGAAACTAAATTAATCTTAATAAGTGATAGTCAGTACTTTCTGAAAACTAAAAACAACTTCATTTTCAAGAACATGAAGAAGAAAAATAGAAGACGAGAGACTGACAAAAAACAAAAATGACACATAAATTAAAATCTGAGATTTTGGTTTAGAAATAAATAACCACTATATTGAGTTAATTAACTAAGGTCTCACACCGATACAAACCAATAAATCAATTCCCCGATCTCTCATAAATGTGTGGAATGTAAAAATAAAATATTTGAATTCTGATCTGTCATTTCCTACTAACTAGACCACCTTGGACTTGGTCTGTTTCACAAACTGAATATTGATGAGGACTATGTTTAATGAGTAAAGACAGTTCTCTGGATAACAAACACAGATCTAAATCTATGCAAATGATCGTTATTTTTTGGGTTTCACAGTTACATTCCAGCACATCGCAATAATGGTAGTGGTTCTTTCACTGAATTTAGACAGGGGGCCAACAGCCACTGGATAAGGTCCCCAAGAAACAAAGATTTCAATGTTTACTGAATTTAGAAGTGAAGCTTGGGTCCAAATCAGACGGCTGTTAAGGGGATGTCTCTTCCCGTTCCACCCCTTGACTTTGAATCTGGGACATTTTGCACATGGGTCAAAAGCTCTACGAACTAGGTCACTGAGCCAAAAACCGGGCAACTTGCCAAACCTTCAGAAACAGAGGTTCAGTTTAATCTGACCCACTTATAGTTTTGGGTTGCACAGCAAATTGCATTATTTGAATGAATATCGAATATTCGTTCATTATCATTTGAATATTCGACACCATTTTGAACACCTTGACACTTCTTTCAAAAGAAATACAACTTCACCAAAAAGCATGGCAAGACAGGTGGAGATATTGTATTTTTTAAAATCCTCTCTTCAATAATATTCATACTACTTGATGACCTTCTTTGTGACTGGGCTTTTTTTCAGAGGAATGTGTTCAAGTTTGAAACTGTTTCCCTGTCGGCTGCTTATGAAAAAAAGAAAGAATTCACAGACATGAGGGTCTGTTAATCTCAAAATTATTCGAACAAATATTCAACATAAGTCGCTTTTCAAATAACTGTGTTGAATACCCCAACACACTGACTTACCTCAGCATGGTTCCCTGGTGTCAATGTCTTTCCACACTTGCCACATTTTAGACATCCTGGATGCCAATCTTTGCCCATTGAGGACTTCCTCTCGGCTGAAAAAGATCAAATTACATACATGTACAATCAATCCTGAATCCGGAATAGGAGAAAATTGATGCCTATGCAGGTGAAAGAATATACATTTAAAAAGGCCAACGGGTGTGAAATATTGCAACGTCAACACTTTCTATTGACCCCAGCGGCCTGTTCAAATAGGATGCGAACGATTAGGCCACAGACTAAGCGCAACCATCAAGCCGCACCCTGAAGAATGCAGGCAATGCATTGCGTCGTGCTCACATCTTCTCTTTCCAGAAAGTTGCGAAACTCTTTGTTTTTCTAGGAATGCTTACTATGACCTTTGAGTTAAATTATTATGCACTGCAGTACTGCTTATCTCGAATACAACAACAACAAAAAGCAAGGTTCAGTAAAATTATATAAATAAACAAAAAGAAGGACTAAAACAGGTTCAAGATATATAGACTACTTAGAGAGATGAACTAAAAAACACGGACTTTTCATGTTTTCAGCTGGCCAGCTTTTTGAATGGGCAATTTCTCTATGTTACTGGTAGTGGTATTCTGCCGTGCCCCGTGCGGAAAAGCCTGCAAGTGCCCCAAAACAAAAACGTTTCGCTTTGTGACCCTGTTTCTTCATCCTTTGTTCAATTTCCATTTTGTGATGACACTGGGTTTTTTTGTGTTGGTTATAGGAAATTACAGCCAAGATAGAAATATAGAGCACACTTGTACATAAAGGATGCTTAAAAGTGAATTTTACGCAGACTGGCATTGTATATATATAACATTATACTGTCTTTTTCCATAATACACCAATATTGCATTCGTCTCTTTTTGACAGAAAATACAGTTTCCAACAACATGAGATCAGCGACAACAAAATAATACAAATTATATAAAGTTTCCATGGTTACGCAGCAATTCTAACTGCACAAGTTCCCGGGTTCAACAAGTACAAGATCAATAAGATAAGACAGAGCTATGGATTTTTTTCCTCACAGAAACCTGTGCACACTGTTTTACACTATACTTCAATAATCTACATTGAAACAGCCTCTCACAAAGCACACACACATTATCAATTGATTTATTTTGATGACAGAGTCGATAAAGATCACCATTCCAACTCTCTCCCATCTTCATTCTTCACACTCTCAGCCCAAAAACGTAACTGAGAAAGTATAAAGTTTCAGCCAATCATGCAATGGATCACGCACGCACAAACCGACAGAACTTACTGAAGTTCAAACTTAAAAACCGTGGGTCTATTCTCTAAAACACAACATTGCGCAACAGCCTTTCTTCCTGGGGCAGGCCGTCCCTGAATGAAAACATGGGCATGAACAGCACCCTTTCCCCTTTTCCCTAATGATGATTTTTTTAAAAAGTGATACGTTTTGAATCACCGGAAATTATAAAAGAGATCCACACCAAGTTTATTCGAGGGAAAGCCGGAACATCGACAGGAAGTGTATTATACATTTCACGCGTTGACAGATTTTGCGATAAGACTGTCTCAGCAAGACTATACAGCCATACTGGTGTCTGTTGATATCATCTGAAGCGGAAAGGCTGGGAAGGCATGGCGGGTTAGAACAGGATCATAAATCACGGTATCCGTTCACTAAAACGCGACCCATTTTGCCCTTTACAGCTTGACGTGCAGTATCATAATACCAAACAGTATTCGGGCACAGAAATGCGCCTGTACGCCTGTTTATCAAAGGGACACGCTTTTAAATCGCAACGTAACTTGATAAGTGCTGAAAGGGCCATGTGATACATAAACTGCAGCTTAAAAGTTTCAAATATATTACACATGTATTTGTTTTTTCTGTCTCTCTCTCTCTCTCTCTCTCTTTTCAACTTTTTGGGCTTTAAAGGGTCAAGACAACCACAGCACACGTAAACATGGTTGTAGTTTCTGTGAAATGTTGGCTGGGAAATCCCAGATTAACTTGGGGCACACTATGCATTTCCTGTCTCCCCCCCCCCCCCCTTTCAATGATTTAAAGTTCACCCTCCGAAAAAAGCCTTGTGAAAATGCATAAATTCAATTCTTCCCCTTTATTTTATTGACTGGGTCGGTGACAATTGATAGATCATACTGCGGGGTCACTCAGCAACATGGACTGGACGCAATGCGGTATGATTTTCTGCAGAAATACTAGTCAATGACCGGCAGCGCGCGTACACACACACACACACACACACGGAAAGAATGATGAATGAGGGAGAGAGGAGAGAGAGAGAGTGTGTGTGTGTGAGAGAGAGAGGACAACAAAGCAGTATCTGTAGTCTAAATTGTATGCATTTCTTCCTTTGCAAAGTTGCTATTTTCATTTTCCCCATATTTGAATTTCTGATTGTTTTGCTTAACTAGACACCGTGCCCATTGTTATTCTCCTTTCAATATAGCAGAGAGCAGCGATAAAACTATACACTGCGATCAACACGGGAATGAGGACCACGGTACGATTTACACGGATTCATCACACTAAAATCAATAATCTCCTACACAAACTGGAAAGTAGGAAACTAGGCTAGCCTAGGGAGGAAGATTCAACAATGCTGCAGCTCAAGTCTATCAACTAACGGGCGCTATTTTTGTTTTTCTTTTTGTTTCTTCATTTTCTGTGTCAAAATAAATGGTCAGTGGTTCTTAACTGGTAGTGGTTGGGAGGTAGTGTGATTTGGGGATTTCTGAGGTGGGAGGTCCTAAAAATAATACATTTCACACTACCGTACCTTCAGTTTATGAACTTGTAAACTAGAAAAATTGTCAAGTGTCCGTAAATCTTACATAAGCTCATTCTGTCAGAGTTTAAAAAATCATATAAAAATAACTGACTGAATTGTTGCAAGCACAGGAAAAATAAAGCCATGAAAGATGACGAATATACAGGGCAATATAGGGGGACACAGGTTTTTCAAAGGTTAAGAACCACTGGCGTATTGTGAATGGCCCTGTGGGTGACACGATAGACAACCGAAGGATCTGTCTCGTGAATGATGATAAATTGGTCCTTTATGTTTTTTGTTTTCGTCGAAAACCCCAAACAGTGATAGTAATAATAGACTTTGTATAATAATTATATAATAAATAATAATAATAATATATACATTTATATAGCGCCAGGACTAAAACATTAAAAGCTCTAGGCGCTGTACACAGTAAAAAATCATAAAAGCACATTCAAATAAACTTACACACACACAGACAAACTAGTTTTATACATCCATAGCAAGCTATAAAATTCAGTTTTTAAAAAGAAATGTTTTTAACCTGTTTTTAAATATGTTTAGAGAGGCAGAATTTCGAACTTCTTGTGGTAAAGAATTCCACACACAGGGACCAAAACAACTAAAAGCTCTATCTCCATAATTTGATGTTTTACACCTGGGAACAACCAGTTTGTTTTCTGTAGTAGATCTTAAAAATCTATCAGACTCATGTTTTTTCAAAAGTTCCGAAAGATAGGAGGGAGCTGAACCTTCAAGACATTTGTAAACCAAAACTGCAGCTTTAAATTTTATTCTGTTTTCAACAGTAAGCCAGTGAAGTTGGTCAATAAGGCTTGAGGCAGATTCTCTTTTTGATTTTCTAAAAATCAGTCTAGCTGCATTATTCTGAATTATCTGAAGGCGTTTTATTTTGTTGCTCGGAATTCCAAAGAGCAGAGAGTTACAATAATCAAGCTTTGAAAACATAAGTGAAGTGATAAGTATTCGAGTTGCCTCTTGGGATATGAATGGACGAATAGAGCTGATGTTTTTTAATTGAAACATTAATGATCGACATAATGAACTTATTTGATTTTCCATGCTGAGATCTGATTCTAAAATTGTGCCTAAGTTTTTAACTTTATTCACGTTTGCTACAGTGCTTTCACCAAGATTTAATTTTACATTTTTAATTGCAGTAATTTGTCTTTTCTTTCCAATAATCATAACTTCTGTTTTGTCTTCATTTAGCTTTAGTTTGTTTTGGTTCATCCATTCTTTTGTGTCCATAATACACTTTTCACCATCTTTTATAACATTGTCAACATGACCTAAAGTCGTACCAGGGTGATATAGTTGGACATCATCAGCATACTGATGGTAATAAAAACCATGATCTTTAAAAATATTAGACAGGGGCCCAATGTACATAATAAAGAGAGTGGGACCTAAAACTGAGCCTTGTGGAACACCATATGGCAGTATGTATTCTTTTGATTTTATGTTATCTGTTACAACAATTTGTTTTCGGTCACATAGATAGGACCTGAACCATTTCAGAGCTATACCAGAGATCCCATAGGTTGCTTCTAATCTGCAAAGAATAATTTCATGATCTATAGTGTCGAAGGCAGCTGATAGATCAAGAATGTTTAAACACGAAACCAAGCCCTTGTCCAGTAATCCAAACAAATCATTAACAATCCTCAATAAAGCAGATTCAGTGCTACAATTTGCACGATATGCTGACTGGAATGATTCACAGAGAGCGTTATTGTTTAGATGACCAAGTAGTTGTTTTAAAATTACTTTCTCTAAAATCTTTGATAAAAATTGAAGATTAGATACTGGTCTATAGTTTTTCAAGTTTTCAGAGTCAAGATTAACTTTCTTAAGCAAAGGTTTAACGAGTGCAACTTTATAGGTCTCTGGCACAGCACCTATACATAAAGAAGTGTTAATAATTTTTGTGATGGATGGTAAAAGATCAGGTAAGCATTTTTTTAACAAGTCTGTGGGCATGGGATCTAGTTCACATTGCTTTGTAGCAGCAGAACAAATTATGTCATTGATTTCATCACTGGTAACTTCACTGAAACAAGAAAGATTATTCCCAACAAATACAGAATTTTCACTAGTTATATCACAACTACTTAAATTGTCTCTAATTTTTTCTATTTTGTCCATGAAGAAGTCCCCAAATGCATTAGGCAGATGTTCCTTTTCTGTTGAAGTTGGCAGGTTGATCCTTTTCTGTTTGCCCAACAAATCATTGGACAAATTGAAAAATTGTTTTGAATTTTGAATTTCACAAAACCTTGAGTTGTAATAGTCACATTTAGCTTTTCGAATGGTGTCATTCACAAGTTTCTTATGGTGAATGTATATTTCTTTGTCAATTTGTAACTTTGTTTTCTTCCATTTCCTTTCTGCTCGTCGCCTGGCCTGTTTTGCTGCTTTTGTTTCCAACGTGAACCATGGTGATGGTGTCCTGTCGGTCACAGTCCTTGATGTTTCCGGAGCATGACTGTTTAAGACGCTTTGGATTTTTTCTGTCAGAACTTCAGCATTGATGTCTTCTGAGTCAGCCAACGTTGTTCTCAAATCTAATTTGAAATTTTCTAAGTTAATTTTCTTCACGTCTCTGCATTTTACATTCTTTTTCTTTGGCAAGGGTTTCTTGTAAGGAATGTCGAAATATAGAAAATGGTGGTCAGATATTAGTTTGTTGGTATTTACCACCGCTGATGCAAAAGTAAATTTGGACGAAGTAACAATTCAATCAAGAATATGGCCAAATTTGTGTGTGCTGGATTCAACATGTTGTGTCATTTGATGTTCATGAAATAAACGTTTCATAAAATTTACATCAGCAGATGTTTTAGAGTCGTAATGCAAGTTAAAATCACCCATGAAGACAAGTTCCTGCTTTTCGATGTTGTTTAAAATCAAAATTTCTTCAAATTGTGTCAAAAAATCTGATGTTTTGAGATTGTTTTTCTTGTTAGGTGGTGGTCTATATAGCAGGACAAATTTTATTTTCTTGTGAGGTAATGACAAAGTCATAATCGCAGACTCAAATGAAGTAACAGTATCAGGATTCTCACCAAAGTTCAAGGCCGAAGAGAGAGTATTTTTGTAGACAATACCAATGCCACCTCCATTTTTGTTCTTTCTAGGAAATGATTTATAAGAATAACTCGGCGGAGTGAGTTTAGAAATTACATGCTCATGACCGTGTTCATGGATCCAGGTTTCTGTGATAATCATGATGTCAATGTCATAGTCACCAATGATGCCACACAAGTCTGTTGTGTGGCCAATCACTACATGTAATATGCAAAGAGCGTTGGTAAGCCCAGTAGGCTGTTAACACTGATACCCATAATAGCAGGGTTAACAGCCTACTAGGATTGGCAACGCCTTTCGGCCCTATGTCTACTTCAGATCTGAACTGTGGAAGAGAAAATAATATTATTATATATGGTAGACACGTGAAAAAAATCTGTAATAGCTTGCCGCTATGAACATGACGGGTACACCCCTGGTCTCATTATATTATTCGTTTTCTGCATCGAGTAAACATGCATTCATTTTCTCGGGCTGCCGATGAAAGAAAGACGTTTTCATCGCTTTTGTTAAAACGATGCTTCGTGGAATAATGCACAGAGGCATGGGGTGAGGGACAGGCAGACAGGCAGACACACACACACACACACACACACACAGGGAAATAGAGAGAGAGAGAGAAGACAAAGACAGATAGCAAAGGGTGCAAGGCACAGGAGAGAGAGAGAGAATAGAGAAAGAGAAAGACAGAGGGAGGGAGAGAGAGACAGATAGTAAGAGAGAAAGAGCAGAAAGAAAGAGAGAGAGACGAAGGGAGAGAGACAGGAGAAAGAGGCAGAGAAAGAAGAGAGAGATAGAAAAGGATGAGAGAGACAGAGAAGAGTGAAAGAGAGAGAGACAGAGAGAAAGAGAAAAAGAGAGAGAGTCCCTCACAACATTTCCAGGTAACTTAGTGAAAGGGAAGTTACAATAAAAGAGCAGATGAAGTTTCAAAGTCGCAAAGTCTATAATTATGACTGACTCTGTTAGTAGAAGAAAACAGTACGCAATTTTCTGTCACCGTGTCAGTGTGCCTGTCATTACTATACTACACAGCGTATATATATGTAATTTGGCCTTTCATTACGCCCACCCAAGCAAAAAAAAAGTCGCCCTCCCTATGATATTATTAACCCAATGGTATGTTATTCTAAAATCTTCAATTTTTAAAAAATAAAATATTATACATGGTATTATAAGCTTTGCTGAAAAGTGTAACTTCGGGAGGGGAGAGAGGGTGTACAGTTGTACGTTTCACCAATCATGCTGGAAACCAATTGCTTCCCCATGGCAAACTGCCACATATTATGTCTGATATTGCCTGAACGCAGACTTACAATAAAACAATGTGCTCACCGAGTTCTAATGTTTCTTGCGAATGACCTTTCGCGTTCTCGCACTTTCTCCCTCCCACACCCAGGCATTTTAGGCGCCTTTAAGCAAAAATATTTATGATAAAATAAGCCTACATTATGACGCATGTACGCTCGCAAGAACAGTCATACACAATACATTCAAACACACCCTCATTAGGGGTGAAACAGACTAAGGGGGTGAAACAGTCCAATCCTGGCTAAGCATATGCACTTACAAACTTTAGGATTAACTGTAATCCAAAATGCAAAATGGAAACTCCTAGCAGAAGGAAAATACAATGCCCTTGGAACTTCCGACGGAAAACCAAATAAAAGTTTAGAATTTTGTATTGTCAGTTAGGTGTAACAAATCAATAAGTCCTCGTATCACGTGGGCTAATAACTTGCACAGCTGTTGGACTGTGTATTATCTCTCGCGTTTTACACAAGACTATAAATAACGCCATGTATTCATAAGGCAAGCAGACCTTTGTTAACTTTCATTCCTGGTGTTAAATCTACTGTATATAATAGCTCTCACTAGTTTTTGACTTTCTGTCACTTTTCTAGCCAACATGCGATGTGTCCAGTTTTTAGTTCTTTGATTGCGATTGAGTGGACGTGACAAGATTATGAGCGATACCAGTTTTGACCATGGTTTCTCTGCAACTATACACAAATTCCGAAAAAAAACCAAAAAAACGTTGTCTTTACATATTATCTTAGTAGGCTGTCATGTAAAACAGAGAATTTATGACTACATAAACGAAGCCCCAAGTTTAGTCAAAATATAAGAATATCCCAGTTGAACAAGCAGATTATATGCGTCCTGCCAGATAACCTAAAAACAGTGTTCAGCCTTGATACATGGGCCAATCCACTACAATGAGGTAACTGCGCATTTTTAAAGATCATGAGCGCATTAGAGCGACCGTAGTAATATTAATAGTAGAGAGACTAGACTTTAGTCCGTTCAACATTATACAGTTTTACAATTTCTTTAACATCTCCGGCTTGCCTTGATCAGTCAGGGTCAAATTTTGCATAGCCACCTTTTTCAATTTGTCGAAACAGGAAATTATTGTTTGGCGTTCATAGAGGTAGGAGTACTTTTTTTTCTTCATAAAATTTTATATAATAATAATTATATTCTTCGTGCATATTCTGGGTTGAAAGCCACCGTTTTCTATGTGTGTCTTAGGCCTACTACGGAGTGCAACAGGAGACAAAAGAGTCGGCGAACAGTGAATACAGAATAAATATTTCAGTTTGGTGACTGGGAACGGGGTGTCAAATAAAATCGGATATATTATGTCATACATCTAGAGATATTCCGAATGAAAGAGAAAGAGATGAAAAAAGAGAGACGGGAGAATGAGGGGAAAGAACGGCCACAAATGCCACAAATAATTAAAAAAAAACAACAACCACCCCCACTATGTTCCCTTCATCGAGGCCGCACCCACAACGCAATCCTGCATTACACAACTTTTTTCTTCCTTTCATCACCAACGTAACATTTCACATTTTTTGCTGTGCTAATTCGGGACAGAAGGCAACCACTTTTCTGTTTGACTTGTACCTGGGTTCAGCCTAGGACTAACGCTAGAAAGCTTACATAACGTGACAGTGGTGGAGGCCCTTCGGTTTTTGTCCTCCTCGGCTAAAATAAATACAAGACTTGTATACCAACCCTCAGAACGTGAACGGTAAAGGCAGCCTTCGTGATAATACAGTTTAATATGACCTAGAAATGTATGAAAGGAAGTCTGGAGAGGCACAGGGCAGCATCTAAAGGGGGACATAAAAGCCACAGGATCAAGGCTCTCCCTAAGTAAGGACATTTTCTTCGACTTTAGCTGGCTCTGAAATTGATGCACAGCTGACATAATGTGTTATGGATAAATTACCCCGAAAGACATTAACATACGTTCATTTGGGGAACAACAAAATTGTTTATCACTAAATTCTCGTTTCACTTCATGGCAACGGTACCCAAACCTCATTTCAGTTTCAATAGATCTCATTGTTGTGTACATGGATTTATGTTCATTTTAAACACTTTTACAAAGTATAAGTGCCGCACTATCACTGGCGTTGAATACTGCTTGAAATGAAGTTTAAATCTAGCTCCCCTACTTTATCTTGCCCTTCCTTTCCGCATTCTTCTCCAAACTTTCTTGTCTGCTAGATGAAATAGTCTTCAATAAAACAGACGCTTTTTACAGGCCAAGATATCAATACGATTAAAGTTATGGAAACAACAGCAAAACACAGATGAAATACCACAGCATGAAGTCATATTATGATTACTGTATTGAGTGCCAAGGTAGTGAAGATGCAAACAAAGGCATAATATTATGTAAAATAGGCTGACTAAAGCTAGGTTAGCACAGCAACAACGTGACGAATTCCCTTACGTTAATTTCATATCGCACGAGCTGAAGAGCACCGCATATTCCGATTTACGAGTATCGACAGGGATCCACGCCGTAAAAGAAACCCATTGGTGTAGCTTGAACTGATCTCGTCAGTCCTGTATAAAAGTTATAAATTCTGTTTACGCTGCTTCTCCTTCTCTGACCGTTTAGTATCCAAACCTTCCCTAATTTTCATATACCCACAAGACAACGAGACAATCTCACTGCCTGATAAGGACACTGCACACACCGCTGGTAGTGCTTATTGTGAAGACAGTTCCATGTAAATCTACTGGTGACAGACCATGACAAAGCCACACCCTGATTTTCTTCGGTCGGCCTAGCCCAAAGAGTAACCTCTTTGGCCTAGCCCTAGCTAGAACTTCTATTGGGAAACTTCTCTCTCGCTCGAGTATTCTCATTATTATTCCCAATGGCCTGGCTCTGAATTTGTCTAGTTTAGTGAAGTTGGGGCTTCTCTAAAAGGTGAAAAATTTAGTCAAGGCTAACAAGCCTAGACCACTCCTTTGGCTTATGATTTGAGGTCTTTATTTTAGGAGGTTCGCTGCCCTTGGCATTTACACCTCACTTTACTTGTTTTATTATTTCTTGTTCTGGCGGGGGGGGGGGGGGGGGGAGGGGGAGATGATATGGATAAATTTTAATCTATTAATTTCAATTTCGCCCGGGCAGCGGCCTTTCGGCCTGCTCTTTACGATTTCCAACTGCCAAGGTATCTTTAATGTGCGCAACGTGCACACGGGCCCTCCGAATTTTTTCGTCCTTATCCGAGAAGACTAGGTACTCGATCCTACCCCCCAATAGGACCAGGGACTTGAAAATATGAGAAAAATCCAATTTCCAAGAACTACTCGATCCCGTCTAACTCCTTTGGCTTAGGCTGGGAAAGTTCTTTAAATAGTTTATAGGGCATACTGTAACAAGAAAACTACGGCCAGGGTCTATGTATTTATTTGTGTCATGAAAAATAGCTTTAAGCAAGCAACCGTGAAAGTACATAAATGTCCCTGAAGAGCGTAGGAGGATATGAAGTTTTTTGAGCTAGTGGTACGTATTTTAAAGCCTTTTGTCACAAAAGAGCTAAAGGGCTCCTCCCATAATATTCCTAACAACAGCCGTAATTAATTACATGTATTCTTTCAGATTTTATTTTGTTTACCTCCTGTTTTTTGGTTGAAAGGGTAGGGGGCATCAGCAGGGTTAGGGATTTGATAAAATTTAGGATTGAGGATGAGGACGGGGTTAGAGATAGGTATATATATACATACGCGCCCCTAGAGCAAAACGCTTGGGTGCGTACTTATAACGACAGCCACTAGGAGGATACACAACGTTACAGTGTTTTCATCTAAAAAATGAACTAAAATGTAATCAGGTGGAGAACGATGCGAGCAAATCAACATCAGTAGTTGGCATTGAAGTCGCAGAACCGGCATCGGCAAGCTTATCGGCAAAATCAATTATTTTCCTCAGCCTTGCACAATAAATCACGGGTTACGAGAATAGAAACAACACAAGTACCAGCAAGAAGGCCTTCACGGACACGATCCAGCGCGCATTGGTTGATTTTGATCAGTCAGCTGGCCGATTGTTGACGTCACGATATTGAGGTTCAATGGGGGGAAAAAACCGAACTGACCAGGGCGTGAAATCTGATTGAAACTATTGGTCGTCAAGTCACCATCCAACTAGTCTGGCGATCCCATTGGGCTACTGAGCCCCAGACCTAACTCGGCAATAACACGAGACCCCCCCCCCCTTTCCACCTCTCCCCATTTCAACAACCATTCGTAGCAACAGCGGCACCAGCATTCACCATTAACCTGATATTTCTCATAGATCTTCCATTGTCTGTAAGTTCTATTTTTGACCCAGTAACACTAAATCTTCTCCCTCCCGTCCTCCCCCTTTTTTCTTTCTTCCCCTTCCTACCCTCCATCTCAGCCCTCCGTTGTGCATATAACAATGCTACATTCATCAAATGAGATTACCGTGGGATTAGTTTGCACTGAGATCGTTGGACATTGAATATTCATTAACCCCCGGATGCATCCATCACTGAATACTATAAATTTCGTTATTTCGGAGAGCTAAGCTTGGGGGCTACAAGATCTACATTGAAAAAAATAAGGGATGATTCCGTGTGATCGTGACCGTCACGCTAGCCCTGCGTAAGTCAAGCAAACAAAGCGATGACAATGGTTGCCTAGGCTAAATGTCCCCTTGGACATCTTCTCCTCTCCTCCGTCTTAGGCCAAGGTGAAACTTAATCAAGGACTGCATCCGTGGCACGTAGGCTACGGGTGACTGACCTTTGTAACTGTCTGTCTATCTATCTATCTATCTATCTATCTATCTATCTATCTATCTACCTACCTACCTACCTACCTACCTACCTACCTACCTACCTACCTACCTACCTACCTATCTATCTATCTATCTTCCCGTCTGTCCGACCTTCCGTCTATCTATCTATCTTCCCGTCTTTCCGTCCTTCCGTTTATCTATCTATCAATCTATCTGTCTATCTATCCCGTCTATCCGTCCTTCCGTCTATCTATCTATCTATCTATCTATCTATCTATCTATCTATCTATCTATCTATCTATCTATCCGTTTGTCAGTTTGCCCGTCACTAGTGTGATTTTTAATGCCTATCCAGGAGAGACCTTTCAAACATTATTTAAACCAGCATCTCCCCTCCCCATAGCTTAAACTTGCAGCGTGTCTCTTTTTCATAGCTTCTCCGTCGCTTAACATTTCACTTTCAGGCCCTGCAAGTTTTAACTGACTTTTTTTTCTTCTGTCTGAATGGTTTCTTGAGGGTCGATGTTATTGCCTGCCCAAGACAACTATATATATATATATACCTGTAGTATATTTTCTCACTTTTATACCTTTTTACCGACAATTAAGAAAGGAAAAGAGCCATAAATGGAAGCCAAAACAGCGCCGCATATTATGGCGCGCGAGCTGCTGGTGCCTGCTCTTGGTATTTCGTTTTTCTGTTTCTCTCACATGGCAACCCCCTTCAAAATCGTAATCATTTATTGGCAAAATGAAAGATTAAATTAAAGATTCACTCAAAAGAATGTACGAATCGATTCGTCCTCCATTAATCATATTTGCCAAGAACTGTATACACAGCACCAGGTTCTGTATGGCGAAATCCGATCATCGTCTGCCAGCTGGGGGTTTCAATTTGTGAAAAATGGACCACTTTGTTGTGTTCCTTAATCGAGCTAAGCTTTACATATTTTCTATACATCAGAGCGACGTCGTAACATGAAAAAAAAAAATTGATCACCATAATAATTTGGAAGAGAATTAGACCACGCAGACAAACTACTCACAAAAGGCTTTGTGTTACGATACCAACTTGTAGCAGTTTCCCATAAAAGTTATTGTAGTCATAGATGGTCAAAGAAAAAGTTATTGTGGTCATAGATGGTCAACGAAAAAAATATTGTAGACAGTTATAATAGCTGGCCAACGAAACAGTTTTTGTAGTCAGACATAGATGGCCAACGAAAAAATTAATGTAGTCAGTCATAGCTGATGGCCAACCAAAAAGTTAATGTAGTGAGACACAGATGGCCAACGAAAAAGTTAATGTAGTCAGTCATAGATGGCCAACGAAAAAGTTTTTGTAGTCAGTCATAAATGGTCAACTAAAAAGTTATTGTAGTCCGTCACAGATGGCCAACGAAAAAGTTTTTGTAGTCAGTCAAAGACGGCCAACGAAAAAGTTTTTGTAATCAGTCATAGATAGCCAACGAAAAAGTTTTTGTAATCAGTCACAGATGGCTACGAAAAGGTTTTTGTAGTCATTCATAGATAGCCAACGAAAAAGTTATTGTAGTCAGTCCAACGAAAAAGTTTTTGTAGTCAGTCATAGATGGCCAACGGAAAGGTTTTGTAGTCAGTCATAGATGGCCAACGAAAAGTTTTTGTAGTCAGTCATAGATGGCCAACGAAAAGGTTTTGTAGTCAGTCATAGATGGCCAACGAAAAGGTTTTGTAGTCAGTCATAGATGGCCAACGAAAAGGTTTTGAGGTCAGTCATAGATGGCCAACGAAAAGGTTTTGTAGTCAGTCATAGATAGCCAACGAAAAAATTGCTTGTGAGCACGGAGTAATTTTGCGGACCGGGTTGAAAACCGTTCGGGTAAGAAATCGTTTGAATGGCACGCGCATGCGTGGCTGGGCAGAAAGAAGGACAAGATGACATTATTGCTCTTTCATTCGTTCCTTTGTTTACTCCCATTGATGGCAAAACTAAAAAAAACCTATGCCGGTTCACAGCTCATAACGCCTTCAACCCGGATCCGTTGCAAAGACACGGTTAACGTACTGAAAGAGACAGCATAAAAATGGGCGTCGGCCACCGAATTTGCACAAAAATCAGTCCCGTAGATGGTGACCACAAAAAAAAGGGGGGGGGGGTTGTCTATCAGACCACTGGTTCAATAATTTTCCCACAGGAGCCGGATACAAATGCGCAGTGAGATAATTTATCCCGAACTCCAGTAAATTGCTAAAGAAAAAATCTGAACATGAGTCACAAGGACATATTAATGGGCAGACTAGTTTCCCGTTAATGGCACGACTTGCAATGCTTATGGAATACAGGTTAATGATGCACAGATAGATAGATAGATAGATAGATAGATAGATAGATAGATAGATAGATAGATAGATAGATAGATAGATAGATAGATAGATAGATAGATAGATAGATAGATATCATCTTTAGCTTGTTCAACAGCCAAAGCGTGTAGTAATCAGAACGTCCGGCTGTGTAGCACCACAGCAAACCTCACTTTTCAAATCAGTCTCTCATTCAAAATAGCGCAAGAGTCTCAAGTGTGCAGAGCAGGATTATTATAATTCTTTTGAGAGAAATTTCAATGAAAGACTCGGAGACCACCTTGCTGAAGAGAGGAGTACCTGCCGGCCGCTAAAGTGTACTCTTATGAAGCCAAGAGCTTGGATTGTGTATTTTGAGTCCGTTTTTCACCGACTTAAAATTTGATTCAGGTTGAAAGCCGCTCTACATGTATGTGTTCTGCCCAGAGGCGGACCTACATTTTTGGGACCCCGAAGCTTGAACTGTTAAGAGGCCGCTTCCCAAACCGTAACAAATGGGGCAACTTCCAAAATTCACTCATTATAAAGAGTTTCTTCAGGGCCCCTCCGGAATTAGAGGCCCTGAAGTGTAAGCTTCATTAGTTTCATGGTAGATCCACCACTGTCTGCCGTAATACTAAAAAAGACCGTACAACTCAATCCAGGTCAAATTCACTTTGCAATAATATTTTTACAACGAAATGTCATTCTGTCTGGGTTATAATTTCCATCGACTAAATAATTGTTCCTTTCAGTGAAGACAAAATGGAAACTGAATAAAGAATAAAGCTGGACGCAAGCCGAATGGTTTCTGTGTCTGCTGCAAAATTTCGTTTTTCATTTAAACTATCTTTTTCCGTAAAAGGGCTGTATACAGGCGCACAAATCTCCCCTACACAGTTGAAGATTGGATTAAGATTACTAAAAATTCCAACTTGTTACGAGTCATGTCTCGTACAATAATGAATGTAAGGTGGGGTTTAAAGTTATATATCATCACTTTACATTCAGGGTTAGTCACACTTGCTACCCACTTTCCATGTTATCTGTCTGAAAGAATGTTTAAACTTAGAGCTAAAACATCAGTGCAAATACAAGTAACTGTGAACCTGTCGTGTTTGCGGTCAATGAATATTGATTACCGTGGAGCTGATCGATAAATATTCCTGTAATAAATAGCACGGTAATAAAATGGGATCTATCCACATAAGTGTGTAAGAAATAAGCCTTATTAGAAAAAAAAAAACCCTAAAAGGAAACAAACAAGGCTATGTCTGGGCACTGTGATGCTTGTCCGGGATCCCGTTAGTACCAAAGGTACTGTCTTTGTTAGTACAGAAGGCCGTTGCAAGCGACAATAATAGATCTAAACTGAAACGCACATTTTAGTACCCGGTACCCTGTACATTTTCTTTTACACGGAGATTTATTTCCTCCATAAACATGTTACAGGGGGTTCAGTGGTGAAAAGGGGGCAGTTGTCGAGAGGCAGTCACATTGTACTCGGGGGCAGTGTTGTCCAGAAATGTCATTGTCCGGATACACCATGCATCGTGTTTGCACTGTGTTACATCTGACGTTAACGTTGAAGTATCTGTGCCAAAAAATGAAGTTGGCGCAATCTAAAAGTACTGCAACCCTTGTGGTTATGTTTCAACACTACTGGGCTGAGAGTTCAGAATCATCTGCAAAGCGAATAAAAGGGTTGGCTGTTCTAGGGGTTGCTGTATTAGCAGACAGACAGGCAAATGTTGATTGATGGACAGAAAATATACAGACAAATAGACAAACAGATGAATGAATGGATGGATAAGTGAGTGGGTAGATGGACGGATAGATAGATAGATAGATAGATAGATAGATAGATAGATAGATAGATAGATAGATAGATAGATAGATAGATAGATAGATAGATAGATAGATAGATAGGCCTAAACAGATAGATAGATAGATAGATAGATAGATAGATAGATAGATAGATAGATAGATAGATAGATAGATAGATAGATAGATAGATAGATAGATAGATAGATAGATAGCCTGCAACATTCACAAGCCACCAACCTAACATACTGTGCTGCATGCAGTGAGCTATACTAGGGGGAATCGGTTCGTTGGCGACACAGGACCGAGCCACCGGATGTTTTATTGGTTAGTCATCCAAAAGAACATTGCATGTACTAATTATGTGAAGTACCGTAGTCGATTAGCCGCGCACAGAGTATAAAAATACACAAAAATACATTTTCTGGTCGTAATTATCATCACAGAAGTCCGCAAATAACATCGTTGTAGAGAACAACCATCGGAACACAAGGACTGAAAGAACGAGTGGGCTGGATTGAAAGAGTGGGCTGGACTGAAAGAGTGGGCTGGATGATGGAGAATGGCGGGCATACGGTACAAACTATGCGCTGACTGAAACTAGAAAAGGGGAAATTTAAGGAAATGGGGGATGGTGGGGAATTTTTCATGGGCTTAAAAATGTGTGAAACTAATAGTCATGTTCGTCCGCAAAAGAATGAAAAAAAAATAAATTTAAAAACCTCACCATTTTCACTCATGATAATACGATAGTATCCAGTGACGGATTTACAATGAAATTAATGAAGCTTAAGCTTCAAGGTCGCCAATGCCCAAGGGCCCCAGAAGAAACTTTTTTTAATGAGTGAATTTTGGATGTTGCCCTATTATTGCTATTGCGAAGGGCCCCCATAACAGTTCAAGTTTCAGGAACAGCAAAAAAATAATGTGGCTTCTCCACGGATGGTATCATGATGTTTCTGTCCAAAAATGGGACACATTAAAATTGTCCAGGTGGAACCGCCGTGAGAAAAAGCCCGGGAAACTGAAAGTGCGCTCGAAACTCAATTCGTGACGTAATGACGAGAGGGTACTTTGGCTAAAGTCACAATGATTCGTATTACATCCCTCCGTGGGTTTGGATTAATGTTTAGGCAGTGAGTACCTAGTTGTGACAAGGTTAGAGATACACTCGATTTAGTACAAGTTTTACAGCAATAGTACCATTCACAAACTTAATTGTTAGTGCTATAAAGTGCATTATGCTAAAGCAAGTTCATTCATTATTATTCGGCCGTTGAAACATGATACTCACCTATTACTCATTGGTGAGGCCACAGTTCACCCGATAGTGAGCTCGCTCCAGTGTAGGCCTACCTAAATGTGCGGTATATATCACGACCTCAGTTCTTGTTTCTTCCAACCCCACTTTTTGCACAGCTGAGAAATTCCACGTTAAACGTTTTGCGGCTAAGTATTATGATAAGGAACTGTGAAACAGCTTGGCAAGTGCCATGACCCATTTCAAACAAGTGTCAATATGTGCATTTGCTATAGGCCCTACCCCTTCTACATACTAAAAGAGCTTCAATTTTTCTGAGAATGGAGGCAGAATAAACGAGAACTAAGGTCGCCATAATGTCTATGTCCTTTCCACACACTCGAACTCGCATCTCTAACACACTAAAAAAGCTATGTTAAGCTGCGATAGAAAAACTACTTAAACCCCCGTTTCGACTAATCAAAATACGTTAAGTGTGTGGAGAGCAGGCTGCACGCACCGGCGCACGAAATTGTCATCTTATAGGGCAGCATGTGCCACACAAGACGTCACAGTGCACGGATACTCAGCCCAAAACGAGTGGGCCAGTCATTGAGATAGCGTGCTGTACACTTGCAATATGATCACACCCTTGTGTGTGTGGGGGGGGGGGCAGGCAAAGAGGTTTAGATAACTCGAGCAAAGAAATGCAGGCCTGGTCTATCTATAATATGGGGGACACGGAGGAGGTGCTGTAATATCCGACGTCCTATCTAACAGGTGTACCTGAGAGGTCGCGTGTTTCCTGTGCTGTGACATTACATAGGAGAAGAAAACGAAAGAAAACCCTTTATATAAGACGAGGAGAGGCAGAATACCCGTGAGGAGCGGGGGACCGGGGGGGGGGGGGAGCGGGGGACCGGGGGGGGGGGAGCGGGGGACCGGGGGGGGGGGAGGGGAGGAGGCGGCAGAGAAATTCAGAGACAATGAGAATAATGATAAAGAGATGAAATTAATACACGTGAACAGATTACAACAGCCGCAAAGTTGAGATGATGATAATTTCACTGGTTCACTTGCCCCCGAAATTAACACAGCACACATTAATGAGCGCCAATGAGACATGGTGATGCGCAAACAAAATAATCAATGTGCATGTAAAACGCAGAGCAATCAATTCGGTCATGCTCATAGGCCTCACATTTTGTCACCCAACAAAACGAAAACACGATAATAAGGCCACCTGTCACTGTAGATCTACACGGTGTAGTGCCGTGCTATGTGCGACAGCACACTGCCGTAGTAATTACAGAACTGTGACCAAACAGGTCAAATTATGAAATTACTCATGAGTTAAGTCTCTGCAGACACATATCTAGTAGGAAGCAACAGGTTTTGGTTTGATGATGACAGCTGTACAAAGTAAATTATGCTAGCAGCACGGAAAACAGTTGTCTCACAAACTTGATGAAAATCAGTTCCAGTCAAGTAGTTTTACACTCACCCACTCATTCATAAACTCATTCACTCACTCATTAACCCATTCACTTACTCACTCATTTTCTCACTCACTCACTCGCTTGCGCCCTCAATCACCCGCTCAGTCACTCATCACTCATCCATTTACGCACTCATTCACTCATTCAGGCATGCACTCACTCACTCACCCATTCGTGCACCAACAGCCTCAAGTACCACTCATTTACTCGCTGATGCAGTCTCTGTCCATCTGCCCCCCCCCCCCTTCCTTGCCAAGTTCAAATATCATCATATTCCCAACACCAACTAAACCCAATTATTCTACATTGTTCATGTAACACTGTGATTTTTCTTTTTAAATTCAAATATTTAACTTCTCGATAAATAAGCAAAGTACAAAAGGCATTACATTCCTACATTCTTACACTTATTTGTTTACGCATTTACTAAATAAATAAATAAATAAATACAGTTAGAATTTTTAATTAAACCATTTGAATAAAATTAACTGAACTATAAGACTGACTTGCTATCAGTGTCATACCCCTTCATACGTCACAGTAGCTCTTCTTAGCGGGATTTATTACACATATAGTACTGGTAACATATCTTTTACTCACCAAAGTACACTTCCTTTCCACAGTTTGGGCACTTGGGCATCTTGGATAAGCTAAGCTTCTCTTCCTAGTTCAAGAAAAGGCACCGATTAGCTGATTACGCTGTCCTGCGTTCGTACGCTATTGAAACCGATAGGCAGATTAGCCAAACCCAATATTTTTCAACAGGTTTAACGAGGAAATGACCTGCCGGTTGCGAATCCTTATTTGGGACGTCGCCCTTTTTGCACACGAATCCAAACTAGCCCAACCAAGACAAACAATAAATTTGCGCACGGCTCCAAGTTTGGCCTGGTTCAACGCTAAATGTCAATAACAAGCGGTGAGTGACCATTTTTGGTGGTGAAGCGTAAAAGAATGAGAACTGTATACGAAGAAATAACAGTTTAATTGGATAATTAACCACTTAAATCTACAAAGGAATTAGCAACAAGTATTTGCTCACTGTAACCTGCACTATCCTAATCCATACTAAGAAGTAGGCGTGGGTTGACATCACGTCGATAAGATCAACATGGGACATAACGTATGAAAATTACTTTCAGTTCTGGAAGACCAAACAGTGTTAACGCCCTTTATACACAGAGCAAGGATTTTATCTTCATCATATTGGTTGGGTCATCCATTGTTATTTTCGTTTAATGCCCATATATTTACTTTTTAAAAATATTTAATACCCAGATCTACAATCTTTGACATGCGAGACACTGAATTATGCTCCTTAAAGGTAATGTGAATAAATGGCAATAGGTGGTGGGTCGCAGTAATTTGGCTAGGTACCAAAGCTGAGTAATAGGAGGAAAAATAAATAAATAATATAAATAGTTGGGTAGTCTCTCTGGGGTAGGGGGGGGGGAGTGGTAGGAGTGCTCAAGAAGGAGGCTGCTGTGCAGCTGTCGATGGGTACGGTAATGATTCCAGATTCCCAGTTTGGTCTTACATTATTCGCGAGCAGGCTGAGAACTGGAAATCAGAAATAACGCAGACAGTAATTAAATAAGTAAATGAAACTTGCACAGCCATAGGAGGGCGAACGTCGACAAGAAAGCTGAATGTAAAGTTAAAGGCAGATCATGACAAACTAGAAATGACGCAAGCTTTTGGAAAAATAATAAAATAGGGCATAATAGAAAAAAACACCCATAGTTTTGTACGTTATTTTCATTTATTTACTTATTCAGCCTGTCCTGTAACTCTCTCACTTGTATATAATACTATCAGTATGTGATTCATACACTCACTCATTAGTTCCACAACCTGGACATTTACGACTACAAGTATGTCTCTTTCTTCTTTTCTGTAGCTTTATAATTACATGTCTGAAGAGGGTTCCAGTTTTCTTTTTTACACCCCCGCCTCCCGCCATTCACTAAAACTAAGCCCCAAAATAATTATGCACTCTTATTATCTGCGATGCCCTTCTATTCGAGTCTAGGTGAATTTGGACCGTAAAATTTGATACTCTTTCAATTAAAAGACATTCATATCAGGCACCACTGACAAGGGAAATAACTACGAATGTTAAAGATGGCGGCACCCATAAAACACACAAGTTCTTATTTCAGTTGATTAGACAAGAAAGTAGACTATAACTCTCGTTAAGAAGCGGCCACGTATTAACCTGTCTTTTAGAGATACTTTTATTTAATCAAAGGAGAATAATGTTCGTGTTGGTCCAGATGAAAGACACAGTTCGGATCCCCCCGAGGCTTTTTCATCTCGATACGATGGATGCCATACGAGAGGCTCTGAACAAGAAGTTTGCTAACAAGGTAAACAATTGCAGTATTTGACCGTGATGGAATATCATTATAATAAACGTATTGGGAAACTGTGTGGTACCACATGGAAAGACTTCGTCAAGAGCCAAGTGGACTAAAGCAGGCACACATTGTGATTTTAAAAAAGGCTGCCCTTATATCCGTCAACATTATCGACGGATACTGCCCAGGTTTATCCGTCAACATTATCGGCAGATACTTGATTTTTTTCCGGCAACACTATCGGCACTATTGACTGATGACAAACAACAACAACAACAAACAAACAAGCAAACTGGATTTATTCCTAATGTTATTGGATTAAAAAAAAATTACCACACACATTGATTAGGCCTAGGCCTACTGATAAAAAGACTTATAAGAAAAGAAAAAAAAACCCTACCCTGCTGAGGATGAACCGCTGCACCCCCGATTGACAGGTAAAATCTAGAGATACAAAGAAAAATAACAACTGGATTTCTTTTGTTATTGTTCTTGGATTAAAAAAAAAAAGATTGATGCCTTTAGAATAAAAAGACGTGAAAAAAAACAAAACCTGTCGTGCTGAGAATCGAACCACTGCCACTGGGCTGACGGGCAGAGATGCTTTACAACTACGCTACTGAGAACCCTGACTACTTGTGAGAAAAGTCTTACTAAATAAGCATGACCAAACCAAGAAACCCATATCAACGGATTAGATCTGAACCTTCAAGTATCCATTAAATCAATAAAATTCCAAGTCTCTCCCATTTCAATATAGTTTTCAACACTTGCCCAATATGAACGTTGATCGCATTGGGATGTACACTCGTACGGAACAAGGGAGGAAGACGGAGAAAGGGTGCAAATCAGGGGAGATCACTCACAAATACAGAATTTATGTTGACGGATAAAAAAAATCCTAGGGAAAATTTTATCCGTCAATATCGACGGATAAACGCTTTGTTTAAAAAAATAATAATTCTGATGCTAGCCCATTATATCGTTTGTGTTGCCCTGTAGTTGTATTGTGCAGCCAGATCTGCTAGTGGAAGATGGACTATAAAATTTGAGACTTGTTTCACTGACCAAATGTGACACATATGGCAGAATATGATATAATATAATAATATTGTTATCCCCCCTGCGTGAGGCATCGAAATACAGCATCGACTTCCCAGGCGTTCACTCTGCATGGTTGTGTGGGCCTAAATATGGCATGGTCAAACTGACCCCTTTGAGACATAACACTTTAACAGTAACTACTGTCCTAATGTTGCTCTCTGTATCTCTTATAAATCAAAGGCATTGTGACGAGGACATGTTCACTGGTTAGACTCAAGATTCCACGCAATCAAATTCAAAAGGTGTAACATTGACATGCAAACTGTTGCTCAACAAATTTGCAGTATTATCTCATTTTCTCACAAGCTGACCACCATCTACTACCTAGAGTTGTCTGTATCTAAGAACCAATCAGAAACAAGCTCTGAAATGGCCTTTGCCCCAAATGCCCATGTTGGTTCATTAGTATCATGTGCCAATTTGGATGAAACCATTTATTTAGGGCTAGGTGGGTGTGGCTAGTTATCATGCTTCGTTCTCACGAAAATTACAGCTGTCAGTTTGGTATCATAAGTCAGATCATTGGTTAGAGACTTAGAGACAAAGATTTCACTAGTTAATTCATTTTCAAGCGTAATAAGGCATAGCAGCGAATGTTTTCATACCGATCAAATACAAACAAAACCACGTGGACAGCGGTAGTGTAGTCATCGCACATCGGCCCACAGAAACTGTGTTCAGGAACTTAAAACAAGACAGTAATAAAACATCCTTGCAAAATCATCATTGGTTTGTGGATATGTCTCAGTAAAATAACGAACCTCATTTGATCATGTCCATCAGCTTTTTTTCAATTTTGAAGCACCATGAGTTTCCACCAAATGACCTCAGAATACTTAAATTTTATATACTCTTGCTGAAATGTGTTTTCACTGAATTAAATGAGAACATGAAAACTAAATAAATTCAGTATAATCTCCTGCATGTATTAAACAGTAATTATCATTGTCTATGTCTATGTTTTTAATTTTAAGTAAAGTGAAATACCATCTAGCAAAACCTTGTCCATTCTTTTTCAGGTTGTGTACAAAGTAGGACTATGTATAGCTCTCTGGGATATTGAAAATGTTGAAGATAGTTACATTTTTCCTGGAGATGGAGCCACTCACACCATTGGTAGGGAATTATATTTATAACCCACCAGCTGAGATTGTAAGGTTGTGTGGTCATTCCTATGAATAATGTAAATTTCATGTGTTTTCCATCATAAAAATTGAGTGTCTAAAACATTTATGTAGATCTGAAGTACGTTGTATTAATAATTCAGTGCACTGAATGTTGCTCTGCTAAGACTACTTTTTTAGGTGACAGAATATGATATAATATAATAATTTATATCGTTTGTGTTGCCCTGTAGTTGTATTGTGCAGCCAGATCTGCTAGTGGAAGATGGACTATAAAATTTGAGACTTGTTTCACTGACCAAATGTGACACATATGGCAGCAAATTTATCACTATAGCACCATCTGTCCATTTGATAGCTATCTGCCTGGGGTAGTGCACCGTAGTTTGCAGTAATTTTGGAAATTTCTTCAGCTTTGGCTAGGAGTTATAGAATTTCTCTTTGTCAGTGTCTTTGTTAATGACAATTAGGATGGTAAAAGGTCAGTTTTGAGTTACAAGCATTTTCTGAAAGTTGGACGTCTACTCTGTATTGTGATTAGTTTGTTTTTTGGGTTTTAAAAAAACACTTAACAAAGATGAGTGAAACTAATACATGTATATGTTTTGATGGATTTGCAGATGAAAACCAATTGAACAGCCCATAATTATCAGGCATATCATTTAATAGTCAAGAGTTCTGAAATAAAAAGAACAAACCATGTGCATTGTTTCAGGGTTTTCTATGATTTCTTTTAGATACATTATATATATAAATGATGTCACTGTAGCGATTTTTTTTTGAAATTAGTTGTATTAATTAGTATTTGGTTAACCTGTCCCATTTAACATGAAGTTTTATTCATTAGATGTCTCTCATGCTGTCTGCAAAAGTGATTAGGTTTTTTTTTGCTCTATACATGTTTATGTGTAAATTTATGTTCCTTATACATGTATATAATTTTCCATTGCAGTTCATTTCAGGTATGTTGTTTTTCGACCATTTGTCGATGAAATATTGGTTGGCCGAATCAAAAGTTGCAGCAAAGATGGAGTGCACGGTGAGTTTTGAGGCGTGTTTTTAGAATTACTTGAAGTCCACTTGACTTGCTGTTGTATCATGTGTTGGTGCATTTCTTTCAATACTTCATATCTTAGAGCAAATTTTTAATACTTTTGAAGGAGATAATGCTAGAATATCCAGTGTAAACCTGTGAAATATTTAAAAATCAAAATTGAATAAAACATGAGTTAGTATTTTGACTGAGTTATTTGGAACCATGCAGGATTTTTTTTCTTCTCATTCATGAACTGTTTTCTGTGCTGAAGTTGGTTTTTAAAAAAAAAAAAAAAATTAATACGTGTTTTTGCATTCATATTCATCACTGACTTAACTGTTAACCTGTCAGCTTCGACATCATAGAGATTCCTCAGTGACACCAGAGGAAAGTTGCATTACTTTGGTACAATGCTCTCCGTTTTGAGTGTAGTGATCTTTTTAAAGGAGGTTGCTTCCCTTGTATTGACTTTTAAACATGTTTTGCTTCATCCTTAAGTAGTGGCATCAATTTTCACAGAATAGGATGTAGTTCATATTATGCCAACATGCATACATGCATTTGGGAAAAAAGAATAGTGCTTCAAGTTTTAATTTTAATGCTTTTTTTTTTTGCAGTTACTATGGGATTCTTTGATGACATACTCATACCATCAGATTCCTTACAGCACCCTTCAAAATTGTATCCTTTTTTGTGGTTGTGACAATTTGTGAAAAGTGACAGAGGAAAAGGTCAGATAAAAATGGCATGGAAAATGACACACAGTGGCAGGACATAGAACCAGGAAATGGGAAACAAGGGGATTGTGGAAAGAGAATAGAAATACGGAGGACAAAAGAGAGAAAAACAGGAAGTAAATGGGATTGAATGAAGCACATCACATAAATGAACAGAGATTTGTCTTACTGTAACGTCCCAGCCATGTGTAAGATGGCTCGGAAGTGTTTGTCGGGAGAAGAAAGGAGAGGCAGAGGCCGTCAAACCAAGGTCTTATGGTGGGAACTTTGTGCTTGATATGCAGGTGCGCAAGGAGAAAAAGGAAGATCAACTAATGCCTCCGCACTAAGAAATCTCATTCAGATAATTTCATGTTTTGTTTGAAATGAAAACAGCAGTGATTCAAAGTTTGTGCGTATCATTTTTTTCCGTGAGTTGTTAGTTTTTATCCTGTTCAAGGTCCTCATTAGTTGATTAAAGTATTGTTCACATGATGCATTTATAAAGCTGTCTTTCCCTTTTACATTTCATGCTGCATATTTATCACATGTCGTGTTCCACTAGCATTGGTTTGTTTTCCTTGAGATGTAACTAGCAATGAGCAGGAACAGCTGTGGTGTTGGGAATATGATGCTCCAGAGGAAGGCAAGGTGGATTTACCAATGGATATTGGAGGAGACATAAGGTACGTATGAAATGATAGGAAAAAATGTTAGTTCAAGTGAAGATTTCCTGATTTCCGCAATTTAAAAAGAAAAAAAAATACTCATAAGATGGAAGATGTAGGGGCTTATATTTGTGTGTGTTGAGGTTAGGTTGTGCTGCGATGTGTTATATCCAAAGTTCAGAAAAGTTTTGTATCATTACCCTCCCATTACTGCAATATGTGCCCGACCAGTATAAGGCAGATTTTAGCACTGCATCTTCATTTTTGGGAACTTATCCTCATAGAGTGGGAAATTTATGAAAATTTACATTGCTGTTAGAAATTATAGAGTTGCCTTCAAATACACTCATTACCTTACAGTTTAGGTCTTCAGAAAATTTGTTATGAGAACTACAACATGACTGGCTTGTTAGCATGTCTGAGATTCTGATGTTTGTTTTCAGATTCAGAGTGGTTGATGAAGTGTTTGTAGACACAACACCTTCCAGCCCAGAAGAAAGTAATCAGATGCCACCACCAACTGCACCATCATCAGTAACCCCTCTCCCCATGTCTGACCCCGGAACAAAGAAAGCACCCTACACACTAACTGTAAGATAAGTTCTTGGTAAATTTACCTATGTTAGTTTGAAGCTGTACACTAATGTAAAGGTTACAGACAAGCAGGGTTTAAAATTCACACTTCTGTGTGATGCACTGTTGTGAAGAGTTGTGCGTAGATTTCTCATTGTTGCATAATGTTATTTAGTGCCTGACATTCTGTGTTTAGAGAGGCTTGGGGGCAGGGGGAAGTGTTGACAGACTTGGAACAAAGCTATAATGCAGTGAAAACAAAAGAAAAATTATACAGGGTTTTTTGTTGTTGTCCCTTTGTTTGTTTGTTTGTTTATTTTTTTGGTTATTGTTTTGGATATCATCGTATTGTGCTGGCCACTCTTTTATATGGAGCCATCAATAATTAGATTGATGGATAATCAGACGTGAGCTTTTCCAGGTGAATGAAAGGTATACAGTGCTGGAAATGAGACGAGTAAATAAAATAAGTAAAGGAGGAATGAGAGAGAGAGGAAAAGACAACTTAAAGCATAGAGCATACAGTAGGGAGAAATAATCAATATTAGGTTGTTCCATTGATGTTGCATTTTTTGTCATCTTCTGTTCCACAGGGCTCCATCAGTGAAATGGGTCTAGGCATGTTATCTTGGTGGAATGCCTGATGATTGAAGTTTCCTGCATCTGTGTCTGTATGAGTATGGATGTCTCTAAGGAATGGTGTCACTTATTTGCTATGCCAGTGAGGGCGGGTGGTTGGTGGGCACTTCTGATGATAGGATCTCCCTCTGTCCAACCATTCTCTTACAGTACACTCTCTCACTCACTCACCCACTCACACTCACTCACTCACTCACTCACTCACTCACTCACTCACCCACCCACCCACCCACTCACACACTCACTCACTCACTCACTCACTCACTCTCTTACATTCTGTCTGTGATCTTACCTCTTCCTAGCACAATATGGCTGTTAGTGTTAGTGCATCAGTGTGCTTTCTCCACCTTCAAAACTCAAATTCGTGTACTGGTATGTGTTAGCTCTGTAGTGTGAGAGAGGGACCAAATTATTATTACAGGCCTGCCAACTGTTCTGGATTTTACAGGAGTGTTCTGTGCAGAGTGTCACACTCAGAGGGACATGAGAAATAATTTTTTTTTTTTATAAAATAAAAAATAGTTTCAGTGCCAGGTTGAAGATAGAGGCCAAGACAATGGTGACAGTATTAATTACATCATACTAATAGCCATAGAGTGATCATTCATTTGATCTAAGAAGTATGTGTTTTGCATTTGATCTTCATGCAGTGAAAACCATAACTAAACGTAACTGACTTTTCAGTTTGCGTTTACACAACATGGGTGTATGTGCCTCTTGAGGTCTCCCTTATTGAAGTGATCACCTACATGGCTGGTCTGTTGTTGCTTTCTATGTACATGGACATGTTTATGTAATATTTGCTTTTAACACCACATGCCTTATTGACAGTATAGGTTATACTATATAAGTCAATTTCCCCTTTGGGAATCAATAAATTTTCCTACCTTTTGCGAGATCTCTATTGTGTATTAAGTACATGTATTGCTTTTACTGTAATTGAAAGCATCCATGGATCACTGCCAGAAGATGTTATAGGGACGCAAGTTTTGTGATTTCATCAGTTCTGGTATTTTTTGGCCCTAATATTCCAAGTATCTTGGTATCACTGATATGTTGGTCTGGGTCACTGTTATTGTAGCTTCATTACACAATAGTTACACGTATGTGTACAGGTGGTTTCCTTCTCATGATTTTCCTGCTTTTCACTGAAATACCATTTACATCCATGGTAGTGTTTGCGCCGTTTGTCATGAGACTGGGGAAATGGCAGGTGCTGTTTTATATAGCTAATTCTTAAGAAGAAAAACAAATTGTTTATTATTACGTTGTATTGATTGAAAGAGAGAGAGAGAGAGCAAATATGAATTTACATTGTATTTATTTTCAGGAATAAAAGCATGTCAGGAAATGAGAAAAAAGGAAGTGAAATCATGAGTGATAGAGGGAAAAATGAAGAATAAACATGTAAATACATACTGTACAAATAAAAGGCAAAATAAATGCCACATGCAATAAAGCTGTTGATTTTCAGAACCCGCCACTGAATGTTTGTGTTTTTGTTTATTTAATGTTTGCGGTGTCATTTGTGGTTGAATATTGAGAAGAATTATGTTTGTGTTCTACAGACAATCTCTGAAAAGCAACTTTCTGAAGTAAGAGTATTGTGAAAGAAAAGATGGAGGGTAATACTCTGCAGGGAGAACGACCCACTAGCGGTCATCCATAAATTTTAAATGAAAACTGTAGAAATGTACAATTTCCTGAGTTACACCTAATGTGACAACCATCATCACCACTTCTCAGTGTCGTGGTACCGAACTTAAATTTTAACAGCACAGGTGCAAAAATGGACATAAAATATCGGAAAATTAATGAAGAAGAAAATATTTTGGTGTGAAAGAAAGAGACTAACAGAAAAGGAGAAATCAGTGAAAGAGCTGGTATCAACGAAAAAGTAGTCTACTGCAGCTTTCACATACCCTTACATTTCACAGCCAGTGGATATAATGACATGCCATTTAGGATATTGGCATGCTAATGTAGGTAATATACAATATATTTTCAAATGTTAAACGCAGACTCCCATGGGAGTGGCCCCAATTTTTTTTTATTTGCATACATACATGTATTTATTATAGACAGCCTGTTATTTTATTGTTCATCACGATAAATTACAGGAGAGAAAAAAAAAACGAACTGTAACCCCTGCCTCTAACTGTTTCGTAATTAATTTTTATTCAGCAACAGAATGGAATGTTGGCATTTTTCTTTTTTTTTTTACTTTTTTTTTTTTTCCTGGACACGTCACCAGCATTTTCATAGCCAGATTTTCATCCTTGGAAAATGCCAAACAACCGTCATTATTATTACTGCACCAGGTAGACTCTTTGTGCCTGCAATTAACTAGTAAATGGGTCACTGTTCCGACCTTTAACCATGCACTAACACCCCCCCCCCGCCCCTTTTTCTTCCCGGTTCTTGTGCGTCACATGTATTTTTGAGGGGGGGGGGAGCACAGTTTATATCAATTCTCTTTGCCATTTCTCGCTGTCGTTAACGCCCCTTTACAGCCTGAGATGAGTTTTCTCTTTGGTCGGAAAGAAAAAAAAAATTCACTGCACATGTCGTGTTTAGCAAACAGTAGAGAGGCAAAAATAAACAAATCCATGCATGTACGCGCATTGTGAATCACATACATGTACACATATTATTATGTGCGCATCAGCTCAGTGGTAAGCCGAGAATGATGTGCACATAAAGGTCGTTTTGTGCCGTGGCTGTTTATTGATGCTTTGTTGTTTTGTGTATTTTGGTTTGTTTTGATGTTATGCGTTCTGTGTAGTCATTCCGTAGGAGTTTGCATTGAGTCATTGACATTTATCAGATGTTTGGATTGAGATGCTTTTCATTTCCTGGCCCATGTCCTTATTCATTCACTCAGTTGGTGGTGTGCTGGCTCACTCACTCACTCACTCACTCACTCACTCACTCAGTCAGTCACTCATTCACTCACTTACTAAGTGACTCACTTAATCACTCACTCACTCATACACTCACTCAACTCACCCACCCGCTCACTCACTCACCCTCTCAATCAGCCAGCTAGCCACGCACTCACTGACTCACTCACTCACTCCGATTTAAAATTATGAAAAAAAACCTACTAATTAGACAATGGGCTTATTTCACTTGACTTCACACTTCAGAGAGCATACGCTGTGTGTACTTTTACTCGTGGTAGCGTCAGAGGGTGGCAATTTGCATGGCGGTCTGCGGAACATGCCAGTTGTAAGAGATTACATGTAATTGGTTGGTTTTAAGATAACTTGGCTATCCTCCCCTTCCCCCCTCCTTCACAGAATAGGGAACTATCAGAAGCGAAAGAAGCGCACTTTTCGTGACTACGCACCGCCATTTTGGATGAAATGCAACTTCACTTGACTTGATCAGCAGTAAACGATACTCGTTTGTATATTTTCAGGGGGAGTAAGAGCTTACAAGCGGCTCTAAATAGTTTCCAGCAATCCAAAAATACGAACAAACCACAGTAAACAGATAGCACACCGTCTTTGGTGAAGACGGTCTCTTTCAATTCTTGTTGCCGCCGTGACCTAGTTTCCGGATTTGGCAGAAGTGAGATCTCTCTCTTGATACATATATGCATACTCTCTGATGTTACATTAAACATCGTTGCGCGCGTGTCTAGTTACGAACAATCTATCCCATCCAAAATGGCACAGGATAGTCAAAATCGATGACGTATTCCCGCCTTGTGTCGCTTCTGGTAGTATCTGTATTCTGTGCTCTCCCCATCAAAAAAAAAAAAGAAAAAAAGTTTCGAGAAAATTGTTGAGACGAAAAGTCTTGGCCTTGGGCAAATGCTTAGAGGCGCTTCCCTAACTCGCAGACCGTTAGTACCCCCTGCGTCCCTTCAACTAGTCCAGCACTGAACCCGTCTCTCTCCAAGCACATGCATTAAATGTATTTTTTAAGCAAATACTGATGTAATTACCGTAAAACGCATTTAGTACTGGCATACTGAAATTTATCCAAAGTCGCCTTTGTGCAAATTTTTCAATCTACACAGTACTGAAATTAATCCCTTTCAATTGACAGTATTCCCAGGTTACTCAGTCTTTCCTGGCTCATTGTAGATCTCTGATATGTTCTGATTGATTTAAGTTTTGAGAAACTTCTTTCACAACTGGCAGCTGAAAGGGTGATGGTTCTGAAAATCTGCGCCCCTGAAAACTTTGCGCCAGGGAGACCCCCCCCCCTCCGGCCCCGCCGGGGCTACGGCACTGTTGGAGACAGTATAGTACTGCTTGATCTGGGTGGAGAGAAAAGGATAAGTTTTAAAGACAAATGAGCTAACCCCCATTTTTTCCCATTCATTTTCGGATTTCACCGAACACTTCAAAAGTTGGCTTTGTCCTACATGTGTGAGAACTTCGGTTTCCATACATGGTTACAAGCTTGGGTATCTCCATTAGAAAAGTAATGTGAGATCTAGGCATTAGCCAGAAGGGCCAACACTTTTCATCTTAATGATTTTCTCTCTCTCTTTTTTTTTCTTTTTGATGGGGGGAGCACAGAATAGAAGTACTACCAGAACCGACACAAGGCAGGAATACGGCCTGTGATCAGAAGCTTGACCTGGCTGTGCCAGAGTTCCTCGGTTCGAATCCTGATCAAGACGAGACAAAACCACGCGAGACTGCAAATGCAGTGGATCTCAAGTTTGAATCCCAAAACTAGCCAACATATCACGATAATTTTAAAGTAGTGGTCGGCAATCTAACGGGTTAGACACCCATGATAAATCAGGCCATACAGAAAGTACGTACGTTCTAAAATGGGGAGGTGGGAGGGATTGCCTGCAGCGAATAAAAAGCACAGATGGGGCGGGGTGGGGGGGGGGGGTCGGTTGATTTCTGGGGAGCACATATACTGTTCTCAGCTATGACAATGAATGATGAATGAAAAAGTTTTGCTTTTTATGTTAATTTGTTTTCAATAAGGTAAATTGTAGGACTATATCATATATAAACAATTACGTTTCCAATGAAACAGTCAGATAGTCCACGTAAAACGCCACTTAAAAAGTTATACATGTACATGTACAACATGAAGAACTTTACAATGGCTATGGATACTACCATTCTAATGGCCGCAGGTCCGTACAAAAAAAAAAAAAATTAAGTTGAGCGCATGAAAAGCGTACGTGGTGTATGGGAGACCAAAAAATCACCAGAACACGAGCTTGTGTATTTTATGAACGCCCCCAAAGCCTGATTGTGCTGCAAAGAGAGATGTAAAAACCCAAACAAAACCAAACAATGAACGTTAAAAAAAGACGAACATACTGGCTAGATGCAGTGTCCTTCAAGCTGAATCAGATCTGACAGGGTAATGAATGCAGCTCAAATGTCCATAGCCCAGAAACCTGACAATACTCAAAGTTTTTACCACAAGTGTACCCTGCTGATCGGACATTCATTTCTAGGGAAATCAAATTGGCTATTCTGTTTCCAGCTCATTTTGCAGTTCAGTGGCATTTGCCGTCTGGTCTGCTTGTGATATTGATATTCAGTTATAGGACATGCCGAGGGCAACCGCGTCAGAACAGAAAGAACGAGAGAGATGGAGAAGAAGGAATGCGAGAAGAGGAGAGAGGGGAAGAGAAGGTGGAGAGAGAGAGACAGAGGAATGTGGAGAGAGAGGGGGGGGGGAGTAAAGATGGAAATTGAAATAGAGAGAATGGGAGAAAGAGAGCAAACGGAAGAGAGCGAGAGAGAGAGATTTGAATAAAAAGACAGAGAGAAAGAGCATTCGGGAGAGAAGGAGGGAGAGAGAGAGAGAAAGAAATTGAAAGATAGAGGGAGAAATATAATATGAGGGACAGAGAGGATGGGAGGCCGAGAGAGAGAGAGAGAGAGACAAGGAGATTGAGAGAGACGAAGCTGCTAAAAGAGATACAGTAGATGATGACGATATCCAATATACAATCATTCCTTTGAACTGACACGAAGAGGACACGTAGAAATGATAGTCGGAATGCAGCTAGTGGAAAAACCCATGTTATGGCATAGATTAGCCAGGAATCTTTGCTTGTGGGTGTGTGATCGTATGACAGTTGTTCTGATATCAAATGCCATTAAGGGGTTTTCATAAAGCTCACATGCTTGGAAGGGGGCGAGGAGGGGGGGGGTGGGAGTGCACCCCAAACTTATGAAAAGCCTACACAAAGGAGGTAGGTGGTTCTGTGAGGCGCACTTACGCTTTTCAGTTACGGTAATGGTTTAAAAATTTGGTCTTATTTACCTTGTTTTTTCAAGGAAATAGGTTGTAGGATTATATCATAAAAATCAAATGCAATCTAGGTTCTTAAAGAAATCTTGAAACAGTCAAAATAATCCGTGCAAACTGCTATTTAAAGGTTCAAAACATCAAGGCCTTTTTACGGGCATTCAGCGTTTTAACACTCGTACACTCGTACAAGGTGGTGGGGGAGGTAAAGCCAAAAGAATGAAAAGCTGACAAAAATCGCCAGAATCGATCGTACCATACTTTATGGATGGCCTCTGAGAAAAATCCCCCACTTTTCTCACGAACTTCCATCTTTCTTATTTTTTTTTCACCTGTCTCTATTTCTATGAAACCCGATTTTCTGTTCCATTAAAAGAACAGTGATACAATGCTAGCGGACCGATTGATCACCACCAGAATTATTTCAAAAGAGTTGAAAACGATCTTAAGGAAATAGGTGATCAGAAACTGGGTGGAATGTTGTGTGAAGACCAATGGCGTAGCCTAGATTTCCGGTCCCCGGGCCAAGGCAAGGATCTCAGTCGGCACAGAGATATTTATGTAATACATGTGCACAGTTGTGTAACACTCCACAAATACTGCACCATATAATTTACTATAAAAAAACAACAACAGCAAAAACCGAAAACTTCATATTACTCTGCTTTCCACAAACGCTTCACCTCTACAAACTTGACTTTTTGGATTATTTCTGCTCTGTAAGGCTCTTTCTTTGATTTATGAAAAAATGCATGTTAATCTTTAACGGTTACCCCCTTCATTGACAAAAATCCACACTTTTCAGAGAGTGGGACATAATTGCATGACTTGGGACGCTTCAGTCCATACAGTGATCGTAATGCTCTTGCTGTTGTTAGCATCTATAACAGTGGTTCTCAGAATCCCAGTCCACAGCTCCTCTCTCTTTTCGTGATCTCAAGTTTCCTCAATTCCTCCCCATTTTGAATTGTCGCCGAAGAATTTTTTCACTATTTTACTTTAGTTAGTGTGGGATTAAAAATGTTCCCCTCTAGGTTTGAAATTCTTCCCCCTGGGAGCTAAGTGCCTCCCTTTTAAGAATCACTGTTCTACAACTTCGGACTGACTTAATTTGTGGATTTCCATAACCCATGACCGAAACGTGAAGGAAAAAAAAAACAAAATGAATGTGTTACTCAGTACAAAGTGCACACATTGCCCCCCACTGGCTTGCAGATGCTTAGCAAAACACAAGAAACCTAGTTAACATTTTCCCGCAAATCAAATAACTGTTAGGCCAGAAAAATAGGCAAGATGATAAAGGTGGATGATGCTGTAGGCAATTTTTATAATACATGTAGAAACGGAGCCGCTTGATAAATGTATTCGCATTGATGGGCTGTCGTGTTCATTTATGTACATGTCCACAACTTTCTTACTAAGAAAAATGAGTTCTTGCAAAGACTGAATACATACATACAGAAGTTTTTTTTTTTTTAGGCTCACATACTGAATTAAGGACGCAGATTGGCGACTGAAGGACGCGACTTTAAGAGCGTCTTTGCCCCTGGTGTCGATCGGGGGCCGCCCCTGGCGAGTTAATATTCTAAATACATACACATGTAGATGTTTTTATGGTTCTTTAGAATACTCCGACAAAACACAGCCAGCACACTTTTATAATATACAACCTTCAAAATAAACCCTCTTAATAATGTCCTTTACTTGGGTTATCCGCTCATTTGGAGTTCCTCCTTAAAATTCTGTACCACATGATATCAGAGAACCAGAGAGGGCAATTTGTTTAAGTTAAATTAAAACAATACATGACTGGCTCAGTGTGTTCAGAAAAGGAAATGTTCATGTGTAAGCGTAAGTGCACTTATGCAAATGTATGTGGTAGCATGAAGTAATTGCGCGTCCAAGTATAAAAAAAAATGCAATGGCTGAATGTAGAGGTAACTCAGACCGCTGAGTCAATGATGCAAGGCTAGAACCGCGCAACTTTACAGTAATGCAATTTGGTTGTGTAAAAGCAAAGCTCTCTTTTACCAAAGAACGTAATTCAGATCCCCGAAGACATCATCTAAGGAGAGATGGCATCGGGTGAGGCGGGAGAAGCACTGGCTGCCCTTAGATGCAATTCAGGGATCTGAGAGATACATGTACAAGGGCTGCTCGTGTTCAGACCGAATTTTGGAAGGGCTGACCGCGCCAAGTGGAGAAACACCTTGCACCAAGATCTCAAGACGGTGGAAAAAGAAACTAATTAATGCAGTGGAAGTCGAGCGGGCTTGCAGACAAGAATGTTTCAACCTCAACAGATCTGAGACAACTCACAGATTTGTCCATTGCAGTAGAGAGTGACATTCCGGCACTGGCATGTCCAGCCACATACAAGTGACGCTGCTCCAACAGAGAAGACAGTCAAAACAGTTAGCATGCAAAATTTCATGGTCATCCCCTCATCTATCTCCGAAACTCTGACAACGCCGGATGCGGGAAGTTAACATAAAACCAGAAACAATAATAATTGTTGTTTTATTCCAACAGAAACAAACAAACAAACAAACAAAAACGACAGCAACAACACCAACTAGTGCTACCAATGGTACCACCATCACCACAACCACCATCATCATCATCATCATCATGACTGCCACTGACACCAACGGCACCGAAAACAGCAGCACCATCACCATTACCACACCGACACTACCACGGATATCACCACCCACCATTTACCATGCCAGCACCATCTTCCAGTACCATAACCACAAAAAAAAACAACAACAATGGCACCATTATCTTCAGTACCAAAACGATCACCACTCCATCAAATAGCACCATCGTCTTTATGACGACCATAACTCATCCCCTTTCTTTGTTATGGCAAAATCGCCTAGAGTATTTTATGAATTAGTGTCAGATAGCGATGAATGTTGTCTTATCTCATATTCTATCCCACAAAATACGGGCTGGTCAAAAGGGGGAAAAAAAAAAAGGAAATTGAATCCTTTGGAGATTGGAACTACAGGAAATCATTAGAATAAGAGAACCCGGTCAGACAAGTGTTTCAATCCTTGACTTTCTTGCACTTAAAGGGAGTCAGGCCAGACCAAGGTCATGAATCTGATACTATCCGGTGTGCCCTTTTTGTTTTTAATTTATATGAAATGCGGCCTCGCATAACATATCACACGCAAATCTTGGACTTCTTATCCGCCATAACTGAAACACCCGACTCAATAAAACTGGCTATTGGGGACAATCTTTTCGATAATGGAAATGCATCCGTCTGTTTCGGATTTGTGGGAAGAAAGACAGTAAGAAGAGGAGGATGCGAACAAGAAGCAGGAATGACAGAAGAAAATGCAAATAGAGCAAAGATACCTGCTTGATCTTTCAGTAAAACAGCCAATTAATTCAATTAATTCCTTGGAGCAACAGCTACATTTTGAAATCTTGCACTTTTGAACTCACTGACGCAAATAATTTGCTATCACAGGAGCGGCTTTGTAAACATGCCATTAAATGTTATTTCACGTAAATACTGCACATCGATGCTGCAGCGTTTGTGCCCTGAGCTAATGCATGGTTGTGTAAATACAATGAGGGCTGCAACTGCCATTATGATTGTTGAGAATGAAAGCCAGATATCGCTATCTTATCCCGTAGGATGAAATTCAAATATCTCCCACGATTTGTTTACAATAGTTTTCTCAATGAATGTCGCTTCAAGTTGCTTAATGGCATTGACCCGGTTCAGTTCTGTTCTACAAAATACTGACCTATTCTACCGTGCAAAGGCAGAGCGACGTATGTACTCATTTCATAGTTTTGAGAATATAAATGCTTTTACACCTGTATTTATGAGTTTGTCACAATGGAAACTACTATTTCGGTAATGGACATGTCTATCAGCCTGTGACATAAAAGAATTATGTGTGGGACTAGTTATTAGAGACAATAAAAGAAAAAAGCCATTCTTTCCGTTACGTCGCTCTGCATGTGCACGGCAGTATTGTTTATAACTGATTCAAAGTGAAATAGAAGGTGGATTTCTAGCTGAGCAGTAAGCGGTAATTGGTTTTCGTTCTGAGAGTTGTGGAAGAAATAAACCCTTTCTAGTTTCAATCTTCATTTTCTCTCATCCTGATATTTACCTGATAACTTGTGAATTCACAACAGAATCCCTTACAGTGCCCCTGGCACGGGTTGGAAAATGCAAAAAGGAAAATTCTGAAACCGTGTAAAACAAATTCTGATATGGAGCGATCCATTCCCCATGATCCTCGTTCCTGCCCTTGTCCACAGCCTCCGCTCCGGTCCGCTTTTTCTGCTGACAATGGCGTATGAAAAAGTAAAACACTCTTTGCCTCTGTATACTCGTCCACAGCACCCGCTCCTCACCGCTATGGAGGCAGAGAGAGTGTTTCATAAGTCACTGTCCGTAAAAATAGCGGAGCGGATGCTGTGGATTAGAGGAGTTATACTATACTTGTTTTTTATTCATGACATATTTACATCCGATCCCCGAGACTGTTGAGATAATGTAAAACAAAATATCGACATGTTGTTTGTCTTTCTGGCGTTATGCAACATTTTACCGGCTTGTCCCTGACCCCCCAATGCAACACCGTCATGTCAGCCTGAGAGCTTTTGTTGACTCCATTCCAAATCTCCTTGTACCTCAATCCTCCAGAGAGAAAGGGGCCACTACTCTTCAAAGAGGTTCCAATTTCCCCGGGAGCCCTTTACATTCGAAACCTGACACGTACGACGCGGATGCGGGCGCAAGGAAAACCGGTCAATATGTGCTAAATCCTTTTAATGTCAGTTTATAAGCGGCGGCATAATTTGTTTCACAGACTTTGAACAACCTCCGACATTTTATGAGACCCAATTTCCGATGACGTAATATTGGAGGTGTTGAAAAGAACGTTTCGGAGATTTTATAGGCTTACTTTGATTGTTTGTTATTGAACACTGTGCGAGTGTTCTTCACCAAATGCTATCCGATATTCCGAGGGGCTGTTCTGTGTCTTTCTCATTAAACGTTATTTCCCTTGCTGTCTGTGAATGATCAAAGGCGTGTGATTAACACTTTGAAAGAAAATCTGCTTATCTTGATAGACCAGGTTGTCACGAGTGGAGTGAGTGCAATTAAGGGGATTGCTACAGAGCGGGTGTAGAGTAAGAATGGCTCACGGTAGACAAGTAAGATAAGCGTGCTGTCGTGAGTAGTGGGGGGGGGGGTCTGAATGAGGCGAAAGCGCGGTATTACTATCACTGCAAGTTAGAAGGTCCTACGGAACGGACCTGTGAATAAGAGCCCATCGGGCGGACATAAGGGGAGCAGTCGAGAAGACTAGTGAGAGAGTCTTTCCAGTGATGACTGGTATGTAGAACGTTGATTGATTATTATGATTGATGTATTATATTATATTCGTCTATTACCATGATGTAAATAAGTATATGTGAGGAATGTGGCAGTCCTTGATATTGGATATAGCAATGTGCGCCATGAGCGATAGATGAAAGTGAGTTCATGGATTTGTAGCGCGAGTGAGTAGTGTGTACTCCGATGGAAGTGTGTTACCGTAAGATGTGTGGTGAGTGAAAGGTGAACTAGTGTGTGTACGCTTCATGGGTTGTAAGGAGAGGTGGAGTGAATAGAAATGGTAGGGTATTATACCAATGTAATGTTATTCTTGTAGGTGTCGAGGACGGGCCGCAGAGCCACCTCGATGAGCACAGGGGATAGGCCAGCATAGGGCCGGAGGCCACACATAGGCCAGAAGTGAGGCTGTCAGTGCAGGACAGTAGAGGCACATAAAGTCGTGGCAGTCAGGCCACGGACAGGGACGTAGATATGAGCGTGAATGTGATAATGCACTATTGCCATGTTGAGGGGAGAATGTACTATTGAAATGATAATGTCTATTGAAATGATAATGTGTTATTGCCCTGCTGAGGTGCTAGGGGAATGCTAAGGTGTATGACAATAGGAAGGTGATATTGAGAGACTGCGGTGCCAGTAAATTATTAATGTGCTATTAAGACCCTGAGGGGAGAGGCTGAGGCCGAAGTGCCTTTAGGAGTAACTACCGGATTGTGGATCCGAGGGAGAGTGTGTGTGAGAATAAGGCCGTTGTACGGCAGTTGATTTCAATAATATAATGTATGTAATTGCGCTATTATCTGTATAATTATGGTTAATAAATGTGTGAGTCTGATGGGGTGTTTTGTTAAGTGTTAAACTTGTTTGTTCGTGATTGTTGTCCTGTCATAAACTATTACATCTCCCAGTCTGGGATTTGTGACACAGGTAGATACGTTCTTTAATGCATTTTTTTTTTTTTTTACAAGTGTTTGTGCCAAGTAGCCAAATTTTCACAATATTTGTTCTTTATGACGAACTTGTGGCCCTTTCCCCAAAACACAATTATATGTTAGCTCAATTTTATACAAACCTTTAAAGAAAGCAGGGGAAGCCTGTGGGGTGTCAACAGGTTGTATGTTGCGAAGCCACTAGTGAGAAACAAACTTTGCGCAGTATTCCTGTTTTTTCTAATATTTTTCATTCATTTTGTACGTCTAGGTATTTTTTTCTTTGCTTTGCTTCATACTTGGGACTTAACGACTTACAACCCTTTTTTTTTTCTCTTGCCACATTTTTACTTTATTATTTTAGCTTAGCGAGACTGCACCCCCCACCCCCACACCTCCCTCTCTCTCTCTCCCCCAAATCCCCCAAAGTAATAATAATGATGGTAAAAAAAAAACACAAAAAAAAACACACAAACAACACGAACTTAGTTTTAAATCTTTGAGTCCCAGCTGATCAATTCCAGAGGGTTAAACGGGACTGTTGTCGCTGTAAGGTCAAAGAAATGCCATAGAAACTTGACGGATAATGGTGATTTATGTCTCTGTTGTTGTACTTTGCAGCATACATAATTATCGTAATATCTCTGCAAGAAGACCGTTATTTTTTTGATTAGAATGATACTTTTGTATAATAGGAAAACCCAAGATAACCATAGAGACGTTAGTTCGAAGGAATAAATAGTATGTCTGCTGTCTGAAGGAACAGATAGTCAGAATGATAAAGAACCAGCTGACCGAGAATGGTTCTTGCAAATGACATAGCTGCCCTTTCAGCATATAAACCGTAAAAAGTCACCAGACCAACAAAGCACCGAGATATACATAAAGATACTCTATGAATAATGAGATAAGGCACATTTTGACCACATGTACTTAGATTTGTGTCCAAGGAAGAAACAGTCATTCAACACGGACCAGATGACGTCTGAGATATTTGATGCAAATCGAAATTATATATCAGTCTGTTAATGTCACAGGCTCATGGGCACTATTAGTGACTGTCGCACAACTTGAAAGTTGCCACAAGAGGAGTCTGATCCAATACTATAGAATTAGATATCGTTATCTAGTATCCAAGACACAGAACACAGAGACGGACCATTCCTTCTTTTACTATTATTATTTCCACAACTTACGCGCGTATAAACACGGTGAGTAGGCCTACTACTTACAGAGCTCTGTGGTACTAGTCTTTTACGTTCAGTTATGAAGGGGTGTGGTGTGAATTGTTGCATTGTTGACATGGATCAGGGGTCACCAAACTTTTTTCACAGAGGGCCGGATAACTGACAGACCTCCAAGCGGGGGCTGCATAAGCAATCTGTCCATCCCGTAGCTCTAGATATCCCTGGTTTTATCAAACAAAATCAAGTACCATGGCGGGCCGGATGAACTGACGTCGTGGGCCGGATCCGGCCCGCGGGCCGTAGTTTGGTGACCCCTGACATGGATGATATGCGCCAAGTTGACAGACGGAATTTGACGAACTGAACCGTCTCGATATCCTGTGTCTCGGCTAGTATCTTTGTTCTACATGTAATAACACCGGACCTCGAATTCTGTGATATTCGTTCCAACGCAGCTGTTTCTATACTGAGCTCTCTATTTTTGTTTATTAATGTTGTGATAAACATTCAGCTGCTCTGTGCTCAAGGTGCAGATCCAGCAAACAACAACAACAACAACAACAAACAAAACAAAACAAAAATAAACAAAAACAATTTCGAATGCTGCAAGACATCTCCGAGACACAAGATACTGAGACGAATTATTTCTTCTCTAAGTATATATGTCGACAGTCTGTGCGCGTACAAGTTACTGAGTAGGGGTGAGCACTTGGTAATTTTTGATCTCATAATATGAAGGTTTGATGTGCACCTTGCTGCACTGCTGATATCATTGACAGTGACACGTGCTGAGTGTGATGGACCAAATTTGGCGAGTTGATTCGTCTTAATTTATACGTGAGAGATAAAATTAGCTTTTTGCTGACGTCATCACTCTAAATTCGGCATGTGGCGTCGTGCAATGAAATATTTGTTAGTCATAAGCTATGCCAATTTAGACTTCCCTCGGGAAATTCTGAATAAAAAGACTTCCGAACTACGCCTTTAAAATTACATGATGATGTGGCTAGGAACATGCTATTTCATTGTGCGACCCGCGTTGTCGGTAAGCCAGGTTCATGACCCGTGACATTTCACAGCTGAGTCAGGAATGTTGATAATCCCGGTGCCAGCCAATTAATTACTTTGTTACAAGCGCTGCCGCAGATGTAACACATGTGTGCCGATATTCCCTGACGTACCATAGCTTACTTTCCAATCAAATTTCTGAGCTGGGCACGAGGGCCCGTTGGGGAATGTCCTCACTAACACTGTTTCATTTCACGCCATACCAGCGGGGATACAGGATGTCTTGTGGCCGTCAACTTGCCGGTTGTCCATGAAACCCGAACCCAGAGTTCTGGACCACTTGAGAATAAACAGTTGTTCCTGTAAAAAGTAGAGCACGGGTGTCGAAATCGAATTAAAACGAGAGGTAATAAAAATAGTGTTGTTAAAATACTCCTCTCACATCGGTTCACCGCCCAATTTAGCCAACACGAGAACCGTGTTTTTTCTTTTCAGTAGTGAAATATTCACAGCCATAGATTCTGCGAGATGTAGATAAGTCCAATGTGCTTGTTTAATCAGGTGATTAAACACTGTAAAGAAAATCTGAATTCCAGTATTGAAAGGTCTGCATGTCATGCGTAATTTGTTGTATCGACAGTACTGCACTGTATGATCACAAATATTCGAGAAATGAACAGAAAGCACCGTGTATTCTTGCCCCTCACTACCATACTGTTCGTTCGAAGCACTGAAAAGCAAAAGGAGACACATCCATTTCCAAACAAGTTTCAGTGCATAATTTATCATATTGTTAAGAAAGTATAGAGTTGAGCTAGATATTTTTCCTGACATCAGTTGTTACCACACCGTTTATTGTTTATTCTATTGACTTACCGTTCAAACATGAGACACCTGGGCTCTCTATTATTCTAGAAGGAATTTTGTGCCTAAAAAGCCGTAGGTCTAATGGTCTTTCTAAGTTGTTAATTTATTCTATAAGAGTTTCACTCAATATAGACAAATTTCAAGTTGTAACAAGGCGTACATAATACAACAGCTATACAAATCTTTTCTGTTTGAGCATAGCAATGCCATGATTTTAAAGATAGGCTGTTTTGTATAGGTAGCTCCCACACCCTATATCTTCGGCACTTTGTCACTCCACAGATAGTAACGTCAAGGGAATACATGTGCAATGACCACCCACAAACCCCATAGTTTCTGTTAATTTCCCACGAAACAGATCCAGAAGAACCGCTCGTACCTCCCCCAACCCTCCTTGGAACCCCATTCAGTGTCCACCATTTTTGTGTAATGCTCGTAAACCGTGCATGCATTTGTGAAAATACGCTGAATTTGCTTTCAGTTCCACGATAACTTCATTTTGTATGGACTGATCGATGTCGTGAGTTAACGGCGTTGTGCGTTTTTGGACCTGTGCCCACCATTAAACTGTTTTGCTCTCCGTTTGAATCTTGTTTATTCCATTGTAACTTTGTTATGTGGATACCTGCACAATTCAACTGTCTCCCTGATGCAAAAATTGTACCCATTTGCCCTTTAAAAGGTTCGGCGAAATAGAGCAGGCATTTTTTTCTTCTTTTTAAATAAGGTCTTTGCAAAAGCGAAACATGAGCAATGGAAAGATTTTATTTATCATCATTTGGTATAACCACTTTTCACAACCACACGTGTCTTGTGACGTCATTTCGACATTGAAAACTATCACGCTGGGTTTTCATGTGTACGGAAACGGAAACGGCCATGGACACGTCAAAAATCCTTCACGTAGTGAAATAGAAATAACGTAATACCCTTTACATTCCTTTCTTTTTGCCACTTTTTTAAATGAATTTTTGACATTTCCGTTCACTTTACTTTGTAAGCATAATATGTGGTAAGAAACTCCTCAGATGGAGCGAGACAGGTGGCGATCTTCGGTGAAAGAGTGGTTTCGGCCTTTAACTTCCTGATAGCATCTAGAACCCCGGCCACATCTAGGTCATGAATCTCGGTGTTCATCAGTTTGAACAGGTATCGCTGGTTTTGGTGCAAGTGCCTTATCCATTCTGCCAACGCTGCCATTGGTTATACGATATAATTTGAGGCTATGTGAATTTAGTGGTTTAGATTAGATATATCAAACTGAAAAGTGCTTGTGGGCCACATTGTCAGTACATGTCATTAAAGGGGTCGCGTCATTTTGATTCAACTACACATTCTTAAAAATAGAAGTGGGCAACAGTGATTCAGAAGAGTACAACCTAACAAACAGCACAATAGACCTGACACAGTGTAACATATTCACAATGAAAAAAGTATACATACAACTTTTATGCAATAAAATTTTTTTTCATCACTTTTGTTTTCGGTGATTTGCTTAGTGTTTATTATATCATCCTGATGGCTGACAACGCTTTTTGGACATCAGTTTTTCAATGCTTAGGTTGAGTGTCTGGCTCGTTCCTACTTTAATAATCACTGATGATAAATTTTAAATGATTCCACTTTATTTGACAACTGGATGTCGATTGTAAACGGAACATTACACTAAATACCAAATTATCGTTACTGATACTCTGTAAAACTTAAGGCTGAAACTCAGATTACAGGAATTCTGTCTGAAGTCGACCCAAACCTTACAGCAGGGGTAACAACGGTCTGTAAAACTAAGAAGACCTCGTTAATACATTTTCACAGTCACTGATTGTCCAACTTCTTACCTAAACAGAGTCAAAGATTACGGTCCAAAAACTCCAAGTCAAATACTTCAATATGTAGCGTTACTGGCAGCACATGGCCAGATACCATATCACCACATGCATTGCTGGGCCCGCCAGAACCCAGGGTATTACGACTGACACTACACCACCTTGTTTACAGCAACACCGAGCTTTGTTTACTCATTTCGTAGACGTGGCGCAGAACTGGTTTATAGTTTTAAAACTGTCCCCAGTTTCTGTAGCAACAATGGGCCGCCTACGTAATGTTGTAGTTCAAAAGTCACAACAAAGTTTGTGCGTCTTGGAAATTCAGCCTGGGGCCATCTATGCAATAAAGAACCCACTCTCGGTGGGGGACGAGGTTGGGGGGGGGGGTGCCTCTAGGCCTCTGGCGTTCGAAAAGCGTATGCGGGGGAGAGGGAATTTCTGGGGAGCTTTTGAATTACGGTAAATATTTAAAGTTTCGTCTTATTATTTTTTTAAAAGCAAATTAAGCTGTGATTTAAATAAAGAAATCACGTTTCTATTAAAACAGTCAGGTAGTTCACATACCAAATGCCACTTAAAAAGTTTTCAAACGCCAGGATCTTATCATCGACCTTCACCACTCTCATGGCCTAATGCTCGTACAAGATGGGAAAAGAAGGATGGTTGAGGCCAGGCGTACTTGGGGGCCGAGGAGCAGGGTGGAGTGTGGGGGTGGAGAAAGGAGGAGAGGAGAAGGGTAAAAAAAAATAGCAAAAAAATTGAACGACTTGTATTTATGGATTATCCCTCTCTGAAGATAATTATATGTTGAACTTACAAAGATCAAACGATCAGCGGAGAAGTATTGCTTCTGCGTTTTGGCTGTGGTACGTTTTAGGTTTCTGCTTGTTAATATTTATACATTTATACATTGCGCCAGAAATTCACTGCTTCAACCGAAACCGTGCGCGAAGTATCAAACATAGACGTTTTCCGTGCAAATAACCCTGTCATGTGTTTCTGCCGTTATAAGAAAAGGACGAAGTTCAGCCTCTAACTAAGTCTTTGGTCAAGCAAACAAGAATTCCAGAACCCCGTCTCCAGTAGTAATCAACTTTAAATTTGCTTCCCAGAAATAATGAAAAGTCCCCAAAGGAGAGTAACAAAAGACTTTTATTAGATGGCGCGGTTGTTCCACTGAATTGCCTGAATGTAGTAATGAAGTTCTGTTTTACTTGAGTCAAAACAGAACACAGTCACGTGGTCTTCATTCAGGGCAATTTGGAAAGCAAAATAACATGGGGCATTCAAACAGGGATGAGAAATTAACTTTGGGCTCCTTGGAAAGAGACCATTTTGCGTCTTTATTCTGAGGTCATTATTATTTTATTTTATAATGAGAACTGGGATTTTTCCGAGAGAAAACTCGATACGGACAGTGATTTTATTAAAGTAGTGAATGACAATGTTCTGCAATTTGGATTTGGCATTCGGCAGTAAGGATATGCTTTTGTTGAAGCCGTGAGTAAACGGTTACATAACTATAATGAAAGACTTTTGTTAGGGGACAGTGATAGTTTGAGTTAGGTGTTGGGTTTGGGTTTTACGTCTCGTCGGCACCACCACGGCCACTTTGCGCCCTTCACGGTCTATTCGGGTGCACATTCTTTATTTATGTTTCATATTCAGAGTTTTTAGTATTTTATGCATTAAGCTAGTGTAGGTGAGTAGTGAACACAAATGAGTATTTTCTCTGTATTTTCTCTGTATATCTTTGTAGTCAGACAACGGATAATGAATTGTGCTTGTTAACGTCATAAAATAGGGTTCTGTAATAGTAGAAAACAAGATTTTTGGGAAAACCCAGCTAGTTGAATGTAGGTCAGCCATCAAATAGAGTGGTGAGTGGAGGAGGTGAGGCAAACAACTGGCCATAAGTAAAGGTCAGACTACTCATATCAATTGACTAGTACAAAAATGCAATGTTTGTCTCACTTAAGAGCAAGGTTAAAGTCACAGAGTTTAGGAATTTTTTGGGTAAAATTGGTGAAGCCTATTTGCAAAACAGTTGTTTGTAACAAAAACATGAACAACAAAGAGAACGCATGGAATTTTATTACGTCAAATGAAATCTCAATAGCCGGTGATCAGTACAGAGTTAGCCAGCGCAGTGACACGATACATGAAGTTAGCGCTCTTCATCCGGGAGATTGGTACCAGATTCGAACCCTACTCGGGACGGAGTTCAGATCCTTGGTTCAGCGTGAGAGGTGATTACCCCCTTCTTTGTGAAAACAGAAATAATCACTTCTTGCACTGGACAGGCCAAATTAACCAATTTCTCGGTACTGTTTTTAAGGCACTCGCAGGGCGGACTGACAGTTCCCGAACCTCGTCTCTTCCAACTGTCTCAGTTGCCCTGAAAAGGTCCATAAAATCCCCAAGTAAACAAAAACAAATATCATTACAAAGCCAGCTCGTAATAACCCCTAGACATTTTTACATTGCACTCACGCCATGAGACATCTCCAGGGAAATGTACTCTCTACCGAATGACCATGTGACCCACGAGAGTCCCTCGAATTAAATGGAGTTCTGTCTGTCTCATTGCGCAGTCTGCGTCTCCAAAAGCCAAACCCTTTTCCATACGAGTTTGTAAAGACATGAATGACAAACACAGTGGGGCCATCAATAAAGTATGTACTCTCGAGTTTGGCCATTTTGACCCCCCCCCCCCCCCGTTTATAAGCTTGGATTCATCTTTCCCCCTTCCCCCACCTTTGTATGGCCACTAGAATGGTGCATGTCCGCATCTAGGCTTTTATGTTCTACACGTTTAAGTGGCATTTTGCTTCAACTAGTTTATAGTTTCAATAGATGATACAGCCCTATGCACATCTAGATATAGATACATTCGACTTTTAGGTAACCGCGCAACTCCTTTGTTGAAAACAAATTACACTAAACCCACGTTTTATAATCTATTACCATAATTGAGTAGCGCCCGTACGCTCCCCAGAACCGACTCACCCCACGTATATTTTTAATACGTTGGGGGTAACCCCCTCCCCCCCAACGCAATACTTTCTTGATGCCAGTGGCCGCTCTGGATTGGACCGGTCGGAACGAAGACCCTTCGTCCATTCCCCAGAACGTCCTGTTTCAGTATGAGAATGCTTCTGAATAACGCCGTGTAATTTAATTTAATTCACATATTTACAGTTTGAATGCGCGCCCAGGTGTCTGATAAACAACAAAATATGCATAACCTTTATAATTAACCCTAGAGGGCCCAAAATTGTATATGAAACAGAATCCAGGCACAGAAATTAGAGTTTTTACAAAGAAATTCATTGCGGGGCTGTACAAAAGGCATATCTAAGTCAAAATCATTTTCTAAAAGCGCGTAAGAATATGAGGGAGCGATAGCTTCCTGAAACTTGATTAAAGTGTATTTCAGACACAAGAAACACTTCGTCTCTTTCTCAGTCCTAGAGCTAGAGCTAGCGTTAGGCTGCCCCAGCCAGCAACCCTACGGACATTCGACATGTCGGATTGACATCAACATCAAGTTTACACATCGTTCCTACGTAGATCCGCTTGTTACGACATCAAACCGACGTCGGTCTGATGTAGGGAATCCCCCTCTTAATATAATCCTACTAAGTGTATGGTAATCATACTAACCGCACGGAATTGCGATACAAATCTATGTAGGTTTGCCGTAGGGATACTGCCTGGAACCTCTTTTTTAACATTCAGCTTCCTCCCTCCCTATGTATGCCTTCTATCTGTAACCTTACAGATTCACAAACGTATGAAACACCCAGTGGTTGAAGAAGGGAACTCGGTGACTTTTCTGATGAAAGGGCAATGAAACCAAAGTCACCGTTTGCCTCTAGCATGTTGGCCTCGCCAGTGTGACGTGGTGACCATTTCATCCAGCGCGGGTGTGAATGATATAGTATGCATGTGTTTGTACGATCTATGAGCCGTCGCTAGTGTGGGTCACTGCGTGGGTGAATGTGTGTATATGAATGTGTGACCATCCATGTGATTTCCCCTGTGTGTAAGCCATCATCACTGCACCAGTGACATTTTCTCACTCAGAGAACCCCAGAAAATGCTGGTCCTCATACTATTTTTAGTGTGATATCATTTAATGATCGGTATCCAAAGAATGTTGTTACAAGTACATAAGTTCCCCAAGTTTGTTTGGTTTTTTTCGCGCTAGGGGCGCGTTTTTTAAAACCTTTTTTGACTCCAGAACTAGAGAGCTCCTCCGAAATGCATTGCCCCCCCCCCTACCCCTACCAACAGCCCCCATTCCCCACGGCAAGCCGAACATTCGGCTCGCAGGTTTTCAATTCGCTACGAGTGGACACTGATTTACCAGCACTATTATCTATGCTAAAATTTCAAGATATCGAATCCTATCCTGGTTCATTGATTTTCCTTTACTTTACTGTATAATAAAAATATATTATCTCTTGTGTTCATATTGAGTGAAAGGAAATATATCCTAAAGTTCAAACTGGGTAGTGTCGAGAGATCCCGTCCACACCCACAAAAGTTACCGTAGGAAACAAGTTACATAATTATTCTTCAGATTTTCATTTTGTTTTTCCCCTGATTTTTGGTTGAAAGGTTAGGGTTCCGGGTTAGGGATTGGATAAGATTTAGGGTAGAGGATAAGGACGGGGTTAGGGATAGGTACGTAAATGTACGCGCTCCTAGCGCAAAAACGCTTGGGGTACTTACATACGGTACTTATAACAATAGCCGAGTCCAAATTGTGGCCGACTGGCCACCACAAAGAACTCTGACTCCAACCCGAGCATTATGATTAGAGGCCAGCGATAAAATACATATCGTGACGTTAGTTCTTGTTTGTTCAGTCTCCATTTACTGGAAAACTAGAGAAATCTTTTATTATGTAGAAGAGCTATAACAAATGCACTCTCTGACACTTGGTTAAAATGCGTTGTGGCAGTTACCATGCTGTTTCACAGTTCCGATTTACTCTAACATTCTGATCATAATACTAAAGCCGCTAACGTTTAACGTCGAATTTCTTAGTTGCGCAAAAAGTGGAGTTGGAACAAATAAGAAACAAGTCGCGATATGCTCGAGTTTGGCTATATTTCTTTTCGCCTCCGTTCACTCCCATGTACGCATTTCATATGTCTGGCTTCACCCTTCCCCTCCTCTTTTGGGGGAATGTACGGCCATTAGGGTGGTGAATGCCCATGATATAATCTCGACGTAGGATAATTTTAAGTAGCGTTTTGCATGGACTATTCAACTGTTCCATTACAAACATTTTTATAATCCAGTAACTTTTCTTGATGCAAACAAAAAAAAAAAAAGTGAATAAAACCAAACCTTTTCATCTGTTACCATAATTGAAAAGCGTATCTCTAGAACTTTCCCTCCTCCATCTACGATTTGAGGTCCTTTGGTTTCTCGGGGGCCTCAGCCTAGAGTGCTGTTGGCCCCCTATTCTTTACTGTTGTTTCTCGTTGTTAATTGTTTTCATCTGATCTTTTTTATTTGTGGTGAACACCATGAGAGGTGCAGGAGGACAAAGATAGCTTTTTGTACACTCGGATAACCTCCCTGCCCCAGCCTCCGAGAGCACGTGACCAGTCAGCAAACCCGAGAAAATCCAACACGTAGGACTGACGTCAAGTTTTCCACATAAGAATGGCATTTTCCCTACGTAGTGCCACTGATTACGACATCGCCCCGACGTAGGTTTGATGTAGGAAATCTGCCCCTTTGGTAATCCTACCAACCGTAGAGGAATATTATACAAATCTACATAGGACTGAGGTAGGGATGCTGGCTGGGTCCTTCATGGAAGATCCCTAACCATAGGTTGGTACTGTACCCATGGTCAGCATATTCATTACAATGTACTCCAAAGTGTAATGCCGCTTGACGTCGATTACAAGAATGCTTGTTGTTAGAGGACCGCAGTACACTATACAATAAACTATTATTGTTACGGATTCAAGGAAGGGTGTGCACTCCAATTGTAATGAATGGATTTCCTTGTTATCGTAATGGTGTGTTGGGGGTGTTGTTCGACTGCATATTTTTAATAGTAATATTGAATTTAATTCTTAACTTGCAGACCCATGCCAATTACTAAGGAACAAGTGGATAAATTCAACAACAGGGCCTGCAGGGCCACATTTTATTTACGTTTAGTTTACTAACAATTTCGACTAGAGATCTAATATGTAGTAATGATAAATATCAGCAGCATCAATTTCATAATCAATAAATACGTCATTGTCTAGCTCTAGATCTAGGTTTCTTACAAAATCATTTAACTTCTGTTCTTGCTAATTATCTAAATACTAATTATATATCTCTAAAATCTGGTCTGCTTATTGTATGGCAATCAATATACTAGACTAGTATAGAGTCCAGTCTCTGGAGACATAAGGTCATCTCAGAAATCTAGATCCAAAGTTACAGGTCTAGATCTTGCCCGTCGAAGTGACGTCGGCACAGTTAAATATTATATAGACTCTAGATAGGCCTATATCTAGATCAAGGATGGACTGGCAACTCCCAGCCTCACCCAGACAATTCAATTACAATTAGACATCTAGACTCTATATGATTCACACATTAGTACGAGTTGCAATTCTAGAATTCACAGCTAGATCTAGTCTATGTATTTAGCATCTTGCAATGTTCAGCAAGCACTCCGGGTAGATCTATGCACCAAGTGATCAATACTCCTACTGGATAACTGTCATGCTTTCGCCTCCTATTCTCTGTCAAAACATCACGAGCCTCGGTCAGATCTTACTTACGATTGTTCTGGCGCTAAGGCCAGAAACAGTAGATAAAGGCGGTGTCATATTCAATGAGCCATGGATTAGTGACAAGACATTCGTCGAGCCATGCTGTTCATAATAATTGGATTCATTCAAGCAGAATCGACGCTGAGACCATCACCCACGGAAGTCTGGCATGGAATGAATAACTAGTGCCGCCAGCCCGCTCTGCAAGCAGCACGATTTACTACGCGTTGAAGCAAGAGGAAATATAATCCCCTTAGGAAAGTGAAACTGGGGCGCTAATCTTTCGTCTAAGCCCTACTGGTTTTTATTTAACTCTTTCCTACTTCCTAATATGTATGTTTTCTTATTCTTATCAATCCACAAAGATTTCTAGACGTGGATGTTAACTTTGTCTATGCAAATTAGTTAAAAGTTAAAATTTGACACAGCAGACGACAATTCTTTAAGGCCACTCTAATAGATATTTTGGGTTTTCACAAAAGTTAAATTTTACTCCAAGGCAAGGGAAATTAATCTTGATATCTTACTCTGGGTTATATTAAATTAAGTTATTTCCCCTTGACCGTATTTGATTCTGACAATTATATTATATGAACAGCGAACACAATTCAGTATTTTTCTCTTTATAATATGTCATCTTTGTCATTTGACTACTGTCCCCTACCAAAGTGCCATTTACAGAATACTCCCTTTTATCAATTTCAACTACAGAATTGTCCAAAATTCAATAACGGCTGTTGTTATAAGGACGTACACACCCCAAGTGTTTTGCGCTAGGGGCACGTACATATCCGTACTATCCCCAACCATGTCCTTATCCTCAGCCCTAAATCGTATCGAATCCCTAACCCTGCCCCCCCCCCTCCCTTTCAACCAAAACAACAGGAGGAAATCAAAAAGAAAATCTGAAAGAATAATTAATCATAATCAATGAATGGCTGTTGCCAAGGAGTATTTCGGGAGGAGCTCTCTAGCTCTGGAGTCACAAAAGGCTTTGAAATACGTACCCCAGCAAAAAACACTTGGGGTACATATGTACTTGTAACCACATCCATTCAATATAGACTTCTACACAACATGTCGTCATAGCTCATGCTCCCCCCTCCTCCCCCTGATCCCCTACTCCCCCCCCCCTCCACCCCATATCCCCTTGAGCAATGATTATCAAATGGGAGGCATGTGGCTCCCAGGGGAGAAATTTTAGCCATAGGAAGTCCAAACTGGGAAAGAATTCTCTGTACATTGTGTATAGACTACTATGATATATCAAACGAAATGCGAGTATACACAACTCTAGTGGTGATCACGAATGAACACTGACATTTTATTTGATATATTGTTTCAATAATTAACACGTAAAGTATGAGGGAAGAATTATTGGATGGCAATTCTAAATGGGGGTGGGGTGAGGGGGGGGTGGGAGGTGGGGATGGGTGGGGTGGGGGAGGTGGAATTGAGGAAATCTGGGATCGCGAGGGGAGGAATGTGGCATGGGACTCTTGAGAAATATTGCTCTTGAGAGTTCATTTGTCCTTTTCTCTCTCTCTCTCTCTGTCTCTGTCTTTCTCTCTTTCTGTCTCTGTCTTTCTCTCTCTCTCTCTCTCTCTGTCTCTGTCTTTCTCTCTCTCTCTCTCTTTCTCGATCTCCCCCGTACCCAGCTTCCTGCCCTCCTTTAACGTTTTTAGTCTAAGGACGGTAACGTACTAATCCCGGAACAGCACAGTGAGATGCTGGTCGGCAGACAAAAAATGCACGCAATAATTTCTCATCTTTTCTTAATAAATCCAGGAAGACCCTATCATACTAAAGCCGGGTCAGACACGCTCCAGTCAGCTTCTGCTACTATTTCTTTGGCCTACATTTTGCTGGCAGCAACTGGCTGTGATGTCTCCCCCCCCCCCCTTTTTAAGTGTATTACTTTAACTTATTTAAAGACTGGAAATTCCCAGTTCACCCCCCCCCCACCCAAAAAAAAAAACAACAAACAAACAACTCACATCAATATGAACAGTCATAGAAAGGGTTAGAGATCTCGCTGGCAACACGAAGACCCGCGAAATGATGTAGGCCTCATTAATTATTGATTCACATACTCGATTAAGCAGTACATAGGGGACTTGCCAGTTCCCAGTTTAATGTGTGAATATATAGATAGTATTTGACAACAGTCAGATGAGGGGGTGTAGAAATGCAAGGTGTGAATTGAAGGCTGTGTCTCTTTGTGCATGGGGGGGGGGGGACAGAACTATTCGGGGGGAACGTAAATATAAAATCAACCCTTTCAATCGCTGGAACAAAATGATTTTTAAAAAAAGTGCGGACAATCACCGATCCAGCATTGTGAAAAATTAGATTCAAAGAGAGTAACACATAGCAAGATCAATCTAAATAGACAGATAGATAGATAGATAGATAGATAGATAGATAGATAGATAGATAGATAGATAGATAGATAGATAGATAGATAGATAGATAGATAGATTAGATAGATAGATGGATAGATAGATAGATAGATAGATAGATAGATAGATAGATAGATAGATAGATAGATAGATAGATAGATAGATAGATAGATAGATAGGGACAGACAGGCAGATAGATAGAAAAGATAGATTAATAGACAGTCAGTCATTCAGACAGACAGACAGACAGATTAGATAGATAGATAGATAGATAGATAGATAGATAGATAGATAGATAGATAGATAGATAGATAGATAGATAGATAGATAGATAGATAGACCAACACCAGCTGAACCAAGTCATCTTTGAGACGGCAACTTAACATATTGGTAGGGCACAGCTTTCAACTTCCTACCACCCAAAATACATGAAAAAAGGACAGTACGAAAACTAAGCATGAAAAACCAAGAAGAAAACAAAGTTGCAGGGAAACCAACTGGGTCCTTTTTGTGTCACGAGACACCCACATAGTGGTTATCGAAAGCAAAACACACAGTGCTCACACACGGCGCAACTGGTTATCTCAGCCACAGCTGTGCATTGTGCCATGTTGACTCTGAAGTCTTTGATATACTGGTATGTATATTGACATTGTAGGGCTGTGTTCTCATCTGTCGCGAGTTATAATTATTCTATATAAGGGAAGTTTCAGCTCTGTATTTTTTACTTATCGACCCCATTCAAAGCTAGTAGCTCTGCTCACCATCTTCCAGCTTTAGCCAATTTGCTCTCTCTCAATCTCTTTCTCTCTCCCTCTTTCTCTCTATATCTTCCTTCTCTCTCTCTCTTTCTCTCCCTCACTCCTCCTCTATCTTTCACCCCCCCTTTCTCTCTTTCTAGTTCTGTCTTTCTCTCTCTCTCTCTCTCTCCCCCTTTTCTCTTTCTCTCCCCTCTTTTTCTCCCTCTGTGTCTCTCTTTCTCTCTCTGTCCCTCTCTGTCTCTCCCCTCTCTCTCTTTCTCCATGTCTTTCTCTCTCTCTCTCTGGCTACACTTTAACTCCATTACTATCAACACCAAAAACGAAACCATTAGCAGCTGCCGATGCAACCCCAAAAGCAGAAGAAGAAAGGAAAAAAACCCCCATTAAAACAGCACTACAGCTGCAGCAAACACAACGACTCAGGGGAAGGATGACACCAGATAATGAAGTGAGAGATTTCAAGACTTTAAACCAGCTGACGAGTCTTAATTAACAAGAATTCAAACTCACTCTGTACATTTTTTATTTTCCTTTCCAATTTCATCAAAGATGAGCCTTGAAAGTGTGGGAAACGATTAACGTTCACATGCGAGAATATGACAGAGCAAAAACTTTGCAAATACTTCGACTGAAGATGAAACCAATGTAAATGAGGGAAGGAAACACGGGTTTGTGATTAAACTAATTTACCAACACAAAATAAGCACAACAGTCATGTCAGCCAAAAAAGTTTCAAGTGTCATAAATTGATATTTATTCAAGTCCCTGAAGATTCCTGAAATTAAATGTTGGCGTGTGGAAGAAAATTTTACACCTACTGCATTGAACGTTAATTGTGGACGTCTTTTTAAGCTCCGTTTAATCAGCGTGGTGAAATCTTTCTTGAGTTGTGTTTTCATTTGTACAAAAACTGAAACGGAAAAATAAAGACCCTTCAACTTCAAGTAGTGAAATATGAACAATGTTTTCATTTGTGCGGAAAGGCCATTTCCGTACACATGGAAACGCTCTTTGCGTTGATTACTTCAGTACTTCATAGATTTTTGCCATTTCCGTTGCCGTTTCCGTTTCCATACATATGAAAACCCGTCACATTGAACCAGGTCAGTGCCCGAGGTCTCTCTTTCCGCCAGCTTCCCCAAGACAGTTTTGACGCGCTCGAACTGGTAAGACAAACTTGTTCTGGTCTCACCGGTGCGCGAACCCCTTTTTAATTCGCTTCCGTCAGTTTTGCCGAATGACTTGCGTCTCGACTTGCCGAAAACTCGAAAAGATGCCAAAAATCTTCTCAGCGCCTTGTAAAGCAGGCTGAACTTCTTTATGGTATGTCCTTTTTTTTTCTACCACAACTCTATTTTTCATGAATGCAAATGAAAATAAATTTTAAAAATGGCGAACTACAAGACATACCGCAGACAGGGGGCATTAATGATTTTTCCATACCGTCTCAAACCAAACCAGGAAAAAGGTCACAGAGCATGTCCCACCCGACTTCCTTTGACCTTCTAGTGCCCAGACATAAAATGCCTTGTCCTAAAATTTTGAAATAACAAAATTTATCTAAAATGACTTTAAAAAAAAAAGAAAGGAGAAGGAGAGCTTTTTATCAGGTGAAATATTACATTCAGAAATTACAAAATTGTCCAAAATGTGGAACTTGAGGCACAGAGTGAAGTGTTTAAAGTGAAGTGTGGGCACTAGAGGTTAAACAGAAACTAAACCAAGCCAGTCTTTTATTGTTTCATTTTATATTCTAAGGCGACCCCCTCTTCTCGTGAATAAAATATAAAAAATAAATAAACTAAGAACCGCAAGCCAAATCTCAGAAAGGACATATGGTTGACTTTCCATACTGTCTGAAACCTCTTCCTGTATGATTCAGCACAGACTTCAGCGTTGGTGCAGGAATTGTTTTTCTCTCTGGACAGCCTTGTTTTGGCCAGAAAAGCTCGTCAGAGATCTAATTCATACCCTGGCGGATATTTGACAGACAATGACCACTTGACATCTGCCATCTGATCTTGAGGATTTTTAAGTGTGCCATACAAAAGTGGCGCTCATTTAAACGGCAATGGCACTTTTATGAATCAATGGCATGCTTTACGCTGGTTGGAGCAGTGCAGAAAAGGGAACATCAGACACAGCCTCTATCCAGTTCTGACGTCAAAGAAAGGATTGTATTATTCAATTGGTAGACATGGTGTGGGCAATGTCTAGGATATTTGTGTGATGCATAATAATTGGACGGCGAGCCACCAGCCTGGGCCCACACCAGCCTTGGTCTGTTTCACCCCTAAAGCTTTGTATGTATCTTATTTGGTACTCCTTCTCCTGTGTTAATTTTCTTGCCCAGTAAACGGCACACCAACAGGAGACCATGCATGGCGTCCAAATAAAGTCGCATAGCAATGTTGTAACGTTTCTCATTTGTTAGCAAATTAATACTGTTTTGATACTCTGGCTTAGATTACTTCTGCTCTGATTAACCCTTTATTTACTAGACATGCTTTACTTCATCAAATTCATAACGATTTTTTTCTACATGTAGTATGCCTTCATGACTGGAAATGGGCATCTCAACATGTTTATATACATATTTTTCTTGCTTTTGTGAAGGATGGGAATATATGAATAAATAAGAGCAATCTGGGTATGGATACTCACCTGTCAGCCCTCGGCAAAACAACTAAACTTTCGAGGTCTAGAATTTCGCTCTGCGTGAAGACAATCACATTGAGGGAGGAAGACGGAAGTAAACGGAAGTTATTAAAGCTTATGAAAAGACGGATAAGTAGATTGGAAGATTTCTCAGTATTTGGGAGGGTGAAAATGTGGAAGGAACTTTTAAATCCCGTCAGTAATTAACTTGACTAGAAAACAGTACACCAACAGAACAACAGCCAAGGCCCATAAGTAAATGCGTTTTGTAATGTTGTAACGTTTCTCCGCTTATTAATTCAAATTAAGCATTTGGCAAATTAATACCGTCTTGATAGTGTGGCATAGATTATTTTTATGTCGATTTTCTTGACTAAAAAACAGCATACCGAGAGGAGAATAGCCACGGCATCCAGATGAAGACGTTTGATGCCAAGTTTCTCATTTCGGGAGGAATTCCATTTGAGTTTCACAATTAGGATACCGCTACTACAAGGACGCGACTTTGGGAGCCCCCGTGAGAGGTGGCTGCACAGGCTAGTTAGTGCTCCAGATGAATGTTTTTATAGTAAATGCGGGGCTCGGCTGTTAACGCTCAGAACATTAAATATGTGCCCGATGAAAGTTCTGTAACTTATATGGTACTCCTTCCTTCCTTTCTTAAGAGTAAATTAAACGCCTGCATTTTACTGTACTGTGGACAGTCTACGATCTACTGTAATTTAGATTCTTTATATGTTGATTTTGTTTACCAACAAACATGTCAAGATACTATGACGAGAATAGAGAAACTCGGAGATGGAGAAGTCGACTTGAAGCGATCGCCCAGTGGACGAGCATGGTGATGAAGCAACGCGCGCATTCTGTTCGTGAGCTGTAGGTGAGAAACTCTGCCGCGCACATGCCCAGGAGTGAGCGGGTCTTTTGACGGTGTGTGGATTGTGTGACATTGTCAACTTCATACTCCTCCATCCACCCGCAGCTTTGACAGGTTCAGCGGTATCTACGCCACATGTAATTCTGTACGTTCGGCGACCCACCCAGTAAGTTTCAATTACACCCAGTTTTCTTATGTATATTCCTGATCGCGCCTGTTGCTGCCTCGGGTATTTTCTACAGAATAGTGAAGTTAGTCCAGTCAAGAAGAACAACCTGTTGCACTTGATGGTTCTTTGAGCTATAGTAAATATAATGCACTTCGCGTGAACGCATTTCGCTACCTGACGAAGCAGTGTTGTACTGCAATGGATATATATGTGAACTTGACCTTCTAGCTAAAGGACTGTGTTCTGACTGTATTGGAGACGATTATAGGTAAGTTTATTTTACACTATTTGCGGAAAATATGCTTCTTTTTCGGAGTGACTGACAGTGTTTGGGCAATGCGGCCAAATTGCGTTTTATTTGCGTAGCGATATTTTAGCAAAGTGGTGGGGTTAAGGTAAGGATTGCCGTTAGCTCTTCTGTTACAATGACCTTTTTTTTTAATTGGAGAATGGCGAAATGGCCCCATTTACGTGTTTAAAAAAAAATTTTTTTTGAACACACACACACAAAAAAAAAAGCCTAATGTTGGCTACAGGACCGAGATAGCCTTAATTTTTTTTTAAATCTGAAGCTTACTGCAGCTATGCATCATGTCCAGTCCTGTCCGTGGAGAGAATTGCGGACGTCCCGATCACTTTGAACCCTCACAGTTAGGGTTAGGGGTAAGGATAGGGTTTGGGATAGATTTAGGGTATCGTGGCCAGGTGGTCTGGAAGAACTGGAACCATTTTACAAAGGTTATTGGCCCTTGGCAAATGCCTTGATCTCATTTGTTTTCTGATGGTAACACGCATACTTGTAACTGTAGACTGGACACGAAACTTGCCGTAAAGGTCGGGCAACGCCCACTTTTGATGGTGCGGTGAAATCTGAAATAAAATTAAAAAAAGAAATGTGGATAGCGCACTTGTTTTTAATCAAAACCTACCATTTCGAGGGGTATGTGCCATAATTGTTGTTTGCGACATTTTTCCGAAACTGAGGTTTTGTCATAAAAGTGGTTCTCTTACTCCTAAGTTTATCAAATATAAGTGTCATGCCAATCGGTTAAAAACTTTTCGAGATAATGTGTTTATAATGTAACGCTGTTTGCATTTTGGCCCTTTTGGCAACCTACTTTCAGTTCTCATTTTCTCGAAAAGGCAAAAATATGCACTACAACAACATGGCAGATATCCGACGATTTACACCTGGAAGCCACAGCGGAAAACCCAGCCACCGTACACGGTGAACACAATGAGCCTTTTCACCCTCTCCGGCAGTTTAACAAACAATTCCCGGCCTTTATTTATTTTGTTCTTTTCTTCTTATTATTATTTTCAAACTTTGCTATTTGAGAAAATCGATATTTAACTTCCGAATTATAAAAAGTATAGGAAGGAAACGAAAACAGAAAACATTAATGATCTTGAGCCGAGTGGAAAATAAAAGACCCAGTGTTGTTTGTTCCGATGTGCGCTTGTTGGGAAGAAAACAGCTGAATCGATCTTACAGCATAGAAGACAACAAGAAGGGATTCTGTCCAACGCAGTAAGCCCGTCTTTAGAATGGTTGTTGTTACTTGCACGTACGTCCCCCAAGGTTTTTGGGCTAGGGGTACGTATTTTAAAGCCTTTAGTGACTCCAGAGCTAGAGGGCTCATCCCGAAATACTCCTAACAACAGCCTTAGTTAATTATTCTTTCAGATTTTCTTTTCGTTTTCCTCCGATTTTTGTTGTTGTTGTTGAAAAGGTAGAGGGCAGAGTTAGGGATTCGATAAGATTTATGCTTGAGGATAAGGACTGGGTTAGGGATAGGTACGTAATAGTATACGTTCGCGCCCCTAGCGCAAAAAGCTTGGGATACGTACTACAAGTAACAACAGCCCTTCTCAATAGCCTAACAGACTTGCTTTTCTTTGAATGTGAGGTCCGACGAGCACTGGCCGATTTTGACTGGCCGAATAATTAAATGGTGACGTCACGACTTTTAGTTTCAATGAAACCTCGCCCACCAAACTAGTTGTTGGATCATATTGAAACTCAATGTTGTGACGTCACCATCCAACTAGCAAGCCGATCAAAATCGGCCACTGAGCGCCTTGTTGTAGATCTATGGACAGTGCAGATAGCTGGGAGATATGTCATTCAATTTCGGAATTGCGTCAGTAAAACGTTGGCCCAGTATTGTTTTATTGTATATCCACTGTTTACAAATATCGAGATAAGACCTTTAAACGGCTTAACAAAATTATCATTCATGCAAAAATCGTGAAGATATCTCACCTTTTAGAGTAGACTGTAAAGCATTATAAAGTTGTAACTAATGTTTTGTAAAGTTTAACTACAAAACTTTTACGTCTTTTTCTCAGACCGCGCTGTTGTGGAGATAAAACAACAAGAACTATAACAAAAGTGTTCGGGCGACGATAGGTCTAAATTGACTCTAAAGCAAAATGTCAATAGAACAGTGTTCTTTATTCATAATTAATTTGCTCCTCGCGGCCCACTCGTGTGAGATGAACAAGGTCATCTGTTCCACCTGCTTTCTGGTAATGAACAGTTGATTCAGTTTCATGAGGCATGACGTAGATTTCATCGCTTTTAGCCCGTTAAAATGGTTATGTAGGAAGGGATTATTGCGGCCGCTGTGGGAATTTGTATGATTAGTGAGACTTCCTGGAATTCATAGATTTGTCATCATTTAGTGGCAGTCATTTTGACTGATGTGATCTCTTTCTTTCTTCCCCCCCCCTCTCTCTCTCCCTCTCTCTCTCTGTCTCTCTCACTTTTTGTCTGTCTGTCTTCTGACTGTCTGTCTGTCTCTCTCTCTCACCCCCTCTTTCTCTCTCTTATCTCTCACTCTCGGATCTTTCTCACTCTCTCTTTTTCAGAATATACATGTCTCGCTCTCCCTTTCTCTTCTCTTCTCTGTCTGTCTCTCTCCGTCTCCTGTTTCCTCTTTCTTTTCTTTCTCTCTCTCTCAGCCTTTACATGGTTAGAGTCAACCTCAAAGTTAGACATAGGAAAGAGTTACCTACTTCCCGACAACATGGAACTCATACAAATCTTTACAGTTTGTCTCTGTATTTTCTTTCTGAAACCGTTTTCTGGTTGAAAGGGGTAGGGCTAGGGATAAGATTAGATTTAGGGCTAGGGATGCGGGCAGGGTTTGGAATAGGTTGGGGATTAGCAGTTGTCTGGGTGGTCAGGACTCACGGAGCCCTTCCCCAATTATGTACTCAGTCAGTCTTCCAAATTTTGATTTGACCAGACCAACATTTTAGGCTTAGACTGACCACTCGGCCATCTTCGATATTAATGTAGTCAAATTACAGGCTAAACGGTAAATAAAAACGTCCAAACCTTACACCAAATTAGACTGACTCCTACCACAGCAATATTCACTAGATGTCTCAATAAGTATGGTGTTTAGGAAGGAGTACTATACGGTTTACACAACTATAGACGGGCGCATTTTATTTCATGCTCAGAGAGTCTTAATCGCCGAGCCGGGCGTTTACTATAGAAACATCCACCTAGAGCACTAACTCGCAGTGCCACTCGCTCACGGACCCTGCTAAAGTCGCGGCCTTGTAATTCCTTACAGTGTGATTCAAATGGAACTTCTCCCTCTATTTTTTTGAACTTTCCGTTCAGCGATTGAATCATTCACACGATAAACTCTTGTAATTACGAATAAATTCAACCAACTGTATTCCCCGTGTCATCTGATAAGACATCTATTTTAGATCACAAATCCCAGGTATTGAAGGCTTTCACCAGCAGAGTTCTTGGTGTAAGATGGAGTGTATAAGTAAAAATGTTTGTCTTTGACGTTTTAAATGGTCCCCAGCCCCTGAAGTCATCCGTAAAGTACGTACCATCGATTTTGCTTATTTTTGACTCCTCCCCCCCCCCCCCCCAACATGTACGTTTTTCATACGCTTTACTTCACAACCCCCCCCCCCCCACCAGCCCCCACCCCACCCCTCAACCTCCTCGCTACGAGCACATGGCCATTAGATTAGTGATTGTTCATGATAAAACCCCTGATGTTTTAAAAGTTTAAGAGGCATTTTCTATGAACTATTTGATCATTTCATTAAATACAAAAAAAACAACAACTGTATTCATTGTTTTTTTTTCTTTTAATGTATTCCTAGAACTCTTTTTGTCACACACAGAGACACACACACGCACCCGCACGCACGCACGAACACACACACAAATTCAAGTGAAATCAATTTTTAAAACTATCAGCTCCCTCCCGACTCCCGCCTCCGAGCGAACAGTCTTTATGAATAGCCCTTAGTGTACTGAGCTGAAGAGATTCCATGCCTCCCACTTATTGAACTCAAACAGCTTTTTTGCGGCCAGACACCAGAATCAACCTTTAGACCTTAAACAAAAAACATTTTGAGACGCAGAGCTTGTAAAGGCATGCCAATTTCTGTGTTTTTGTGGTTTTTTTTTTCATAATACTGTCCTTGTTTTGCTGAATCCCGGGCATGTAGATCCCTCAAGCTCAACTTCAATTTATCAACACAACAAGCTGCAAAGTTTAATACAACATCGCCGGATCGATCTTCCAATAGGATAATGATCGGGAAACGTTAAAATGTGGCCAAATGTATTTGGCAAAGCTCCAAGTCGAAGAAAAGGCAACAAGGAAATTACGCAATAAATTTTAAAAGAATAAAATGAAAAGCTGCAGACTATTTTGTTTGTTTTTTAAACATTACGTTCCTTACCAGAGTTTGATGCCAAATTGTCGTAATATAATATGCCTATGACGAGAGAACGAAAGAAAGACCGCAGGCCTAAGAAATGGGAAACGATTTGGGATGTTTATGATTTGTATTTACTGTTTATTCAAACTGAACAGACACAACAGTGCTGCGGGCAAAGTTATCAGAAATGTATCCAACTGAAGCTCTTTCATTTTGCAAATAAATGGTTTTGGCGCAGCCGAGCATCTGAGGCTATAAAAAATCCCCTTGAGTTTAGAGCAGTGGTTCTTAACCGTGGAAAAATATAGTCCTTGGGATTTTCGGGCGGAGGGATACAGAAGCCGTTAAATAATACACAATACAGACGGACATTAATGAAAACTAACGACCCCGGGCAAAATAAATTTACACGTTTTCCTCGTGCTAAGCCCTGCTATATACACATCGTAGATCGCACTGAAAACGGCACTTGGATTCCATGCATAGACTAACATATCGCTTAGTTAGACCAATATTCCTTGCAGAATACACAGATATGATAAAGTTGATTTTCGTGGTCAGCTATGTGTAAAGAGAGACGTAAAACGCAATTTTGGGTCACACTTTTCGATTCTATTCTTCGAAAATTCGTCTCTTATTTTGAGGTTTAAAAAATAGTGAATAAATAGTAATAAAGATTGAATTTTGTCCAACATGGACATGTCCATGGAACTTATCATCAAAAGTTGAGGCAGTACACGAAGTTAATAATTTTTGGTCACGCAGTCACAACGTTTTAGATGCGTACATGTTCACCTTCTGGCTCCGGTAGAATAAGATACAGAGTGGCTTTTATAATCCAGATTGCGTATAATAATTTCTTCTGACATTCAGCTCAATCCCCGTTACTGATTTCCATAAACTGGGGATGCCCACCAGTGTTGATAGGTTGATGGATGCGGACTCACCAGACTGTGTCTTCAAAAATGCTAGTGGAAGTTAAAAACACAAACGGGAAGAAGGGATTTAAAGAATCTTAGGAGACCCAAACAACTATTTTCGAAAATTTGTCTTCTTACGAGGTTTCAGCACGACAGAGTCGAAATGTACTTTGAAAGCTGTTGTCAGGGGAGGGCGGTATTTTACACCATAAGTTATAGCTGAACTGCGAACACAAAGCAGCATTTTCTGCATTTTGGCTTTGTGATTGGACTAGGCTCCCCTAACAAGAGCCTCTTTGAAAACCCGCCAGCGCCGGAATCAAAGCTGCAAGACATGAATGGAAGGAGCTACATGTTAGAAAAGGCTGAGAACCACTGGGTTTAGAAATACAATCGTACCAAATTACAAGGCCTGGTTGTTCTATAGCATCATTTATTCCCTATTATCCTCATCGAAACGGTAAAAACCACGAGAGTGAATCATGAATTTCAGACCTGGAAGAAAGAAACATCCACTTTTTCAATAAAAATGACTCTGGGCGGGTATACGGCTATAGAACACAACCAAACCTGATTATTTTGTTTTGTTTTGCTTATTTTAAGTATTTGTTAACCCTCTAGTGCCCAGCATTATTTGAAATACATCACCAATACCCAATATTCTGTATTTGAAATGCATTTAGATTTATCAACAAAATGAATGATTTTTCACTGGTAGATATTACTTTTTCTGTATTTGTCTTAACCATTTTAAATTAGTTTTGCAAGATTCAGAATTGTAATGTTGACTGAGTGAATATATGTCTGGGCATTCGAGCGTTAAAGCATTCCACATTTCACCCATCGAATTTTGCTCGTTTAATGGGGTTATTTACGGTTCAACAATTGGTTTTAATTCAAGTTCTCAGCGGGGGGGGGGGGGGGGGGCAGGGGGGAGGACCTGATTTCTTCTGGTTATCGTTTGGGGGGTTTGATATAAAGCGTGATGAGGTACGATTTCACAAGGGGGGAGGGAAGGGTAGAAGGGGGGATTGATAAAGCATCGCAAGGTCCATTTTGTTGTTGCTGTTATTGTTATTGTTATTGTTGTTGTTGTTGTTGTTGTTACTTTTGGATAACAAAAAGACACATTTGTGTTTTCTTCCATGTGCTTTCTTTTAACCCTGTGGCAGCTCGTGACAGCCGCAACCAATAATTAATCAGCCCTTCTCTCCTGTGTCCACCATCCCCAACCTTCTTTCATTTAAATCGTCCCCCCTTAGAATGACAAGATTCTATTGCCACGTTTTGGCTGCACTGAGTTAACACACTACACACTACTTCTACGGACCTTCTCCACTGTGTGTCAAAGTATCAAGCAGGTTCGGTGTGGTGTAATTTGTAAATATTACTAAAAAGAAAACATTTCTTTGCTCTAAAGGCTATGATTCACATGAAACTTCAATCCTCGATTTCTCAAAAGTTGACGGAAGGGAGTTAAAACCTTGTCATTCTGAGATGGCGAAATGTCAACCAAACTCACTGGCAACTCCAAACAAATCAACAGAACCAAACAAACAATCCAACAAACGATCAGCAGAAACAAATAAATAAATAAATTGACCCCACATAACCAAACAAACAAAGAGCCAAACAACGAAATGAACAGGCAAACACATAAATAAATGATAAAATAAATAATGAATTTGCATGCGAATCGCAGGGGGGACATCGCACGAGCAAGCTTATCTCTCAACGCATTTTTGTTTTTGAAATTGAACACACGGAATGACTCAACGGTCCATCAGAAAAATGAGGAAAATGTAGGAAGGAAGGAAGTTTACTTTTTTTTTTTTTTTAGGGGTAGGGGATGCAGAGGTACCTGCTGTATTCACACTCTCTCGGGGGCCTCAACCGGTGGCTTTTGGCCCCAGGTTCTTGATTCTTGGCCTTTTTCAGGTGTGGGTTTTTTTCTGTTCTTTTTTGTTCTTGTTTCTCATTATTTGTGCTGTTGTTCCCGTGCTCCATGTTGATTCACCATAGGTGCCAAATGGAAAGAAAAGGAGTTGTTTTTTTTTTTTCTTTTAGGGTTCTATTACATATGCATATTTAATATACCGAATAGCAGAGTGACTAGTTGGATCATATAGACCAAACTGGGCTTTGTTCGCACTGTGAATTTTGGGGGAAACGTGAAAGAGTTAGGGTTAGGATTACGTTTGGCGTGTCGACCAAAGCCGTCTTAACGGTTTAAGGTTTAGGGGGCCCCATGAAAGCAAATTTACACTGGGTTTTGAAACGGGCAAGAAAATCCAGAGCATTACAAAAGAATCTGCCCAGTGGCCCACAATGAGGTTAAGAAGGTCCTGGTGTCGACCACAATAACTTTTGCTTTGGCGAAAATTATGGCCACAAGCACTAATTTATTGTCTGTTTTTGTCTTTTTCCAAGAACTGGCCAAATATTCGTAATAAACAGACATGCTGCTTACGTTCAACTCAATCTCCTTCGCTTAATTCCCCTGACCTGCGCTGTTCCATCAATGTTGTTAGATGTGTATATAATCGAATCTGATTTGTCATGGGAGAAATAAAAACCAATGGCCTTGAACGAAGAGGGGAATAAGCTCCATATTCTTTATCAAACAAGATGAATAAAATATAGCATCCTTGCCGAGGTCACGCCAAGAGCGGCATTGCTGTTTTCAACAGTTTTTTTTTTAAAATCTTTAATATGTTCAAGTTCTAAAGATTTTGTGCAGGGGTTCTCAACCCTTTTCAGGCAATCGCCCCCACAGGCTTTAATTTTTTATTCATCACCCCCATTCCCCAGAATCCCTAGTCAAACCCAACAGATACATTTCACTTGAAAACCTACGACACATAAATTTTGATGTTAAGTTTTTCAAAGCTTTATCAATGACGGGTAGGCGTGTTGATGATTCATTATGAAAGAGAGAGAGAGCTTTCTTTTTCAAATCATCATCATCATCAGTTGCCCTGTCTGGAACAGACATTGGCGATCATGGCTCTCCACTCGGATCTGTCGTCAGCCAACCTCAAGAAGGAGTTGTTGTGACGTTTGTTTGTTGTCCACGAATTAAGACTTTCAGTGAAAGTTTTTCTCTGTCTACCCCTGCCTTTCCTGCCTTCGATCTTCCCTGTAACTGCTAGATGTTCGAGGCTCCTGAGGCGACGGACGTGTCCCAAAAATTTCAGCTGCCTCTGTCTAATTATTTAAATTAATGATCTTTTCAGATTAGAGTCTGTCAATACTGACTCATTTGATTTTTTTCTCCATCCATGATATTCTCAATATTCTTCTAATGAACCACGTCTCTGCTGCTTCTAGTTTCCTCTCCATTTTTTTGTTAATTGTCCAACATTCACATCCGTATGAAAGCACTGACCACACGTGTTTTCAAGACTCTGATTTCGGTGGTCGTTGATATATTTCTGTTCATTAATATTGGTCTAATTTTTTGGAATGCATATTTGACCATTATTATTCTTTTCCTTATTTCACTCATGCTCCTGCCATCTGATGTTATCAAATAGCCTAGATATTTGAATTTTGTAACTTATTTGATTTGCTCTCCTTTGCTGACCAGATTACATTTCGGGTAGATTGGTTTTTTCTGTTATATTCTGTTTTTTTCACGTTAAGAGACAGTCCCATTTTTTCACTTTCTATAACAACTGTGCCCAAAAGTCTCTGAAGTTGTTCCGATTCTGCCATTAAAACTGTCTTCTGCTTATCTAAGGTTGTTCAGATTTTCTCCATTTACTTTTAGGCCAGGGATGTTTTCTACGTTCCTTTTTCAAATGCACGAAACAAATAGGTCCTTCCTGTTCATAAAACGCGTCCACGCGGGCTGTTAAACAAGTCCATGGCTGCCCTGTATTTGCCCCCAAATCGTCCCTTATTCATGTCCCCCCCCCCCCATCGCCCCCTTCATCATTTTTGTCCCCTTTTCTGTGTGTTTGCCCTCCCCTCCCCCACCCCGAAATATAAATCACGCTGAGAACCACTGCATTAGTGGAACTGGAGGGCTGTTGTTTCCCCCCCCCCCACCCCCCTCCACCCCCCCCCCATCCGCGACTATTCCTCCTCCGGCCGTTCCTTACTCACACAGCCACCCCACTCACGATGGTGTAAAGTGGTAGATGCAGACATGTGGGCGCACTTCAAAGATTCATTTTTCATTTAGTCAAAAATCGTTTGATTTCAAAGGCTGAAAGGATGCAGGTGTTTAAATGTACGTGCTTATCAAGAGATGCTACGAATTTATTATTTCTTTCTTACTTTTATGTAATTAAATAAATTGAAGAGGTTGGCTTTATAAATATATTTTATACCATGCCAAAGTCCACCTGGACTCCAGAACTAAGTGTACAGCTGCTGTTTATGAAGATCAGCAGGTACACGACTGCCTTCTGTGCAAAACACATCAACCCAAAGACTGTTATTATTTACTAGAGTGGTGAGGAACCCTGAAAAAGCTTAAGTTTTCAGGGTGGTAGAGTGAACGAAAGACATTTTTTTGCTCATCGACTCACTTTTAGCTTTCTTTGACGAGCATTAAGCCCTACTACTGCAATTGGCCCTCTGCTAATTCATATACAAGCTCACAAATCGCAACCTTAGTTCTTGTTCATTCTAGTTTGCTTTTCTGAAAAACTGGAGCTCTTTAGTGCGTAGAAGAGGTATAATACACGCACACTTTGACACTTGATTAAAATGCTCTGCGGCACTTATAAACCCATTTCACAGTTACGATTTATTCCAATTACTTATCATAATACTTAAAATCGCAAACGGTTAGTGTCGAGTTTCTGAGTTGCGCCAAAAGGTGGAAGAAACAAGAACTGAGACCTCGAAATATTTTAAATTATAGTTCATAGCGCATCTATCCAGGCAGTGCTCACTTTCAGCACGTTCAAATTATTAATGCGTGGGGCTGTGGCTTCCCAACCGGCATTTTTCATATTTGATGAGAGCGATTTTCAAGATCATTTAGGTCTTTCCATCATTCCAGTGGTCTTTATGTAAAGGTCCTGATAAGTTTCGTTTACAGATGAAGAAAAGGGGCATCTGGCATTGGAGGTTTCTTGCCTTACCGCTAGAAATCCGATTCTGTGGTGGAAATCTGGTCATTCCTACAACTACAGGTAAACCAGGTTTCCACATTTGGAAAGCATAACGGGATTGAGTTCTATTTTGCTTCACGGGGGCCTCAGCCTATGGAGACCTCAACAATTTACCTTATACGTTAAATAAGAGAGTCTGTTTTGTTTTCTTTTGTTTTCTGACTGGGCGAAACGGAGGGGGTCGGGGGTCCTTCCCTTTTCAGGACAATGAGATTATTTTAGGGACGAGACCGCGACTACAAGACCACCTAGGGACACGTTGGTCTAGAGGCAAGATGCTCGCCTCTCATGCCCAGACGTTGCAAGCATGTTGGAATTTTTTGGGGGGGGGGGGCGGGGGGGGGGAGATTCCTGCCGGTGATCCTATGGTAGGAAAGATCGAGCACCTAGCCTTCTCGGATAACGGCGAAACACTCGGATTGTCCGTGTGCACTTTGCGCACGTTAAAAATACCTTGGCAGTGAAAAGCCGAGAAGAGCAGGCTGAACGAGGCCGCTGCCCGGGCAAAATTCTCAAAGAAAATAAAACTAATCTCTATCACAAAAACACACGGAGGCAAGAACAAGACAAATAGAAACAACTAGATGACCTACCGGGCATTGCCCGGAATAAACAATCATGTGATCCCCCCTCTCTCTAGTATAATAAAAGTAATAAACTACAGTCTTGCTTCAGAACTCTTGCGCACCAGAACACTACGCACCAAACTGAACGCTTGATACGGTTACTTTTTATGACATGCACGGTATCGTACATTACGAAACAAACATGCAAAAATACAGATGTTACATAGCAATGAATATTGTTATTTTTTTAAAAATACATGCTTGAAGTAAACAACTTTTAATTATAGCCATCATCTTCCTTATCTCAATTGCCACCTTCCTGCCAAATTTAAGGCCTGAAGAGTGTATAGTTTGGTCAGTTAGTCATGCCAAAGGTTGCGAGTTACTGAAATATATAATAGATAAACGTGAGGTATAAATGTCAAGGGCAGCGAACGTCTTAAAATAAATACCTAAACACAAGACCACCTTCAGGCCGTCGACTTATGAGGGTCTCAAAACTAATGTAACTAAGGCGGAATTACTGTGCTCTGCCAAATGTTTCTTAGTTGCAAGTATTAATTTTTTTACAGGCTGTTATTAGGGGGCCGTAGTTTAATTACAAAACCGAAAAGAGAAAACACGGAACTGCGTTCACTGTTGAGCTTTCGCTTGCTATGTAAAATATCACTGTCCTCCAACAATAGCTTTTTAAAATCCCATATTTGAAACGTGGATCCACTTGCAAAGGCTCAAGAAAACATACATATCTGGACAATGAAGCCCATTGTCCCATGGAACCACAAATTCAAGTATACTTGCCGATTTAGTCGGCTAAAACTAATGGTGATAGTGGAAGTAAAACTGCCTGGAGAAATTAGTTAGGTTAGAGCCTCCCGGTGGAATTGCAATCCGTGACCTCTCACATCCGGGTCAAACACTCAGACTACACAACCGCAGCACCTGCAGATCTGTGAGTCACGAACACTTAAAGCTATCTGTGGACAGCGTGTCACACTGAGTCAAAAACAGACTACATGATTATGTCAGAAAGCCTGGTCTTTTTTTTTGTCAATGAATTGGGGACGAGCTGCTTTTGTTTGTAGACATTCGGGAGAGAGTTAAAGTAAGGGGGAGGGTCAACTTCAATCAATGACAAGAGACTGGACAGGCTCTAGATTCAATATGAAATTTACTACACTGTACATTTTGTAGTGATATTTCACTAACATGCCTGTAGTGTTTCAGCTTGCTTATTATCATTACAGAACATCTAGAAAATCTCACCAGATACCTCACTGCTTCCATATCTGCCTGTAGATCAGTTAAATGTAAGATCTTTCTAGATATAAGAATTTATTTTTTCCTGATTGCGCCTCAGAACTACTTTTCAAATCGCAAGACGCCGACTTACTGACTCTAGCGCAGTGATTTTCAAACGGGAGGCACCTGGCTCCTAGGGGAAGAAATTTTAAATCTAAAGGCGTGTTTTCATGTGTACGGAAGCGGGAACGGCAAGGTAAAAAATCCATGAATGTGAAAAAAAAGAAAGAGCGTTTCCATGTGTACGGAAACGGCGTGTCCATTCTTTCTGTTTCACTGCTTGAAGGGTTTTTGACGCTTCTGTTGCCGTTTCCGTTTCCGTACACATAAAAACCCAGCTTAAAGGGTGGAGTTTCAGTCTGGGAAGGAATTACTTCAAACTGAGAGAGAATCTACTCTATCCATAAATAGAAGTTTTATGATCCATTGAAATAAGGATTCCTTTTCTTTCATTTGATTGCAAGTAATAAAGAAAATAAATTTGGTTTCTTAAATGGTTTTGATAATTAAGATGCGGAAGTGTAATGGCGGAAAAATCGTTAGATGACAATTCAAAGTGGGGAAGGACTTGAGAATACCTGGGATGGCGAGGCGAAGAATGTGGCTTGGAACTTTGAGAATGGCTGTTCTATTGCCTTGTTTCTGGCGTTTTTTCCAATTGCCCTCACAAAATACGAATTTTTCAAAAAATAAAATAGATTGAAATAGCTAAGAATTCAGGATGTACATGTTAATCCGTGTGCAATTTTCTCCAGAACGTTTTTCTCTTTTTTTTTTTTTTAAATGACCCAAAATAATGAAAAACTGCTCCAGAATCTCATGACCAGCAGAAATTACAAAAAAAATTTGATAAATGAATAAATAAAATGAAAATTAAGTAATAAATACGTAGCAAAACAAGTTTTTACTTTGGCCTGTGGAAACAAACCAACCTGAAAAATAGAAAAACATATATCCAATTTCCGCCCACATAAATGATAGAATTCTCCTGTAATGACACACAGAACTGACCTTTGTAAACAGCAACATGAAAGCGGTACAGTTTTTATTTCAATTTAAATCTATGTCGACATCACAGAGTAAACTGAGTAGATAGTCTGTGATCCAAATAAATAATTATCATAACTTCAAGGTAATTTAACAGTTCTTATAATTATAGTCTTTTCTCTCTCTTTCTTTTCTTTTTTACTCTGTGTATTTCTCTCTCTCTCTCTCTCTTTTCTTTGCCTGCCTGTCTGTCTGTCTGTCTGTCTCTCACCTCTACTCTGTTCCCCCGCTCTCTTTCTCGCCTTCACTCTTTCTCTATCACCCCGACTCTATCCACCCCCCCCCCCTCGCTTTCCCGCTCTCCCCCTCTCTCTTTCTTTCTCTGTCGCTCTCTCTCTCTATGTTTCAAGCATCATCCCTCACCTTCAGTGAAAGCAACACAAGTCATGTTCACAGCCACATAACAGGACGTCTCCCCAGTTTGTGTACAGTTACTAATATTCATCATTTTCTGGTTAGTAGCTTTTGAGTGATCAGGTAACAGGTGGTCATTGTTTATGATAAATTGCCATAGCGACAGCGACAGCCACTTTGTCACGTGGTATACCAATATTGGATTTATACACTGTCACGTACGTGGTTTATGATGGCGTGAGTATAAAAAAACAACAACAACAACACACAAAAAAACTTGTTTGTTCAGAAACACTTTTTGTTTATGAGTTTGTACGCAAGACCGTGCTTGTTGATGCTTATTCACACTTTCACCTGTCACCTAGGCATTGTTCAACCACTGCAGGATGTAGCCCAGCGATAATTAAGATTTCTAGTCCTCTCTGTCTGATGTTTTCCTCATCCATGCTGTTCCCCCTCTCTGTTTTATGTCGTCTCGCCATCTTCTCCCTTTCAACCTCTTGTTCTTCTGCCTTCCTTAGTTGCCATTCATTGCAGCGTTTTGTCTACCTATTATCATTCGTCCTTTCCACATGTCCAGCCCAATTCCACTTTTGACGTAGCAATGAATTTTTCTGTATCCGTTAGTGCTGTTTGATTACGTATTTCAGCGTGGGGGATTTTTTTCACACTAAGATAATTAAATTGTAATTTTGATGCTGCTCACGCAGAACCTAAAAAAAAAGTAATAAGAAAACAAAAACAAATGAAAACTGTGCATTTAAATTTTTGGTAAAAAATTAATGAAAGTTATCGATTTCCTCTATAATTGTTGTTGGGGAGCTTAGTCTAATTACAAAGCCGAACAGAGAAAATGCGAAGCTGTGTTCACTGTCCAGCTGTAGCTTATTATGCAAAATACCACGGTCCTTTAACAATAGTCCCTGTAACAGGAACGACATACATGTATATTGTAGTAGAAAACAAGTTGATCTTCAAGGTCTTTGGAGTGGAAAAGAGTTTCATAAATATGTCTGGATTTCTGAAAACGTTATTGTAGCCGTGTCGCTAACGGAAGATTGTTTTGGCCAGGTTTGCTAAACCTAATCTTGGCCCAAACTCAGAGCCGTCTTAACGTACGGGCACACTGGCTGCTCAGGGGCTCCAAGGATTTAGGGGGCCCCATGCCCTTTATATATGTGATATAGTGGTGAAAATGAAGCTAGAGCTTAGATCGAATCTGTAAGCCACTAAATTGTAATGCATTCACGTTCAACAGTTGTTATACTGAAATGTGTTGGTAGTGCGATCGTGTGATGCGATGAAAGCCGTGTTGTTCTGTGATAACACTTTGGTGCGACAAGCTGCTGTTTGCAACTGCATTTTACTTTTAAAAAAAGAACAACAGAGAGAGAGAGAGAGAAAGAGGGAAAGAGAGAAAGAGAGAGAGGAAAGAGAGAGAGAGAGAGAGAGAGAGAAAGAGAGAGAGAGAGAGAGAGAGAGAGAGAGAGAGAGAGAGAGAGAGAGAGAGAGAGAGAGAGTCCCCGTGAAACAAGCAGTCAAAATTTATAATACTTGCAAACTGTCATTTCAAGTTTCAAAATGTCAAGGCTTTATCGTGGACTTCCAACATCTCAATGGCCGGACGCTCATAGAATGTGGATGTGGTGTGGAAGCCAGCGTGTGGAAGGAAAGTGTTGTGTGGGTAGTGGGAAGAGTAGTTGCAAAACCCCCAAAGTCTAGCGTAAGTACTGATGTGTGGATGGTCAATTTCTGCATTCGAACTTCTGTATGACCTGTCAGATAGATGCATGGTGTAATTTGTATGAGGGACAGAACAGAGAAAAACACCCCCGTCTTTTCCCCATGAATTGAATCAACCTTGCACGTGACTTTCTTTAATCTCTATGACAGAGATATTGTCACATGATATCATAGATTCACTGTCAACTGATCTCCACCAGCAAATCCCTCAGCCAGCGCTCGAGATGTACACGCAAATCGGTGCAATCCTTCATACATATCTCCCATCATGCAACACGCAATCTCTACACTGTTATGACATCACCAACCCGTTGTACACACGCCATCAACAATCAATAAACACAAGCATTTCTATGCGCAAAAATATACGACAATTTTAAATGATTTTGTTGTCTATCTCTTTTTGTTCCATGCAGTATGAAAAGGATACCCTGCATTACCCTCGGCCAGTCCCCTTCTAATTATTTACAATAGGGCTTTCCGTGGGGGAGGGGAGATCGTAGACTCCCTTTATAATTTTCCCTAATCGATGGTTGCTGAACTTTCCCGTTTTGCTTCACAAAAAAAGACATTCGACCTTTAAAGCGGATTTGTTTATAACTGGGAGCTCAATTGAGTCAATTATTGGCCGACGTAGACTAGACAGGCAGTTTTTTCATGGGATGACATAGTTGATTAAAAAGTACCTACCAAACTGTCATAGAGATCGACTTCGAACGAAAAAAACAACAACAGCGCTTCTCTGTCTGCCTGGCTGCCTGTCTGTCTGTCTATTTGCCTGTCTCCGTCTCTGTGTATCTCTCCGTCTGTTTGTCTGTCATTTTATCTCTCCCTCACGACCGGTCTAATCTTGCGGGATTGCAAATGTATGTTTCTGTGTTCACGTGCACTGCCTTCCCCCGCTTTGAAAAAAGCACAGTCATCTATCTCCTTCCCATTATTCTAATTTTCGTTCACTCTCTTTCGCGCTCTCTCTTTCCGTATTATATGCAAAAACGCTTCTGAATTAAAGTGGGCTGCACGTACTCTCTCTCTCTCTCTCTCTTTCTCTCTCTCTCTCTCTATCTCTCTTTCTCTCTCTCTCTCTCTCTGTTTATTTGTTTGTTCGCTCCTGCAAAAGAGAAACTATCGATCACTTCAATGATTATGCAAATTGCCGTTTCTGTTTAAAATCAGTGCACATCAATACGGAGCTCTCATATATTTTTCCCCCCAGTCTTCAGTGGTTGGAATTTTACCATTTTCTTTGTTATTGGCAGGAAAAGTCAATTTAGCATAGGGGAATTTTCCATTTCCAACTTTCCAATAACGTCAGTGCAATTTTTTGGATCCTTTTTGTGTGAAAGCTTTACTGACTGAGAAATGATTGTGATGTCCTTAGTGAGCGACAACAACAACAAAATGCCAAAAACATCCTAAGTCTACGCGGACACATACCACTTTGTTGCGTTGCTCTCGCATCACAATCGCGTCGCATTTTTTTTTTTTTTGGTTAAAATATAGGCCAATGATTGAAGATGCGCACACGTTCGGTAATCGGGCTCACCATAGAGTCAACGGGGACATGACGCTTAGATAAGTCTTCGACACGACAAGAAGTCGAATGTGTTGTGCTTCACCTGATTCCGAAATGAAAACTATTCCCGCGTCTCTGAAGATGATCTCCAACGGAATGTCGAAGTCCTACTCCTATGTGAAACCTAGTTGCCGGGTCTATTGTTTGTGAAGACCATTTTGAGCCGAAGGTCCACCGTCTAGCCCTGGAACCGAGCCGGGGTGCTAGCTGCTGCGAAGATGATCTCATTTATTTTTAAACAATCATGCCAAGATGTTCCCGTTTCGCGTGTGTTCATATGTATGATATTACCTCCGAATTATTGATGAAACAACGTTGCAGGGTGATTACATTGGAACTCAGTCAAGACGCGGCTGTGCCCTCTTGAGACGCGGACGTCCACAGAAGTGATACCCGGCACTTGAAGGGTGCGAGTTCACAGAGCAATGACCCGTGTATGTATGATAAGATCTATCTCTTCACCAACTTGGGGAAACTCACACTGAAGTTTCCAGTCGCTCCTTCAATCAACTGATCTATCTGATCTACTCACGACAACGGGCAGTGACCTGTGTATGTATGATAGGATCTATTTTCGCCAGCTTGAGGAATTCAGATTGAACTCCTACGGTCATCGATCTATTGATCTGTTCTTTACTGATCACTTGTCTATATGACCTGCCCACGTTACCGTTACTTGTGAGTGTATGATAGGGTCTATCTTTGTCAACTTAGGGAATTCTGTCTGAACTCCTACGGTCAACAGTCTATTGATCTGTTTAACAGCGATCTATTGATCCATTGGATCTACCCACGCCACCGTTCGATGACTTGTGAGAGTATGATAGGGTCTATCTTGGTCAACTTGAAGAATTCAGACTGAACTACTAAGGTCAACAATCTACAGATCTATATCACATCGATCTATTGAATTGTCCGATATCCTCAGACTACCGGTCAGTAACTTGTGAAAGTACACTGCTACTAGAATTTATATCCCACTAACTTGAGGAACCCAGACTCAACTTTCCTATGTTCATCAACCCATCGATCTATTTAACAACGTTGTATTGATTTATTTAACACCAATCTATTGATCTATCAGATACGCCCATGCGTGTAGAGTCTGTCTTTGTCAACGATAGGAATTCAGACTGAACTTTCCTATGACCATCTGATTCAATCTGTTGATCTATCTAACACCAATCTATTGATCTATCCGACTGGCCACTCATTCAGTGCCGAGGAGCACGTACCGAGTCAACACACACGGCTTTGTTTGAGTAACGACCCCAGGATTTGATTAGCAATAGAGCCGTCCACTGCCAACATCCTTCAATTGTTGCTGTCGCTAAGGTTCTGATTTGATGGTCGCGACGGAGGCGGCCGCAACAATTGAATAAGAGAAGCACTGACATGGTTGTTTCCTATAGTAAACATTGAACTATAACTTGTGGAGCTTCTTGGTAAACACCCCTGTAATCACAACAGGGGAAATGGGTGGAACGCACAGTTAAACATTGCACACCAGGACCACTGTACTTACCATAGTGTTAACAATTCAGACTTGTCCTTCAGACCTTTCTCTAAAGTTAAACTCAAAACATCAGTGAATAATGAGTTAATTTCTGATCGACTTCTATTTTACTGATTTGTATTTATATACTTATGTATTATTTTGCATTTTCACGGTGCTATGTGTGTGCCCTGAATGCTCCATATTTAATTATATACATTACCTTATTTACCTAACATAGTGCCTAAGATGGAGTACGTTTTTCTGCATTGCATCATGAATATAATGCCATGATAATATAGGGGTCTGGATTACCACCGAGCAACTGAGACTTTATTGCACAAGGCTAGTGTTTCAAGCCAAGACCTTTAGATGCTGTAAAAAAAAGATATATGTGATCGGATGGATGGATGGATGGATGATTGGATGGATGGATGGAGGGAGGGAGGAAGAGGGATGGATGGACGGACGGACAGACGGACAGATGAGCGGACTGACGAATGGATTGCTGGATGGATGGCTGGATGAATGGATGGATGAATAGATGAATACACAGAAGGTATCCAAGCAAGTGTATTCAGAATTTAATCTCTTAACGACCCCCGTATTAAATTTTCACAGGAGGTGACATTTGGATCAAGGCCGTATAAAAAAAAAAAACACCACCAAAACCCCCCAAAAAACGCCTCATCTCATTTGCGTAAAACCACTGATTAATAAATTTCGAATGTTCCGAAATACCACCTTTAAATGCATTTCTCGCAAATGCTTTCAAGCGCTGTTGTCCACATAGAAACAAGGACATACCGGGCTTTCAGCCAACATTGCACCAACCAGATGGGACTCTCAGACTTATGCCAAAAAGCAACTGACGGTTTATTGCATTCCTCCTGAGCATGGTGACTCTCAGATAATGTTATAGGAAAAGAAATGCGTCATAAGGAAAACGTAATAATCCAATAGAATTGTAATGGCATAAGTTACCAAATGACAGGAAAAGAAACAGGTTTCTTTTTTCTTAATATCTCAAAAATGTCAAAAATGACAAATGCCATTAGCGAAGAGGAATGACGATACGTACGTTATGAATGACCCCAAATCATAATCTAATTTGGACTTAACGGCCAGTGTACTCAGGTTTAATTTAACACTGGAATTCCCGAGCCATTGATGATAACATTAGAGACCCGATGAGCACATGCCGAGGAGATGGGCAAATTTGTTGAGGTTTATGTCAAGAGGAATGAAATAATGCTTGCCGCACCTATCCATCTTTCTTCAGCCTTGGAATGTCATAAAAAGAATTAAAGCGCTTACAGGATATAGAGCGACCCATTGACATCAGAACCATATTCATCATCGTGATCTAGTTCTATACTGTTGGTTAATAATTGTCGCTCAGGCATTCCAGTACGTTCGGAAAAAGTTCTTAGTTGATGCGTTTCCTTTTTCGTAAATAAATGGAAACTTTCATGGGACATATTAATCAACTTTGATTCATAACATAAGAGAGACGAGTTATTCTTCAAACACTCTAGGCATGTGCCGACCTGACGATGCGTGCGCGTGAACGGAAGTGCGCGTCTCCCAGCATCCGTTTTTCATTTTCGTCTCATGTTCATTTTTCTTGTCCTGCTGTTCTCAGATTTAATTTGCCGCTATTTTTGGTTTGTGGCTTCATTTCCGCGGTCAGATTTAAAAAGGCCACTCCGGGTATAAAAACTAGTCCGGTGTATGCAGTAAAAATGCACCAGTATGCTAATTTCATAGGATCTAGGACTTATTATTATCAGTGTTATTATTCTATTGTTGGATAATTATTATTATTTTTTGTTGTTGCTTGATTTTTGAGGTACATGAAAATGTAGGATCTGAGGGACCGAATCAGGGACACAAAGCAAACTCAAAGAAAACTTAGACACTATTTTAAGTCTGTAAATATAGAAAAGAACTCCCGCAGGTCGAAAGGAAGGCACCTTCAATATTCACGGAAAGCCGAGCTGTAGGAGAGGTGGTAGGTCTTGTTAAAAAACCGGCGAGGTTTATGAGTTTTGTTGGTGTTTTCTTTTGTTATGTAGATTTATAGCTTACTGGCTAACTCAGGCACGACCATCTTGCAAAGCAAGTACGTAAGCAAGTGGTTGGGTATGTAGGTAAACAGGTAGGTAGGTAGGTAAATAAGTAAAAAGATAATTAGGTGGGAAGGTAGAAAGATGGGTGGATGGATAGATAAGCAGGCAGATAGGAAGGTACGGAGGTAGATAGGTAGATAGGTAGGTAAGCAGTTGGATAAGTAGGTAAGCAGATAGGTGGGTAAAAATAGGTAGGTAGGTAGGTAGGCAGGTAAGTAGGTAGGTAAGCAGTTAGCTAGGTAGATAATCAGATAGGTGAGTGAAATAGGAAGGCAGGTAGGTAGGCGGAAGCTAGATGGGTAGGTAAGTAGTTAGATAGGCAAGTATGTACACATACAGTTAGGTAGATAGACAGGTAGTTTTGGTAAGGGCATAGATAGGTAGGTGGTTAGGTACGTAGATAGGTAGGTAATCAGGAAGATGGGTACGTAGGTTATCAGGTAGACTGATAAGTAGGTGGATAAGTAGGTACACAGGTAGGCAGGTAATCAGGTAGATAGGTAGGTAAGTAAGTAGACCGGTAGGCAGATAATCAGGTAGATAGGTAGGTAGGTAAGGAAGTAGACAGGTAGGCCGATAATCAGGTAGATAGATAGGTAGGTAGGTAAGGAAGTAGACAGGTAGGCCGATAATCAGGTAGATAGGTAGGTAGGTAAGGAAGTAGACAGGTAGGCAGATAATCAGGTAGATAGATAGGTAGGTAGGTAAGTAAGTAGACAGGTAGGCAGATAATCAGGTAGACAGATAGGTAGGTGGGTAAGTACGTGGATAGGGCAGTGGATAGGTAGGTTTGTAAGTAGTTAGATGGACAGCTTGGTAAGTAGGTAGATAATTAGGCAGGTAGTCAAGTGGGTAAATAGATAGGGAGGGAAGCAGATAGACTTTATAGACAGCGCTAAACAGTGTGAAACAAAAAACATCACGTGCATGTAATAAAAAATCTCAGGCCCAGACAGTGAACAGAGACACAACGATACTGTATCTCAAACACAAGGAATCCATTTCATCCGCCGTCTAGATAGGGCAATAACTACAACTCACTGAGTGACAAGATCAGAGAGAAAAACCACAAAAAAAAACTGACGTCGATGATATTAACATTGCCATTAGTCAAATTAGATATAGAAGAAAATAAGAGAAGAGAGAGAGAGCGAGAGAGAAAGAAAGAGAGAAGGACAAGGAGAGACGCAGACAGAGAAAGAAAGAGAGGCAGACAGACATGGAGAGAAAGAGAGGGAGAAAGAAGGGAGGAGAGAAAGAGAGGGAGAGAGAAAGAGAGGGGAAGGGGAGGAAGCTTGAGAGAGAGAGGGGAGAGAGAGAGAGAGAGAAAGAGAAAGAGGGAGAATGTATTTGTGGAACACTACGGAATAAAAAACAGGCAAAAGCGGACGTAGATGAAGAACATGCTCAACGACAGGAAAGTCAAATAGAACAGATTAGCAAAATTAACTTTTACGTCATTCTCAGCTGGGAGTTTTACATTTACTTTTCTCTTCACTTTGATAAAGGAAAAAATCGCCTTTTAGGTACAGAAAGGATCTGAATTTCTGACAGGGGCCAGCCATAAAGTATATTATGTCACAATATGGCAGAGAAAGTTGTGTGTGGCAAACCCTGGCGTAAGATACAGTACGGAACCGATACAATAAAACACAGTCGGAAAGGAAAGACAAATCCCGATCGGTGCAGGCATGTTGGAATTGTAGAATTGTAGGATTTTTCTCGTATTTTCCTGTCCCTGATCCCTAGGTAGGATCGAGCACCTAGCCTTCTCCGATAAGGACGAAAAATTAGGAGGGCCCGTGTGCATGTTGCATACCTTGGCAGTTGGAAATAGTGAAAAGCAGGCCGTGCCGGGCTGCTGCCCGGGCAAAATCCTAAAAAAAAAGACTCCCTACCACAACAAGAAAAAGTGAGGTGTGAATGCCAAGGGCAGACAACCTTCTAAAATAAGGACCTTAACACAAGACAAATCACTCTTCCGGTCTACGGACCTTCTTCGGGAAAAAAAAAATGTAACAGGAACTCGCAGACGATGGGTATACGCAATTATGAAACATTCCACGATTTTTTGTTTTGTTCATGTGTTCAAGTTTCTATTGCTATATTTTGTCTATTTATATTTTTTATCAGCAGCATAAGCCATAGGAGTGTATCAAAATCAAATACAGGCTATACTTTTAATGAAACAATTAAACAGTCCGTCCAAAATACCATTTAAAGTTTGGACATTCAACATTCTAGTAGCCTTTCAAGTAGGAAAAGTGGTGGGGGCCGGGTTGAAGCCGAGTGTATCCAAAACGTACAAGGGAGGTTAAAAAAGAATGGCCCAAAAATTGAGATTACGTAATTTATGTAATATAAAAACCATAGAAACACCATGGGGTCGCAGCAAAGCTTAAAGCAAAAGATAAAATATGGCAGAAAGAAAACGTTGTATGTAGCCAAGGCTCGCAGTAAGAAATAATACAGAAACGATTCAATAAAACGCAGAATGCCCATTTTCATACACTGGAGTCAGTCTCTCTCCCCCCACCCCCCCCCCCCAACCCCCCGCCGCGTGATTTTTGTCCGTACTAGCTCTACCAAATTTAGGAGCGGGACAGCAACGACGCACTCCCAAATACAGGACAGCTCCAACACATCCCAGGGATTTTTGGTGACGTTCAGAGTCATATCAGGCACAGTCCAGAGATTGCAGCACCTATGGCAGTGTTCCATAGGACGAGAAATCCCTTAGCCGATGACCTGTGTTTGGGGGTGTGTCGCTGCCCCGCTCCTGAATTTGGTAAAGTGAGTAGAAAAAAAAAATCACGCCCCCGGCCACCCCTTTATAGATACCCCCTCCCCCTCCCCACACAAGAAGTCCATTGCAATCACGCTATCTGGCTTTTAAAATTTTAAGGCTGCTGAGATTTAAAATGATACCGGATTCACGTCTAATTAAGAAGGAGAAAATTGCCCTGGAATCTTCAAACACTGAACTTTTAGCTCTTGAAAATAATTGCTGTGTTGAAAGAGTTACAGCCGGGGTTGTCATGGTTTTTGATCCTGTTTACCCCTGGCAACTTTTTTGAAAGTAAATTTATCTCGTCCATTTTTTGTTCAGTAATTCGAGTTTTACACTTCTAACATTAGTAAAGCAATCGACAAAGAGGAAATTGGACTCTTACATTAGCAACAGCGATTAAAAAGTATAAAATATTGATCGGTCAATCTAAATTGGTTGTAATGAGGAACTGAAAAACAATTGTTGTATATTTTAAGAAGGCCCACTTCAAATTTGCTTCTCAACTTCATATTTTTAGTATTATTTTGAATTATAATTCAATTTATAATATTAATATCGAGGGGCATTTGCCATATTGTTGTACGCGGCGTGACATTTTGCCGATTTTGAGGTTCTATAATGAAAGTGGTTCCCTCACTCCTAATTGTATAATGTATACGTGTCATTTCAATCGTCTAGAAACTTTTCGAGATATGTGTTTGTGATGCAATGTTTTATGCCTTTAATTGGCCCTTTTGCCGACCTACTTTCAATCCTCACATTCTCGAAAAGGCAAAAAATGCACATACAAGCATGTGGCAAATCCCCGATGATATCTACAAAACCAGAATCAGTAAATCCCCCCCCCCCTCCCATCGACGTGCACAATTTAGCCCTGGTAAGGAATAAGTACACATGAGATCTGGGAGATGTAAGGAAAGGTAGGGCGATTTTCCTTCGTACAATTTTAATGTCGGTAGTCTTGTGTGGGTGAGAGAGATCAAGTGTTTGTTGATCTCACATGGAAAATTTCGGTTAGTAAAATTTTGTTTCCCCGAGTTGGATAGGCAGATGGAGAGAGGTCGAGCTGGTATAGAGAAAAACGTGAATTAGGAGGATAGACAAGAGGCAAACAATCAGACGGGCAAATAGACAAACGAACAGACAGACAAATGGACAGACAGACAGACAGAAAGAAGGACGGAAGGACGGACGGACAAACAGACAAGAGATGGACGGACATACGGGCAGGCTGGCGGGAGGGCGAATGAATGGATGGATGGATGCATGGAAGGAGGGAGGACGACAGAGAAGGAGAGCGAAAGATGAGAGAGAGAGAGAGAGAGAGAGAGAGATAGAGAGAGCAAGAGAGAAAGAGAGAGAGAGAGAGAGAGAGAGAGAGAAAGAGAGTGACGGTTGATGTCTGTATTTGCTTACACAACCCACATTTATAAATCTCCACCGGTTTTATTATTGATATAAACTTGATCAGTGCACAATATGGGATCTCCTGTGTTGTTCCTTTGTGGGACTGCAGGCAGACACTCAGTCAGGCTGGCTATAGCCACTGTTCTATAGAATACCATTTGTGCCTACAAAGCATTGCTGCTATGGTAATGCTAGGGACAAGTCCAGCACGTGACATACATGCCAATGGCATTCTATTGCATCATTACGCCAACGTGTTTCATGGTTCATTAATTCAAAATTCTGAAATCAATACGTACTCTGAAAGCGACTCGTTATTTCATTTCTCTCTCTCCCTTTCTTCATGTCTGCCTGTTTGTCTGCTTGTCTGTCTGCCTGTCTGTCTCTGTCTGTCTCACTGTGTCTCTTCCCCCTCTCTCTATGTTCGTGTGTCTTTCTCTCTTCCTCTCTCTCTCTCTCTCCCTCCCTCTCCAGCTCATTAATTTTGTAACATACATTTTCAAAGGCCAAACTGATCTCGTTTTAAAGTTGTTATTGTTTGTTTGTTTTTAGTTGTTTTTTTCTGTAACATCTTTTTCCAAAGGTCAGTTTACCTGTTTTCTTTCGTAACTGATTTCATTAATTTTCTTCTGAGTATTTTTTTTTTCAAGCATGTAGTGTTTGTGCAGTTGTAAATGTTTATACAAAAACCAGCCAACATTGACAAGAATATCTTGCATCCTCTGAACGAACGAACTAACACAATTTGTTGGTGAAATTTAGACTGACAGTTCTCTGATAATCAAGCTACCATAAAGTAACCCCACCCCCACACCCCCCCCCCTCCAAAAAAAAATGTGAAAGGTGCAAAGTAGCCCTTATCGTGCTGACGTGCAGTTGAACTTGAACTCTTGACTTTAAAACTCCATTCTGTCTTCTTCTCTTCTGTTAAAAAAAAAAAAGAAAAACTTTTTATTGTCTTCGTTTTTGTTCATCTCTTTACAAAAACAAAATAATATATACCCTTTTGGTTCCATCTTTATCCTCTGTTCTACTTCGTACTCTTCCAGTTGTACCGAGTTTCATTCATGCATTCGCCAGGCACCGCTTGCCATTCTGCGCCCTGCATAAGACGATAAAGGTAGAAAATATTTCTCAAGCTTTCAACAGTTAAGTTGTTGATCATGAATTTTCTTTAGTGGCCATCCATAAAGTAGGTACGCTCGATTTTGCTAATTTTTATAATTCAGCTTTTCAGATAATTCTGTCATGTACTTTTACATGTCCCAGACTTTGAAAACACTGGGAATCTTGTTATAAAAAAAAACAAAACAACAGTGGCACGAGTAATTCATTGTCGTGCAATTTTGGCCCTTTTTTTGCTCAACGCTACAGCCTAAATGACAGCTTCAAAAATGATAGAGTTAATTTTCTTAAGTGTCAACTAACTCAGCCCGATCATTTTCGTATCGAGCGATTGTGTTGATTCAAGTTTCAGGCATTTTTGAATTTTTAAAAATGTAAATAATATGTAAAATACAATATTTGTTTTGGGCTCCCTGTCATAAGCCCACAGCAACCGAAACGATCTTAATACGCGTTCAAATCCGTGCGCGCAAATACCCCATCAGAAATGAGTGCCCTGGTGCGCATAGAATCTGTAGTAAAAAGCTGTAGAATATGGGAAGCTCTCCTGACCAAAGAAAGAGGGAGAGAGAGAGAGAGAGAGAGAGAGAGAGAGAGAGAGAGAGAGAGAGAGAGAGAGAGAGAGAGAGAGAGAGAGAGAGAGACAGAACGGTGGGTTCACAAGTTTATCCCAGATAATGCCGGGTACCTCATCTCGTTTATAAAAAAAAACAAAAAAACAAGCGGCCTTTACTAGTGGTATTCTGGGCTTTGTCTTAACAGCTCAACACGTTTTATTAGTTTATTAGTCTTACTCTTACTACTGCGTTTTGCTGGCAGGTCTGAAGTGTAGAGACGCCCTGAGAGATAATACTGACGCGATTACACTTGGCTGGGTTTGAGCATCAGGCAGGAATTAACATCATTAGATGGTTTTCCCTGGTACCCCATGCTCTTTTATTAGCCTGGCTGAATCAGGATTACCCCTTTAAGCTACGCCCATGGTGTCAGAATGTGCATCAGTGAATCAATAGGTAATTATAAGGCGTTTCTTGCGGCAACTCAATGCTCTGCCTGCCTGTTCTCGGATAGAATAATTAGCATTCCGTTTTGGACGGGTGAGTGGACTTTATGCTGTTAAGACGTGTACCCGGGGTAGTTAACAGTGACATGGGATACTCATTATACTAAAATCAGGCGCTGCTGGCAGTTGGAACTGGGTAGAATATTTCACATTCATTATTTTTTCTGGTTTAATGATGAAAAACTCATTTGGAAGTTATGCGTGTGTGGCCGAACTAAGAAAGAAAATCTATTCAGTGAGGCAGTAAGGGAGAGGCAGGAAAAAGAGGAGGAGGAGAAGAAGGGGAGGGGGCTGAGGGGAACGAGGGAAAGATAGATAGAGAGAGGGAGAGGAGGCAGGGACAAAGCTCAAGGGAAACAGAGAGAAAGAGAGAGAGAGAGAGAGAGGGGGGGGGGTGGAGAAAGAGAGGGGGAGAGAGGAAGAGAGAGAGATTGCCCCTCCTCGACAAGCATGATTGAGAGAGAGGGAGAGAGAGAGAAAGGAAGAGAGAAAGAGAGAGAGAGAGAAAGGGAGAGAGAGAGAAAGGGAGAGAGAGAGAGAGCAGAAAGAGAGAGAGAGAGACAGAGAAAGGAAGAGGGAAAGAGAGAGAGAAAGAGAGAGAGAGGGAGAGAGAGAGAAAGAGAGAGGGAAAGAGAGAGAGAGAGAAAGAGAGAGAGAAAGAAAGAGAGAGAGAGAGAGAGAGAAAGGAAGAGAGAGGAGAGAGAGAGAGAGAGAGAGAGAGAGAGAGAGAGAGAGAGAGAGAGAGAGAGAGAGAGAGAGATTGTTCTTCATCTAACGGCATAATTCACCGGTCTCTGACATGAAAGAAGACTTCAAAAACAACCTGGTTTTCCAATAGCCCTATCATCTTTCCACGTCTCCCGGCGTCCAACTTGGAAACCACAGCCTGTGAAACAAAATACCAATGAAAGACATTCTCTGTTTTCTCGTCCTAATCAGTTTCAGGATTCACCAGAGGGGCGTCCGTTCAGGCAAGACAAAAACTGTCTTCTAATGGAGCGTTCACAATACACCGGCAATTTCTCTGGACTTGAAAGCCAAAGTTCCAGTAAAACAACACCGGACATTAATAAGGAGCCCATGTCTTTTATGTCGGGTGGTGACCTCAAATAGCAACAGGGATCAGTATCCTCGCCCACTGTCATTATAGTGACAACACAAAAGAGATACAGGAGTGTGCATGTGGTACCCTTCTGTGAATTGTCAGGGATAAAGTGTTGGCTTGCATAGCAAACTGTATTATTCGAACGAACATCGAATATTATATTTCGTATTTGCATTTTGTATTTTGTATACTTCTTTAATCCCATTTGGGAAATTTGCCTTTGTGTCATTGCAGTCCAGTTGCAACTGGAGCAGGCACATCGTTGCCACAGTGCAGCTCGCGGTAGTTTTTTTTTTGGGGAGGGGGGCGGGGGGGGGGGAGGGGAGAGATGAGGGAGGGAGTGGTAGGGATGAACTTTATTTAATTTTGCCCTGGCAGCGCCCTGTTCGGCCTGCTGTTTTCGATTTCCAACTGCCAAGGTATCTTTAACGTGTTCAACAAGCACACGGGCCCTCCGAGATTTTCGTCCTCATCCGAGAAGACCAGGTGCTCGATCCTATCCAATTTAATTCTTCTGATGTCGCACAAAGATATTATTCCAATGACGTTTTTGGATGGAATTACATTTTTGATACTGCAACCGCACCGGCATTCGAAAACAATCATGAATATTCTCGCCTCTCATGCAGATAGTACCGCGTTCAAATCCCGGTCGGTGCAGGCATGTTGGCATTTTGGGATTTTTCTCACATTTCCCTGTCCCTGATTTGTAGAAAAGAGTACTCATTGTGGCACCATGCACTTGCGGTTCACATGACAGTTATTGTTCGCGTAAGAACATCATACATGCATTTACAGGTATGTACACCCACATACACACAGAGTGAGAGAGAGGGGAGGGAGAAGGAGGGTGGGAAGGGAGAAAAAAAGAGGGTGGGGACAGAGAGAAAGAGAAAGAGCGAGTGAGAGAGAGAGAGAGAGAGAGAGAGAGGGGGGGGGGTGAGAAGGAATAACTTGATAAACATTGCCAACTGACAGCGAATATGATTCACCATTCAGATAAAGGTATACATTCTTCCAGAATGGGAACTAAATCTACATCATGAAAAGAAATTTTACAGCCCTGCAACACGCCATTCCCTACTCCAACTTTAATAACAACCGTATAACTTTCGAATTTAATACACATTGATCATCTCCTGAACATCGTCACTCAAAATTAATCCCAAAATTTGAAACTGAAAAATGTTCCTTTCTTTTTCTTTTAAATCTGCCACCCTGAGCCTTGGCAAATTGCTTGGCGTCGGATTTGACCCAGGCTTTTCCTTCCGTTGAATCAAACAACTAGCCAGACAGACTCGTTTGAATTATCTAGACAGACTTGTTTGAACTAGCTAGACAGACTTGTTTGAACTAGCTAGACAGACTTGTTTGAACTAGATAGACAGACTTGTTTGAACTTGCTAGACAGACTTGTTTGAACTAGCGAGACAGACTTGTTTGAACTTGCTAGACAGACTTGTTTCAACTAACTAGACAGACTTGTTTGAACTCGCTGGACAGACTTCTTTGAATTTGCTAGACTGACCTGTTTGAACTAGCTAGACAGGCTTGTTTGAACTTGATAGACAGACTTGTTTGAAGTAGCTAGACTGACTTGTTTGAACTTGCTAGACAGACTTGCTTGGACTAGTTAGACAGACTTGTTTCAATTAGTTAGACATATATTTGTTTGAACTAACTAGACCGACTTGTACAGACTTGTTTCAGCCCACATCTCACACTAAAACCGAAGCAAAACAGACTTGACTCAGTGCGCTAGGGCGGCCACGACTGCACATGTCTGCACATTTAATGCAATGTTCAAGGATGCTCTGAGTTGTCCCAAGAAATTACCTGTGAGCACACGGTTGTAACTTAGATGCGCTGCTCATCATATGCTTTCTCTCACACCCACCCACCCCCCTCCTTCTGGGAATTTCGTAGATGTGGAATTGGGGGGGAGGGTGGGTGAGATGGGGTGGGGCCAAGTGCCCTCTTGGGCATACTGTTGCAAGTTATCTTATTAAACACGGGCCTTTGCCAGCCCACGTACACAATGAAAGAGGAGATGAGGGGCGGACACCGAAGCTGAGGCAGTCACTGCAAATCCCATTTGGGCTGGCTGGTTCAGCTGACGGACGCGCTGACAGTGAGCCATTAAAGCAACGGTTCTCAGCCCTCTCAGTGCGGGGACCTCTTTGTGAGAACGTGTTTTAGTGTACAGGGCGTTGAAAAAATGTAAACGCTTTAATTATTTATAAATACAATGACAATTGGGATACGTCCAAGATTTTAAATTCAAATGGAAGAGGACAGTTGTGTAATAATTTGAGTGTAAATACCACCGTCGGCTAGCAGCAGCCTTTTTTGGGCGTATGTCAGTGTTGAACTTGATCAGACCTCAGGAGGCACGTGAAAAGTCATATAATTGTGGCCGAAGTCTGACTTACGCCATTAATTCACCACAATGACGAAATGTTAATTCAAACACATTTCAATGCATAAACCTCACACCCCAGCAATATTTTGGGACCGGGGACCCCAAAAAGTACGAGAATCCTTGCATTAATGTGTGAGCACAAACACAGTCTCGCGCAATCACATTAGCGTTTTGGAGTTAACGCCCTTGGAGACAGTTGGTTGGCATGAGAAAGTGGGCGATGTTTGAGGCAGTGATGAACAAGATCGGATACAAAAATATTTGTTTCCGTGTTGGCGATTACTACGATAAACACTGTAAGTGATCCAGGGACTTGCTATTTAAAATCGAAGCCGCCTATTTGATATTATTCATGTCGGGATTGCCCGGGTTTTCCAGGTTGATAAAATTCAAGAACTTGTCAGTGGTACTGTCAGAGCTATCAAATCTATCTATGTCTGTCTTTCTGTCTGTTTGCCTGTCTGTCTGCCCACTTGCTTGCCTGTCCGCCTTGTGGTTGCCTGCCTCTCTCTCTCCGTCTCTCTCCTTTTATCTCCCTTTCCAGTCTTTCTTTCTTTTCCTGTTTCTCTTTCTCTCTGTCTTTCTCTCACAGACACTCTCTCTCTTTTCTCTCTCCCTCTTTCTTTCCCTCGCCCCCCTCTCTCTTTCTCTCGTTCTCTCTCTCTCACTCTCTCTCTCACTCTCTCTCTCTCCATTCCTCTGCCTCACTTACATCTGGTCTATCACACTTCCCTCCAATCTTCAGGTTCTACAGAAACTCTGTTAAAATGTATTCACTGTTCTCCTCGTTAAGCAGACACTGAGAATAGACCATTTGAAACTTTACAACAACACACTCTCCGCGCAGCATAATCTCAGAAAACACATTATCGTTATAGTAACTAGCAGGCCCGCTAACTCGGAGACTGCCCAGATGTGAGATTTTTAAAGTTTCGATCACCAATGTGTAAATTGAGGCGCAGAACGAAATTTCCTGTTATACTTTTACTTTCTACTGAAAAAAAATGTGTCTTCTTTTCGGCTCAATTAATACTGGAACACTGTCTTCTGCTCAACTCTGTTGCAAGTCTCTGGTTCAACTCATTTGTGGCTCAAAATCAACGAAAGTATTAAAAATGTAGCTAACTTCACGACCTTTTAAATGTGCCCAAGTAAACCTTTGCATCTTTCTACCCGTAATATGATATTTTGTAGGATTAAGGGTCAGCGGTTGAAAAGCCTTTCATGATTACATTGGAGGCCTTCCTTCCTTTATGATATGATGATGATGTAATGATGTCGCAAGTTTGGTATGCAACCTATATACAATGATGAGGTTTTTATGTGGTAGGGTCATGTAATCATTTCGATATGACGCGCCTGGACGGTAGCAAAGAACTGACGGATCGAACCATTCGAGCGATGACGAGAAGTCTCGTGAGTACTAGGGTGGTATTCGCTCATATTAGCTAGATGTGCTTTGGACAGCAGACAAAAAGGGATAGAGCTAGTCTATCAAACGCATTTTCCGCCTAGGGGTGATTGTTGAGCGTAATGCACTCAGCGGAATAGAGTACAGGGTTACAAAGGGCTAGGGAGTACCATTAGAGGGAATACATGTGCGTGAGACGCTAGCTCAATCTATTTCATTTCCCACTTCCCCATCTTTAGTAGGGGAGGGGGGAGGGATAATTAGAGATGGGAAGGGGGATGGATAGGGATTTCATCTGCCGGTTTCATGACTGTATGTATAGCTCTAAACAAAATGAAAAACCAGGAAATACAAAAATAACAACAGCAGCGTCCAAAAAACCCAAAGTATTTCGGTGCTTGGGTACAGAATTGATGAGTATACAGAGTGAAGGGACTGAGAGGGGGTGGGAATTGTGGTGGGGTGGGGAGAGAGAACCTTTTCACGTCACGTGATGGGATGGAACTGAAGAGGCAGAATGAGATATGTGTGTATGTATTGTTTATATGTGTGTATGCATCGATGTGTTTCCGTGTATGTTTCTGTGTGTGTGTGTGTATGTGTGTGTGAGTGAGCTTATGGTGTGGTGCATGCCGTACTTCCGTGCCGGCATGAAAAGCAAAAGGATGTCTAGAGAGAGAGAAAGAGAGAGAGAGAGAAGAGGCTTTCTTTTTCTAATTTAAGAGAAAGTGGGAGAGACTGAAGGTTATACTGATTGCGTGCGTGTACTCATACAGATGAAAATAGAAAGAGAGAAAGAAAAACTGGAGGAGGGCGCCCGAGGAGGGGGGGAGGGTGTGTCTGGAATGTGATGAAAGTCCACACAAGGGGGTTGGGGGGGGGGAGGAGTGGGGGGACTTATATGGAGGTTGGTTATCTGTATCTCGCATGTGTGTGCTTTTTGGGTCATGAAAGAGACAGGAATAATTTTTATATTATTTGGAAAGGGAAGCGGCCTGGCGATGAATGTGTGAAGACATTTATTGTAAATAATGTTCGTATATTAATTAATTTGGCTATATTTAATGGCGTTCTGTTCGTCTTTATTTTTTTTAATTTTTTTCTGCAAGACGGAAAGAATGGAGGAAAAATGAATGGGGCAAAGCAGCCGGGAGCCTTCTTTCTTTGTCTGTCTGTAAGTCACCTTATGTGTGTCTCTCTCTCTCCCTCCCTCCGTTTGACTGTCTGTCTGTCTATCTATTTCTCGCTCACTGAATTTCTACCTCCCGTCGTCCGCCCGGCTGTCTCTCTGTCTGTCGTCTGTCTATCTGCCTGTCTCTCTTGCACCCTTTCTCTCTCTCTCTCTCTCTCTCTCTCTCTCTCTCTCTCTCTCTCTCTCTCTCTCTCTCTCTCTCTCTCTCTCTCTCTGCCCCTCTCCCCAAAATGATTGGACAAAAAAGGTTGAGAAAGACTGGGTCAGAGTCAGAAAGAAAGAATGGAAAAACAAGAAGGAGAGAAAGACAGATGGAAAAGCTCTACACAATGACGATAATACCAAACTCGATGACGAGAGCAATGTTGTCAACGATGAAAATCCACGAGAAAACAAAACCAACACATCGAGGGATGATCATAATGGATAACGATGGTGAAACTCGCAAACCGTGTAAGTCCAAAAGTAGGTCAACTCTGATTTCTTGCTAAATGGCACCACATGACAATTGTGCACCATCTACATCAATATTCTGTGATAAAACACCAATAGAAACCTTTGTTTTAGTCATGTGTTTACTTGAGTGGTTCTCAGACTGCATTTGAACAGCAAAATAGTTTTTTGCCATTTTCTCAAAACAATGGAATTTAGAGTTACATGGTTTGCGAGTTTCACCGTCGATAAGCTCTTGGCTGTATTTGTACGGTGTGGGTGGACTAAGCCCCCCCCCCCCACACACACACAAGCGAAACAAAAGCCCCTATAACATTAGATTCAGAGATTGTGGGCTCATAATAGACAAAGGCTTCGATTTATTGGTTATATGCTCTGTGAATAAACTTGGCCCTTCGATCTGATCAGTGGCTTGCCCACGGCTTTGCGGCTGTTGGAGAGTCGCTGATTGTTGGTGCGGGAACAAAAGCTGAATGGACTCCAAAATCCATACTGTGCCCGGTGTTTGTTGTGTCTTTGCGCCAATAAAAATGACCTACGACCAAGTAAACTTTATCATGCGTGGGATTTAGACTGCCCCTGCTATTTTCATATCAATAACTGCTGTGTTTAGGTTTTTATTTTAGGAGGTTCTCTGCCCTTGGCATTTACACCTCACTTTTTCTTGTTATATTTTTCTCGTTGTGGTGAAAATTAGTTGTTGTTGTTGTTTTTAGAATTTTGACCGGGGCAAAGGCCTTGTACGGCCTGCTCTTCACTATTTCCAACTGCCAGGGTATCTTTAGCGTGCGGAACTTGCACACGGGCCCTTCGAATTTTTCGTCCTTATCCGAGAAGACTAGCTGCTCGATCCTACCTACCACAGGATCGGGATCAGGAAAATATGAGAAAAATCCCAAAAATTCCAACATGCCTGCACCGACCGGGATTCGAACCCGGTACCTTCGGCATGAGAGGCGAGAACCTTGCCTCTAGACCACCGTGTCCCCCATCAATACTGCTGTGCTATGGAAAAAGACCGGATTTGTTCATCAAAAATTTCAATGTTGATGGATTAGATGTAAATGTCATTCTTTTTCAATTGTACAAGTCTCTCTGCCTGGTTAACGTCCTTGCCAGTTTGTGTTGTTACTGTTCCTCTTTATCTGCGTTCTCTGACGCTGCATTCTGCAATGCTTCCTTATTGTTTCTTACTGGGGGCTTTCTAACATACGAGCTTTTATCGGGTGGAATTTGGGGGGCGGAGGGAGGGGGGTGGGGTGGAGATGCAGCCATGGAGCCATGAATATAGGAGTCAGCGGTTTCAAAAGGTTAAAAACCACTGTCTTATTCAATTTATTCATAACTGCCACGTAAGCACGAGAGAGGTTATAAATACAAGCTGACGTACTGACCTTTACTGCAGAACGTAATAGTATGCTAGGGAATTCCAGCCATGGCTTACACACGCAAGAAAAGTTGCCTCATTCCTAAATGCCAGACCAAAGGGAATAAACATGAGCCAAAATAATTATTGCTTGCATAAAGGCATCGTCATTTCCCAGTGTGCTAGCAAAACATGCCATTATGCTCTTAGGTTAATATCATTGAAAGCACATCAGGGGCAAGACGAACTGCAATTCCATGATAAGTAATTGTACGTTCTATCTGGCGAATATTTTTGCCATATTTGGCACCCAGCCTAAACAATATATGATGTGCCCACACTCATTTTTCCGTCCCGAATATCAGAAAAATCTGTAGAGTTGTGCAATAATTGGTCAGCCATAGGTTAGCTGTAGCCCAGAGTGACGAAAAAAGACATTGTGTATTTTCAGATGGTTATTTTGCAATGGTTTATTACAGACCTACATAAATGAACCCGAACAACAGGGGCACCTTGGTCTAGGGGCACTCTGGATATATGTGGTGCTGGTTCAAACCCAAAGAAATACCTGGCGACGCAAAATAATAATTAAAAAAAAGGTGAGTGACGAACACCGAGAGATATGACGTCAGTGTGGCCGGGGTTCTAAAAGATGTCAGGAAGTCAAAGGCCGAAACATCTAATGAAAGAATCCACTCTTCCTCTCAAGATTATCGCCTGTCTCCCTCCACCTGAGGAGTTCTTTCTTATCACTGAGGCACTCTGGATAATAATTTAATATGTGGTTCGCGCCAAGAGATAGCTACATGGTACAATTATTTCAAGGCCATATTAAGGAAGATAATTGTCTTCACTACTCGTAGTACAATGTGGTTAATAGAGGGTTTATAATGTTCACATATAAATTTAATATTATTCACAAAACATCAACATTATAACTTAAAGGATCAGCAGAGAAAAGGACGCTGATACACGATTCCGACACCTTTCATGAAAATTGAAATAAATTTATTTATTCATTTATTTATTCGTTATCTGAATGCTTGATTCAGTAATGTCAAATCAGTGTTATCTTATGTGAAGGGATTTTTAATTGAATGGAAACAAAGGGGGGAAATGAATGTCACGAAGAGGCAGGGATCCTTGTCTGTCTGTGTGTCTGTGTGTTTGTCTGTCTGTCTCTTTCTCCCCATGACCCCCCGCCCCCCCCCCGTCTCTTTCTGTGACTTCTGTCTGCCTCTCTCTCAAACCCTGTGTCTTTTTCTCGCTCTCTCTCTCACACACACACACACACATACACATACATACACATACAAATACATACACACACATACACATACATACACATACATGCATACATACATACATATATACATACACACATACACACTAACACACATACACACATATACACACACATGTACACACATACATACATGCACACACACCCGGTGAATGTGTCTCTTTCTATTTCCCCCTCTTTCAAATGCATTCAAATTGTAGCTGTCGTCCAATAAAATTACTGTTGTTTCCGGGGGTAAGGGTGGGGGGTTTAACTGGGAGTCTGATCCTTGTTAGACAGTCAGATCTAGTGCTGTCAAGATCGAGAGAAAGAATAAGTAGAAAGGATAAAGACGCAAAAAGAAAACCCCAAAATAAAAAAAAATAAAAAAAATACGACTTGAAATAGAAAAGTTGACAACCGGAGATTGTTTCAGCTTCCAGCTGTCAATCATAGCAATTTCTGCGTGATGTGATATTCCACAGTCAGTGCCCAGCCTCACACCACCCCGTCCCCCCCCCCCCCCACACACACACATCCCCACATCCCGTTGCCCTGGGGAGACAAACAAAAGTCCTGTCCCAGACAGAACAGTTCAAAGTTATTATTCAGTTGTTTTCAGAAACCTTTTTTTTGTCATTTTCTCATTGTGAGGTTTGTCTGCCGCCTGGTCTAGTTTTTCATTGCAGACTCGTCACGTGTAATCTGTTCCCATCCATTGTCTTTCTTTCTCTCTCTCTCTCTCACTCTCTCTCTCTCCCGTCTCTCTTTCTTGTCTTCTTTCCCTCTACCTCTCTCTCTTTCTGTCTCCCACTCACTCACTCTCTCTCTCTCTCTCTCTCTCTCTCTCTCTCTCTCTCTCTCTCCCGTCTCTCTTTCTTGTCTTCTTTCCCTCTACCTCTCTCTCTTTCTGTCTCCCACTCACTCTCTGTCTCTCTCTCTCCCATCTCTCTTTCTTGTCTTCTTTCCCTCTACCTCTCTCTTTTTCTGTCTCCCACTCACTCTCTGTCTCTCTCTCTCCAATCTCTCTTTCTCTTCCTCTCCCCCCTCCTCTCTTTCTTACTCACTTTCTGTCGCTGTTCCGTCTCTCTCTCTCTTCCTCATCCCCCTCTCTCCTTTTCTCTCTTCCTTTCCCTGTCTCTCTTTCTCACTCTCTCTCTCTTTTTCTTTTCCTCTCCCTCTCTCTCTCTCTCTCTCTCCTCTCCCTCTCGTCTGTTAACGAATTCTGTGCAATATTACTTTTTGTGAAAGTTTTGCTCAACGGTTTTACTATCTATCTATCTATCTATCTATCTATCTATCTATCTATCTATCTATCTATCTATCTATCTATCTATCTATCTATCTATCTATCTATCTATCTATCTATCTATCTATCTATCTATCTTATCATATCTTTCTATCTATCTATCTATCTATCTATCTATCTATCTATCTATCTATCTATCTATCTATCTATCTATCTATCTATCTATCTATCTATCTAGCTCTCTGTCTGTCTGTCTGTCTGTCTGTCTCTTTGTCTATCTGTCCGTATGTCTGCCTGTCTGTCTACCTGTCTGTCTTTCTGTCTGTCAATTTCTGAAATGAGCATTGTAAAGTTAAATAGGTAATGCTAAAATCTATTAAAATTTGTTGATGTCTGTCACTATGAAGTGGATCAAAACTTTAGGCACGATGTGACCTGGTTCAAATCTAAAGCACCTGCCCAGTCTTACCTGTTTCGAGGCACTGACGTATCGTTTAGGACATTTCCAGTTACGTATACATTTATAGTTTAATATCGCGACGCCAGCATCGAACTTGTTGGCCAATCAAAATCGGCTAGTGCCCTCCAAAGTTAAAGTTCTATCTTTGCAGTACAACCAACAGACAGACAGAGAGAGAGAGAGAGAGAGAGAGAGAGAGAGACAGACAGACAGACAGACAGAGAAAGAGAGAGAGAGGCAGATAGACAGACAGACAACCTTCTGTCAGAGAGAGAAAATGTGTGTGTTCGTGTGTGTGAGGGCGAGAGAGAGATAGAAAGAGAAAGAGAGACAGAGACAGAAAGAGAAACAGAGAGGAGAGAGAGAGAGAGAAAGGCCAAAGCAGGGCTATTCCAGGCCTATGATTTGCTTATGTCACAGTTAACGGAAGAAGTTCACTACATCAAAATCAATGACTACCCAGCAAGACAGTACAGAAATGAACTCAGGGACTTTCAATCTGCTCAACTGTGAGGAATAGTTCAACAGTGAGTCTAAAAAAAGATCATGAAAACCATCTGTGAAAAACGTCAATTGTCACAAAATGAAGGTCTGGAGATGTTTCGCATTTTAAAGTTTGAAATTCCCCATGTTGAAAAGGAGGTGTCTTAGCTAAATTTGCTCCCGTTGCTGGACAACGGTTGTTTTTCACTTAATCGCTATGAGTGGAACAAAGCTAAAGATATTAGCTAAGAGCTGATGGAGGGAACCATAAAACTCGCATTTAGTGACAACTGACATTCTTTCCCTGTTACAGTAGTCTTCAAATGTTTACACAGACGAACTGCATAACCCTTTCGGTGTCACAGCCCTGGGACACAGTGGCAAATTACATTACCAGAAAATCACTCCTGAAACTCATGGAAAAGAAATTATAACACACTCGTTTGCTTTCGCATAATACTTTATCATAGATCCAACCTAGCCCCAGTCGACTTCTATAGCGGTCTCGGCACACGTATAAATTTAAGAAAATGCCGGCAACCACTTTTAGGTCAATGACACTGAAAGGGTTAATGTTGTTTGCCACTCTGTTGAATTGCGTTGCCATCAGTGTCTGGCCCACATCGGCTGCCCATCAATTTGAACACAAGTGATAACTCAAATAATGACACACCTGTCCTCTTTAACTGTGGATTATAAATCTTGGGCGAATCTTAATTGATACTGTATTTATAAATATTCGAAGTGTTTATACCTTTTGTTTAGACACCCCATAGTGATGCGTTATGTTATTAGTGTGTAGGCCGTTGTTATAAGTACGTGCGCACCTCCAGCGTTTTGCAATAGGGGCGCATACGTATTTATTACGTACTTATTACTAACACCGTCCTTTTCCTCAGCCCTAAATCTTATCAAATCCCTAACCCTGCCCAAACAACAGGAGGAAAAGAAAAACAAAATCTGAAAAAAATAATTAAAGGCTGTTGTTAGGATTAATTCGGGATGAGCTCTCTAATTCTGGAGTCACTTCAAACTACGTCCCTCTAGCGGGAAAAACTTTGCGGGACGTACATACTTGTAACAACATTCTTGTGTGTGACTGTTTCTATGAGCGCAGTGAGTGCGTCAGTCGTGAATGAAACACAGTGAGAACATTAGATTGAGAGCTTTCCGGTTTTTGTTTTTTTTAATGTTAAGATGAATTTTATTTATACTATGGGCATCAGAAAAAAGTGTATAACATCTGAAGGTTATCCAGTTATTGTTAACGGGGGAGTGGGGAAAGCTGTGCTGTTGTGTCATAGAGTTTATCTTTTATTAATATTTCAACTTTCAGTAGCTATTGTTGTTTCATCGTTACTCTTCATTAACACCAAACACGAAATTCCCGCAGCTCCAATCTTCCTTGTTGGCTATGCTTCATATCGTCGGTTGGCTGTTGGAACCTCGTAAACCCTTTGAGTACTGAAACAGCATTGCTGTGAACTGTAATTTAAGTGCCCTCTCAGGTATAGATTTTGGTTCTCAATTACTAACTTTTGTATATAGATCAATATCCTGATTTAGATTCATATTTAATATTTACAGTACCTGAAATGAGTGGAGTTTAATAAAAAAAACGGAACTGACAAAATCTAGCTTTCAGAGTGTCAGTAGACAAAGGGTTAAAACTAAAATCAGAAATTTTAACGACGTTCCAATAAGCGACCGACGATATGTACTGTGAAGTGAACATTACTCTGAGGGAGGAGAAGAATCAAATTTGTGATTATATTTTTCGATCCTTCTTTACTATAATGCATCTCGTTTGCGGCTCAAATGATAAAAAAGGAAATAAATAATATGAAAGGCTGAATTTTGCCCCAAATGATTGTGTCCACATAATTTATCGTCAAAACTTAGGGCAGTACACAACGTTTCATAACTTTTGGTCTCGTAGGCATGAAGTTTTATGTGCTTACATGATGTTTACCCTCTAACTTCATTATAGTATGAGAGTCTACATTTTCTCCAAAGTGGATCTGTTCATGTAATTTATTGTCATGAATTGGAGCAATACACAAAGTTTCATAATTTTTGGTCCAATAGTCATGAAGTTTTAGTTGTGTACATGATGTTCACTCACTAGCTCCATTACAGTATGAAAGACTTAAGTTTTGTCCAAAATGGACGTGTCCTTGTACTTATTGTTAAAAGTTAGGGCAATAGATAAAGCTTCATAACTTTTGGTCTCGTAGTCATGAAGTTTTAAGTTCCTGCATGATGTTCACCCTCTAGCTTCATGAGAGTATGAAAGACTAAATTTTCTCCAAAAATGGACGTGTCTATGTAAGTTACGTCGGAAATTAGGGCAGTACATAGAGGTTCATAGTTTTTAGTCTCATAGTCATGAAATTATAGTCGCCTACATGTCCACCATTTGGCTCCATCATGGTGTGACGTCAGACTAACCTGCAAAGACATATTCCACCCACCAAGTAACACCATTAACCTAACTATGAGAGAGACATTATAGGGGCTGCTATAAATACATAATGCAATTAGGAAGCCATGAGCGCTTTCCTCTGGGCAGTACTTTGTACAGGCACATTTGCTTCCTCCCGCTGTTATCCTCGTTCTCTCCTCATCCTTGTGGCTCTCAAATTTTGCCAACAAAACCTAAAAAATCTTCTTGTATGTCTGTTTCTTTTCAAAGACAAATTTAGGGCAATTTCAGAACTGGGGGCTCTAAGGGCCTACCCGTAAAGTACGTAATGCTTGGAAGGGGCTTGGTGACCCTAAAGTATGTCAAGTGTACCTTTGGTGAGAATGGATTTTTGTGAAGCATACGTACGCTTTTCGGTTGCGGTGGTGGATTAAAGAAAAATGATTTTATTTATGTTTTGTTTTGCTACAAAATAGGCTATAGGATTAGGTAAAAATCAAGAACAAAATAATTATGTTTCTAATGAAATAGTCCACAGCTCGTGCAAAATGCTCTTTAAAGCTTCAAAATAGCAATGCTTTATCATGGATATGCAACAGTTTGATGGCCGTACGCATATACAAGGGGGGAAGGGAAGGGGTGAAGCCAACTATATAAAAAAAAGGGTGCGGGGGCGTCAAAAATCCCCCAAATCGAACTTAGGCTCGTTAAGAATGGCCCCTTATGATAAAAAGCCTTGAATTCAGCATTGTTTTTCAGTGTGTTAACGTGGTGTGTCAAAATCCTGTGTAATAGCACTGAAAAATCCCGCTCCATTGTCAAATAGCTCAGTGTGTCCAGATACAAAGTATTAACTCAAACTTTGATCGATTCATTGCTTTCGTCACTCGTCAGTGGGTTACCTGTGTATACCCTACAAAACATTTCTGTAAATCGATCGCTCACAAATCTCTTATGTAAATATTTCAAGATAGTTCGGAGCAATAACCGATTAATTATGGATCTGGTGTCTAAACAAACATAATTATGAGCTGAAAACTACACAATATTTTTTCTTTTGACCATCTTCAATGGCTCAATATATGAAGAAACGAATAGGCATTTGCCCCACCCTCATCCGGACCTCCCACCCATTCCTCCTCACCCTTTCTCAAAGTATAGTGAATGTTGTTACAAGTACGTACGCTCCCCAAGTTTTTAACACTAGGGACACGTATTTTAAAGCCTTTTGTGTCTCCAGAGTTAGAGCCCCCCCCCCCCCCACGAAATACCCCTAACAACAGCCTTAATTAATTATTCTTTCAGATTTTCTTTTTGTTTTTCCCCCTGTATTTTGGTTGAAAGGCTGGGGAGGGGGGGGGGCAGGGTTAGGGATTCGATAAGAGTTAGGGTTGAGATAAGGACGGGATCAGGGATAGGTACGTATACCTATGTGTCCCTACCGCAAAACGTTTGGGATGCGTACGTACAAGTAACAACAGCCAAGAATAATTTTATGTGATAATCTAGTGCACGCAATGGTGGAACTGGGAACTTCACATTTTTTTCCCTTCTTCAGAAGTACATGTATTTGGTTCCGTTAACCATTTTGCAAACTGCGACATGTATGCTAATTTCTTTGGTGGGGGTTGCAGAGATGGCATTTCATTATACCTATGAGATCAAGTCGTCTTTTCTGTAATAAACATTTCTGAGGCTGAGACAAAATCAATAAGAATGATGTGGGCGAGGTTTTATTTGATCTTTATGCTGCAATTTTCAAGGCTCTGGGTAGGCTGACAGCAGCTCTCCACTGCACGTGTGATAACTTTGATGTTGATGTTTATCACGGTTAGAAGGACGTTGATATCAGAAAATACTTCTGTGGATATTGCAACACTTTTCTTCACGAGGGGATTAATATTTTTCACCTTTTTAATTAATGTTTTTTTTTTACGAGATTGCCTAAGATTTTGGTCTTTCCATCTGGGATAAAAAATATTTCAGAAATACGGGAAGAAGAAAAAAAAGTCTACATTGCTAAAGACATTATTTAGCCTTGGCGTGCTGTACCCGATTTTGATAAGCCGATCAGTTGGATGGTGAGTCACAACACAACAGAAACAACAATAACTAGAACAAGAACACGAAGAACAAGAACAAGAAAAAGAACTGCACATGCCCGTGGCAGAGAATCTCCCAAAAACAAAGACAGCAACATGTCTTCCATGCAGATCTCCTTTATCCAGGGCTATTGTCACTAGAAGGGGGAACCCAGAAAGAATTGAAGACTTCAGAATCACTTTTTGTGCAGTATCTTGACTTAATAAAGCTGTTTGAGACTTAGGCACGATGGAGTTAGGCCTTCCAATTGGAGAGATGGAACCAAAGACAGAGATGCCTCACATTCACAATACCAGCTCTACTTCCACGAAGAATAATCGATCTCCACTCCATCAGTAATTCGATTGACACTCGATCCTTCGAGGCGTCAAACGATACTTTGAATTCTTTAATCATTCAACTTCACATTAACTACTCTTGCACGAATTTATTTGACTGTTTTATTTGGTGCATAACCTATATTAGAGTTTGATATTATCCCACATTTACTGAGCTAATTTGGTCTGGTTTTCTAGATTAGTATGAATAAAATGATTTCAAATACAACATCACACAAATAATATAATTTTATAAATATTATATCACGTGAAAGTTGGTTGGTGGATTGCAAGGGTGAGCTATGAGCTAGTCTTAATCCGAAACCATTAAGAGTCGGCGGATCGCATATTGACCGTAGCCGGCCACTGTAAAAGATCGATGGTCGAGTTTCTGTCACAGATGTTTTCACGGCCATTTGCTAATCTTGGAGCCTCTGTACACACGGATTGTGACGGTAGGACTATCAGTACCAATCCATCGATTTTGAACATTTGGAAATCGTTTCACGGCTCTCAGCATAGCTGTCGTCACATCCATTGGGAATTGTTCCGGACGTTCCAACCACCGTGTCAAGGTACTGCATGTAAAAGAAAAGTTTTGTGTGTTTTTGAAAATAAAAAATCTCAAACTCAATCGATGTTCCTAACCCTAAACCTTTCCTTACCTTATACTTAAAACTGTCGTCATCCTTTATCCTAATTGTAAGAGTTCAAAGAGGTCGACACGTACAGAACTCGTTACCAACATTTAACCCATTGACTACTGACACAATGAAAGCTAGATTTCTCAAATCCAGTTTATCTTGAGATCCACTTATTACAGTTATTTTGAATGGTGAATATGAATCTAAATCAGACTGTTAATCTGTATTTAAACGCTGGTAACGGAGAAACAAAACCTGTAATTGATAGAGTAGTAAAGAGTTAACAACGTCGCTGTTGCAATATTGAAAGAGTTAAAAAAAATGGTTTTAAATTTCCAAGTGACTATTTGCGACATATGGCCAAATTAAGCTTTGTTTGCACAGAGACTTAAAAAAAAAAAAAACGTTTTAAGGTCAGGGTTATGGTTAAGATTAGATCTGGCTCATTGGCCACACGGCCACACTAACCTTGTCAGAAACCTGCCATAGGAAAATCCTATTGTGAGGATTTTGGCCAGGTGGCCCAACTTTTTAATGCTTCTGTCCTTTTTTTTCTTTTTCGATCCGATCAGGGGAGGGGGGGGGGATCGAGGGTGGATCGGGCTGGCATATTACGTCCCTTTCCAGGGCACGGGCGGAGGGGGGTCTCTCTCTCTCTCTCTCTCTCTCCTCTGTCTCTCTCTGTCTCTGGCTCTCTCTCTTTCTCTCTCTCTCTCTCTCTCTTTCTCTCTCTCTCTCTCTCTCTCTGTCTCTCTCTGTCTCTGTCTCTCTCTCTCTCTCTCTCTCTTTCTCTCTCTCTCTCTCTCTCCTCTGTCTCTCTCTGTCTCTGTCTCTCTCTCTCTCTCTTTCTTTCTCTCTCTCTCTCTCTCTCATGTGTGTATATATGTGTGTGCCTGTCGCCAAAATCCAAATCTAATGTCTCATTACATAATATGTTTATCGGTTTTCTGAAATCTTCACACATGCACCAAACGTTTTGTCTCCTGCCCCTCCCTCTCCTCCCCCCCCCCTCCCTTTTTTTTCATCTCTGCCATTCATTGTATCATTGCGTCAACCTGGCACCACCCCCCCCCCTCCCTCACCTTTTTTTTCATCTCTGCCATTCATTGTATCATTGCGTCAACCTGGCACCACCCCCCCCCCTCCCTTACCTTTTTTTTCCTCTCTGCCATTCATTGTATCATTGCGTCAACCTGGCACCACCCCCTCCCCCCCTCCCTCACCTTTTATTTTTACATCCACACACACTCTCCAACACCACACCCATCAGTCCCGACGGAATCGGCCTTGACCACGCGACCGTCATAAATAGGCCTATGTATAATATGCTAATTAAGCGAGGTCACTGCGCTCCATGTAAAACAATGCAACAGTGGCAGCAATGAACCCTGACAGCTCTCACTGAGACCGAGACCACGCTGCAATTCCCACAAAGACTCTTCGGAGACTTGAAAGGGCGAAATGTAAACATCAATATTCAAATTTTGTCGTGAAGTTTTTGAAAAAAACAACAACACATGTATATAATAAAACAGACAATGGATGTGTTTCCAATATGACCTTGGGTGTACCGAGGGCAAGAAGCTGCTCCATTGACCCACTTTTGTAGGAGAAAAAAAAGTTCCATCGAATTTCCTGTTCATTCAAAAAATATATCTATTATTGCCTTTGACAAAATAGTTTCATATCATAAGATAAGAAACAGAGAGTATAGATGTATAGAGACGGTTCACTTCCGCCAAATCGCGAAACTAGGTCGCTGCGGTAAACAAGAAATTGAAGAATTGAAAGAGACCTTCCTCACCAAAGATAGTGTGCATATCTGTTTAGTGTGGTTTTCATATTTTTGGGCTCACTGAAACTATTTAGAGCCGTTTGTAAGTTCTTAGGCCCCATGGAAATGCACAAACCGGTTTTGTTTACCGCAGCGACCTACTTTCCGCTCCATGCTAACAATGGTTTCGCAGAGCCTCCCGTGTCTCGCAGTGCAAATCGGCCAATAGTGAACCCTCTCTATATATCTATACTCTCTGTAAGAAAGTATGTTCGAATCTGGCTCCTCCTTCCCCCTTCCCTCCCGTACGCTTGTCGTAGGCATGTCCTAACCCCCCCCCCTCCCCTCCCCCCTTCGTACAAGTGTACAGCCATTAGACTGTTGACAGTAGATGATAAAGCCTTGATGTTTGAAAACTTTGGCATTTTGCGTGAGCTTTTGTCTGTTTCAGTATTTTTATATAATATTCTGAGAACTTCATTTGCTGAAATGAATACAATTTAATTTTCATTTATCACCATAACTGAAAAGCACACAAAGCTCCCTCAAAGCCCTCGCCCCCCCACCCCCCCCCCCCCAAATTTGCGAGCGTGTACAATGATCACGGTCCCTATTTGGTAAAACACTGTATTATCACCTCTGTTCTTCGATGAATTTCTACATGTATGTAGTCTTTGAGTATTTTCTTCTGCCTCAATTAACTATCCAGCAAACCTGTCGGCAAAATTCCTCTCTTGCAAATCCTTAGGCTACGTCTCATCTGTTCATTTTACCGTACATTTTTTGGGTAATCTCTGCGTATTTCCTGCTATGGTAAATAACCACTCGGCGCTGCACCTATTGTAAATCTCCACATCCTGTTCTCCTACGATGAATCTCTACAGTGTATCCGCATTTGTCAAACATTCTACGATTTCTTCATTTGTATGAGTCTCTACCCTGTTCCACAATTATATTCCTTCACTAAATACACCTTTGACCGAAAGCTTGATCGATTTGTCTTTCCTTTTCCTTTGCGTTTTTATTTTATTGTTTCTGCATTTTTTCTTACTCCAGGCTGTGCAACATACAACTTTTTCTGTTTGCTGCATTTTGACTTTACTTCAAGCGACCCCACAGATTTTTTTTTTTTTTTTTAGCATTTTGAGTAATCTCTACTTATTTTTTTCCTATCTCTACGTTCGGTCTACAGAGTTCAATAACAAATGGTAAACGCTACAGCAACGACTGATGTCTCCCAGTAACCGTGTAACATTCAGTCTACAGAGTTCAGTAGCAAGTGGTAGAAGCAACAACGACTGACATCTCACAGTAACAGTGTAATAATATTCAGTCTCCATAGTTCCAACAACTACCAACATCTCGCAATAACCGTGTAAAATTCAGTCTCCAGAGTTCAGTAAAAACGTGGTAGAAGCAACAGCCAACGACTCAAAGTAATTCTCAAAGTAACAGTGTAACATTCAGTCTCCAGAGTTCAGTAACGAGTGATAGAAGCAACAACAACGACTGACATCTCACGGTAACAATGTAACATTTGGCCTACAGAGTTCAGTAAAACGTGGTAGAAGCAACAGCAACGACTGACATCTCACAGTAACCCTGACATTCACATACAAAAGTCTGTCACATTTGAATCGCCTGCGGGGACAACGCATTGAACAAACACATCGATCTAACCCTCAATGTCTGACACTCATTAACTCTCTCCTCGTTTCTCTTTCTCTTTCATTCTCTTTTTCTCCCCCCTTTATTTAAAAGCTCGATTGTTTACTTTCACCCCATTTCTGTGCATTCATTCATTCATTCATTCATTCATTCATTCATTCATTCATTCATTCATTCATTCATTCATTCTCTCACTCACTCAGTCATTCTATCTCTTTGTGTTTCAGTCCCCAACTCTATCTTTCCATCTCTCATCTGTTTCCCTTACATGGTTTCATGTGTCATCCCCACACACTTTCTGACACGCTTTCTGTATAGATTTGATCTCTCTCTCACACACACACACACTCACCTATTTACCCATCCACCCATATACCGCCCTGTCTGTCTGTCTGTCTGTCTATTTGTTTGTTTCGGTATCTATCTATCTGTCTATCTATCAATCTATCTTTCTATCTCTCTCTCTCTCTCTCTCTCTCTCTCTATCTATCTATCTATCTCAAACGACAAAACAAACAAACAAACAAACAGGCAAAGAAACAAACAATTCGTTCTGCCTCAACCATTCATTTTTCAAATTTGTTCTCTTCCCAAACACTTTTTCATTCTTTAAACCTTCAAAACCATTACCCAATTTGTTCTGGTGAATTAAACAGGCCTCACCTCTCCTCCTGTCTCCACCCCACCGCCCTCGCCATCTCACAATTCTGTTTACTCCCTTCCTCCTCTATTTTGCTGCTCTGTCAATGACCGACCATCTGCTAGGACATGCCAGAGATGTAAATTCATTGTTCTTTGCGGTTCATCTGTCCTCCTCCATGTTTTTCCTCCTCCGATCTCGCTGTATGCAACTGTTTTTTCCATCTCTCTCTCTGTCTCTCCTCTTTCTGTGTGTATGTGTGTCCCTTTCTTCCACTCTTTGCCTTGTCATCTCTCTCTGTTTCCCTCTCTCTGTATCTTTATGCCCTACCTCCCTCTGTGTATGTGTGTGTGTACTTACTCCTTTTTTTTCTTTCTATCTGTGTACCTGTCTGTCTGTCTGTCTCACTCCCTGTACTAGCCTTCTCTCTCTCTCTTTGTGCAGTTTTCTCTCTCTCTCTCTCTCTGTCTCTCTGCCTCTCTCTCTCTCTGTCTCTCTCCATCTCTCCCACTGTCATTATCCAATTCTTACTTTCAGTCTGCCTGTCCGTCTCCCTCTCTCTCTCTCTCTCTCTTCCATTTGATCAGCTTGATTCCAAGGTAACGTTCCCCCACACAACACAGTCTGTCTCGTCCACACTCTTTAATTATAACTTTTATCTTCTATTCAAATGAGAGACACTCTTTGCCTCCCTCCTCTCCCCTCCTCTTTCTCATTTTCTCACGCACGCACTCAAACACACACAGTTTCCTCTGTGTAATTCCTATGATCACTCACCCAACTCTATCAACACGCCAGCTATCGAACCCGCACGTTTACAACCCACAAGAAACGCAAAACAAAAACAGAAAAAAAATCCTTTAAATCCCAGGGAAAACACCAGAGAGAAACTCACACAAAGAGAATTTGTGCATTATTAAGCATTGATAGCCTGTGTTTAGTGCATTGAATTGTTTTGGTGCGTTACAAAGCACAAACATCATCGTGCGAGGGATGACAATGTCATTCTGATCCGATCTTATCTGGACTGCAGAGAGGTCAGTGGTGCTCAGCCTTTCAAAACTTTGCTGCCTATGCCCACTCTCACTATTATTCCTGTCACGTGGCTTTACTTCCTCCACAAAAATTTAGCTAGTTTGTTATTGAAAAATGTTAATATTAATAAATAATGAACCATAGCGTTAGCAACACTTATAGGGCAATCCGGTGTGGCATTATATTCTGACCCCGTTAGATCTGGACCCACCGGTTAAATTCCATATTACTTTACCTTAGTTCTTGTTTGTTCGAACTTCACATTTTGAGCAACTGAGAAATTCAACGTTAAATGTTTCCAGCTTTAGTACTGCGATACGGAGTTAAAATTTGTCGGAACTGTGAAACAGCTTGATAAGTGCCACACACAAGTGTCAAAGTGTGCTATTATATCTCTTGTACATACTAAGAGGTCTCCGTTCTTTTTTTTTTAGAAAATGGAGATAGAACAAAGAAGAACTAAGTTGGCGGTTTGCACTAGGTGCCCGTACATATACGTATCTATCCCTAATCCAGTCCTTATCCTCAACCCTAAATCTTATCGAATCCCTAACCCTGCCCCCTACCCTTTCCACTCCCCCCCCCCCCCTAAAGCCAGGGGGAACCCAAAGACAAATTAATGTGAAAGAATATTTCGGGAGGAACTTTATAGCTCTGGAGTCACAAAAGACTTTAAAAAATGTACCCCTAGCGCAAAAACAACAACAAGAAAAAACTCGGGGGACGTAGGTACTTGTAACAACATTCAAGCCGAAAACCGAAAATACTGAATTGTGCCCACTCTTCAACTAGAGCTTCCTAATTAAAATACCGCAGTCCCATAGCAACAGACAGTTTAAGAACCGCTGGGATGGACGAATAACCCAGTTGTCGTGGAATAAATAAATAAATAAATAAATAAATAAATAAATAAATAAATAAATAAGACAGTGACAGTTAAGTTCTGGTAAGGTTTTATGAAATTGTATGGAAAAGAACAAGACAGAGCCCAGTCAGAGAGGAAATTGGTAGGAGGCGATGGAGATGGATCGGCCACACTCTCAGGAGGCCAGGAAACAGCATCGCGAAGAAGGTATTGGATTGGAATCCCCAGGGCAAGAGATCAAGAGGAAGGCCGCGCGGAACGTGGAGAAGAGCCAGAGAAAATGATGTGCAACGAAGCGGAAAGACTTGGAATAATGTAAAGAGGCTGGCCCATGATAGAGAGGGATGGAAAGTGTTTGTTGGTGGCCTATACCCTGATCCAGGGTGAGAAAGGCAATGATGATGATGATGAAGGTTTTATGATACGGTTACGGTTATTGTGGCGACTAACTTGTCATACCTAATGCTAATGCGGACCCAAAACTTCCAACAACAAACTCCATGGGCCCATAGAAAAAAGCTTTCTTAAGTCTAGCAGGCTGCCAACCTTGATATACACAAAGCAAAGTTAGTGGCCTACTTGGCTTAGCAATGTTTTTTAAACATGGCCGACTGCCTTGTTGAGTTATTTTCCACAGCAATAAAAGTTGTATGTTGCAAGCTCTTCGTGCTTCGATCAGAAGTTTTTAGACCAACAAGAGCAATACATTAGAAAGATACACGCACATTTACGTATTTTCAGTAGACAGTACAAAATCCAGTCTTGTCTCTGCTCTTTCACGCTCGGGTGTAACAGATAAGCATTCAGAACAGACACCATTCATATTCTCAACGATTCTTCCACGACGGGAACGAAAGCTTTTTCGTGACGGTATAAGAAGATTGCACAAGAGACGCCGGAGGCGGCTTTGCTCCAGCGTGCAATCTACATGTTGGACCCGAAGACCTCTGGTGGCTTTGCCCGGGTGAAGAAAAACCTTTTTTTTTTCCTTTTTTTTCCCCCTGATCTGAATTGAAGGGGTAAGAACAATCGATGCGTCTACTGTTAGATTTAGCTGGTACAAAAGGGTTGGGGATTGTCTCTGAACTGTGTTTATATCAGCAACTGTTGCTATGTCATGTACGAGAATGCCCTCCAGCAGACTCAGCCGACTGGCGAATATCTTTGGCTTGGAACATGCATAATTTCTCCTCCCATATTCAGTGTTATTTTATAATTGATGCAAGCTTTTTAACGAAAGTTTACTTTGCATTTCTGCATTTGGCCCTGAGCATTCGCTGAAGAATTCAAGACACACTCATTCATCCATTCATCCATTCATCCATTCATCAGCACATCCATCATTTATCCAGGTAGCGGTTCATTCAGTTTGTCCCATCCCACCCCCAGTAGCACGCACACATATACAGTGCATATTGGATTTTCCAACAACCCGGGACATGACTGTGTCCATCTATCCATTCATCCATCCACCCATCCATCCATCCATCTATCCATCTTTCGCTGTGCATCCATTCATTCATCCGTCTATTTATTCACTCATCCATCCCATCCATCCATCCATCCATCCGTCCATCTATCCATCTTTCGCTGTGCATCAATTCATTCGTCCGTCTATTTATTCACTCATCCATCCATCCATCCATCCATCCATCTATCCATCTTTCGCTGTGCATCCATTCATTCGTCCGTCTATTTATTCACTCATCCATCCATCCATCCATCCATCCATCTATCCATCTTTCGCTGTGCATCCATTCATTCGTCCGTCTATTTATTCACTCATCCATCCATCAATCCATCCGTCCATCCACCTTTATGCATTCATTCATTCGTCCATCTATTTATTCATCCATCCATCTATCTGTCCATCCATCCGTCCACCTTTATGCATATCATTCATTCGTCCATATATTCATCCATCCATCCATCTACCCACCCACCCGCCCGCCTATCCATCCATGCATCCATCCATGCATGCATGCATCCATCCATCGAACACCCTATATAATTATTAAACATCCATCTATTCATCCATCCATCTATTACACACCCACCCATGGCCACATCCGTATAATCATCCATTGCTTCCCCCCCCCCCCCACCCTCGCAAGCTTACCAACCCTTACAGCGACGATGACATTCCTGTTGGAAATTGCCCGACGACACAGATGATACGAGTAATGACAAATAACGGGCAAGACTGATGACAGAACATCAGTTGTACACATTTGATTAGGCTACAATAGTAGATATCTTACAGGGTGTCAAGGAGAGAGGGTGGAGGTGGAAAACGAGGGGTCGGGCATGCATAACTGATGAACTGGATGAAAGGGATGAGCATCTGGAGGAAATGGGATTCAAATGAGGTGATGCAGAGAGTGAATGAATACATCGACAGGAAGGAAGGGGGGGGGGTGAGTTATAAAAGGACAAGACAAAGGTAAAATGGATGGGTGGATTGGATGGGTGGATGGATGCGTGAATGGACGGATGGATGCGTGTATGTATGGATGGATAGATGGATTTGTGGATGGGTAAGTGGGTGGGTGGATGGATGAACGGACAGACGGAAGGAGGGAGGGACAGATGAATGGATGGATGAACGGATGGATGGATGGATAAAGGGCTGATGAACAATTACCGACGTTCACATGCCCACCATTACTCATTCTTGTCGGCTCTAATGATCTGCAGCGATGAAGTCCTAAAATAACATATTATTATGAGACAGTGTCCTCTGGATAACATGATAAATGGGTGATATTCAGATAGGAAACTAGCTTATTACACGTAATAACTCCTTGCCAGAGAGAGTCCATAGAGCCATCGATAAAACCACGGCTGATACGCCCACTTCATTATAACCGCTACCGATGGTATATTATCTCCATCACAAACAGCGCAAAACTGCTGCTATTGAGTAAAGACCGCTCCTAAGGTGATAACAAGGTAATCACCACCATCTACATCTTCCAAACTTTCAGCGACGTCTACAGCACGAATCTCATACATGGACTGCCATGCTTTGAGAAAAAGCCCTATATGCCCCCCCCCCCAGCCCCCAAACAAATGTACAGGAGTGGCAAGACAAAACATTTCGAGGGGTATTTCCCATATCGTTGTCTGCGACATTTTGCCGATTTTGAGATTTTGTTGTGAAAGTGGTTCTCTCACTCCCAATTTCATTATATTATGTATAAGTGTCATTCAGCCCTTTGCCGACCAAACTTCAGTCCTCATTTGCTCGAAAAGGCAAAAATGTACATACAACATTACGACAAATACTCGCATGTTGCGTCCAGCTGTATCCCCTGTTCAATTTCCACCTTGTCGTGACCAAAACAAACTATTCTGCCGTTTTACGGAAAAAGACCGCTGGTGCCAAAATAATAAATTTAAAAAAAGTTACAGCAGAGGCACATAACATTTAGTGTTGCGCTACGCCATATGTGCTTTGTCAGTTTCCATTTAGTGATAACCAACAGAAACTGTTAGCTGTACAACTTGATGCCCCAGATAGAAAGCTAGGACACATTTCAATCTCTGAAATGATGCTTAAAAAAATGAATTTCACCTAGACAGATCGCGACCTTGGTTCTTGTTTGTTGTATCTCCATTTTCTGAAGAAAAAAAAAACACACAAAAAAAAAAAACACAAAAAAAAATAAAAAATGGAGATCTTTTAGTATGTCGAAGAGTTAGAACAAAGGTACACTTTGACACTGGTTTGAAATGCGTCGTAGCACTTACCAAGCTGTTTCACAGTTCCGATTTATTCCAAGTCCTTATTATAATGGCATTTAAGCCGCAAATGTTTAATGTCGAATTTCTCAGTTGTGCAAAAAAAAAAAGGAGTTGAAAGGAGTAAGAATTAAGGTCGCGAGATATGTACGTCCTGTTTCGGTAGTTAGTGTAGCCCTGGACACCTCCCACAATACCACAATAACATGTTTTTATGAAATATTGACTCTTTAGAACTTGTTTGAATTTTTTATATAATAAGAATTAACCCTGTCAGTACCATAGTAACTCTCCTTTTGGACGATACTTCATTTCAGTTCACTATAATCAAACCAGCGATTCTTGTTTACTTCCTATGTTAACCCTTTAGGCCCCGGGAGTTTAAAAAAGAAAGGTAAACTTTAATCTGTCTGGACTGTATGTTAATCATCTTTTCAAAGACATTTATTCCTAATTGAATTCGCCTAGTAAATTCCACGGACGTAGAAAGGAAAACTGCCCAACCCACGAAAGCGATGATTCTTTTTAGTGAGAGATTTTGCAGTGTCCGAATACTTTTTCGCATATTGTTGCCACATCGGTGTATTTGAGAACTTGCAAGGCAGTCTCTAAGGTAACCAAGCAGCGTCGATACATCAGGGTGTTGTCCAATACTACCGAGGTTCTTTACCGATGGAGACAAACAGGAAAATAGCTTGGGCACACAGTAATACTCTTGCAAAAAAAATAACAGTTTTAATTGGTTATTATAAAGTTACAGCTAAGGCAAAGATTTCGAGGATTTTGTACAGACCCTTAGCGCTTCAGTGTCCAATGTTCCACATTTGAAAGACGTGGCCCAGTGCCCAGTACCGTATTTTATCTACGCTTTCTCATTTATCAACAAATAATTGTCATGATCAATATTAATTTGTGAGTGGATCTGTCGAAATCTGGCTTAAGGCGAAATTTTTATACTGCTTTAAAAAATCTAAATAAAATATTTCCATGACAATTTTAAGCAAAGTATTTCACGTGAATACAGAAAAATGGTTAATCTTTCATAGTATAAGCAAATCTCAAGTTCCATAGAATGTGTTTCCCCATTTGGAGGGGTTTCTCATCAATTTGAGCTTTCATCTCAGGCCGATTTCGCCAGATGCACTCACATTTTTATTATTATTTTCTTTTAAAAATAATTTGGCTATTTGGTTCAGTTTTGCATGGCACGTTTCATAAGTTTTGGCTATGAAAGTCTATACCTGGCCTCTAAAGGGTTAAACTACGAAGATTTCACAGTTTCAACAGAGAATGCTGGGCCTGGGAAGAGCTGGAGGATGATCATTATTTCATCAATAGAGAATGAATTAGTTTCCCCCGTGGAGATTCCTCAACCAGTAATAATTTCATTGGACATTGAATCAATTCTCTCCAGCCTTTTAGTGCACGGGAGGTAAATTATGGAAGGAAAGAGAGAAAGACAGCTGTACAGATGGAAAGAAGACCGTAAAAATAGATGATGGGAATAGCAAGCAAACAGACCAATCATTTCCGTAATGTTCAGTTTGAAATTTATGACGACAGCACTTGCTTCCATAACTTGGAGAAATTACTGGGGGAGAATTATGGGCCTATGTAAATTAGAAACAAAACGTACGATAAAAGAAACTGGTGTTGTTGTTTTTTTTATATCCTATTCTGTTATTCACATGTGTTATGTTATATTATGTTATGTTATGCTTTGTTATGTTATGTTATGTTATTTATGTTGTGTTGTGGTGTGTTATGTTGTTGTGCTGTGCTTTGCGGTTTTGTGTTGTTTTATGTTAAGTTACGCTACATTACCTAAAGTCACGTTATATTATGTTTTCTTATGTTGTTGTGCTATGCTGTTTTGTTATTTTGTTATGTTATTTAATATTGTGAATGTTATGCTATGTTGCGCAAGTGTTTGTCCTTTGTAGGTTTAGGAAAGACTGAAACTGGACCACGAGACTCTGTTAGTTACGATTTAAACTAGAAACTGGACTGTTGAAATTATATTGTTCCTTTTCCACGATAATCAGTAACGAAAGATAACCTATGTTTAGAAAAGTATAACTCACGTTAATTTTATCGTTTTCCATAATTTTAGTCCTTTCGTCATTGTTTCTATCACTCAACAGAGAGATTCCGATACCTGATATCGACTTTGCACTCAAGAGGTACAGAGAGTAGCCATTAGTAGTCAAACTAACGAGCATCGGTCCAACACTAATGGTAGTGGGCGGTTCCACGTGTGTTCCGGTTACAGAATGGGCGTTGCCGAGGGCGTCGGCTGAGAAGTGAAATGTCAATATTTATCTGATCAGACTCCACAGCATGACGTCACAATATTCTTGTGGCTCTAGACAGCCTGGTCTGTCCAGTATCCTACCGCCTGGACTGTCACCAGTTTCAGTTAACCTTTTTTTTTAGTTAACTAGATGAAGTTCCCGGCTTTATCCGGGATAAACCTGTGAACCCACCGTTCCATCTCCCTCTCTTTTTGGTCTAGAAAGTTTCCTATATTCTACAGCCTTACTGCAGATTTCATGAATACCAGAGCACCACGCACCCATTTCTGGTAGGGAAATTGCGCGCACCGAATTGAACGCGTATTAATACATCGTTTCTGGTGCGGTGGGCTTATCACAGGGAGCCAAAACAAAGATCATTGTATTTTACATTTTTACAACTTTTTGTTTAAACATACTTGAAACTTGAATCAACACAATCGCTCGATACAAGAGCGATTGGGCTGGATTAGTTGACACTTAGGAAAATTAACTTTATAATTTTTTAGACTGTTATTTAGGCTGTAGAGTCGAGAAAAAAAGGGGCAAATTGCACCACAATGAATTACTCCCGCCACTATTTTTTTTTATAATAAGATAATAAGATGTGTTTAGTAAAGAATCAGTCTTTGCTTGGGCCTCTGTCTTTCTCAGGCAGGTCTCATTGCAGGGCAGTTTTCCAGCACTTGAAATCAAAACATGATTTTTGCTAAGTTTGTTTGTGAAGATATTTAATCATCTCCCAGCCAGCAAACCCTACGGAAGTCCGATGCTTACGATTGACGTCAAGTTAATGATATTGTTCCTACGTAGATCGGCTGGTTGCCACATAGCGCCGATGTTGGTTTGATGTAGGGAACCCAACCCTATGGTAATCCTGCCAGTTCTACGGAAATCTACGTTGGATTGACGTAGTAATACTGGTTGGGCGGACATGTTCAATTTGAAGCTGATTCGTCAGTTGGGGAGAGAAGGACCTTAACAAGAGCAACATTATGCCTAGCCTAGCCACACACCAGCCAGTTCTGATCTCCCCGACTAGTTGGATGGTAAAGTTACCACACTGAGTTTCAGTGAAGTCCAACTGCTCAGGATCGAATGCAGAAATGCAACGTAACCCTTTGGATAAAACGCTTGCATCAATTATGAACTAACATTGAATGCGGGATAAGAAATTATGTATGTCGCAATTTAATCAACTGGTGGTCTCATTGAAACTCAATGTCATGACGTCACCATCCAATTAGTCGGTGGATCGTATTCCGTTAGTGCATGCCGGGCCTATTGGTTTTTAGCCTCAGAAAATGTTAGTCATTTTGTTAATTAGAGAAAGCAACGTTAACCTTACTGTTTATATTGCTACTAGTTGTGAGTAACTGCAACAGTTTCACACTGCCCTGAACATGTAAAAAGCCTCTGGTGGTGGTGGTGACCAAAAATGTTTTTTAAATGGAGAAAGGGCAAAACCTGGCAATATCGAAGACACGGAAATAAAACCGCGCCCTTTTCTGTGTCGAGGCCTTCGTTTTCGGAGGATCTCTGCCCTTGGCATTTGCATCTTTTTATTATTATTATTTTCTTGTTTCTGTTTTTGTTCCATTTGTGTTTGTATACTTGCTTGATCCCTATTGGGGTGGGGTGGAGTGGGGGCTAAGGATTAGTTGTTATTTTTTAAGTTTTGCTCGGGCAGCCGGCCCTATTCGGCTTGCTCTTCTCGACTTCCAACTGCCAAGTTATCTGCAATGTGCACACAGGCCATTCGAGTTTTTCGTCCTTATCCGAGAAGACTGGGTGCTCGATCCTATCTACCATAGGATCAGGGGCAGGAAATTCCCCAAAATTTCCAAAATTCCTGCAGCGACCGGGAAGCGAACCTGGCACTTGCGACATGAGCGGGAGCACCTTGCCTCTGGACCAACCTGCCCCCGTCCGCCCTTTTCTTTAAATCAGTGTAATATGATGCTATCCTTCATTTCTCTCAAACCCATGCTATTTTATGTTATGTCTTTTAATTATTATTTTCTCTCCAGCCCACGCTACACTATCTCTTTTATCTAACACCCACTAGTTCAATATTATGGTCCACAATAGGGAAGAGATTTTATTGCAGTTCTCGTCTGATTGTAGTTATGCCACGTGAGTCCAGACTCTAGTGCAAAGAGTATAATATAGTGGTTACAGCTCTACATTCTTTGCTGTAGTGTAACATCCCGTGAAAATCAGGCCGTAGAACGCATAGAACTTCGATTATTTCAAACCCATTTCCTAGATCGCCACCGGACTTCATAGTTTGTTTTGCTAAAACACAGTGTTGCCTGATGCCGACCAGGTCTCTGGTTCAAACTTATTAATCATTCAGTTCCATCGTGATGTAACTATGTATAAAAATGAACCGGAATTTTTAAGCATTCATCATTTTTTTTTTTTTGCTTCCGAACAAAGTTCTGATGTTTTATCTAAGCCTCGAATTCCTGAATTGTTAGTGGAAACAAAATAAGCGGAACTGAAATTAATGTGTCTGCCATTCAGAATAATTATTTCGATCGGATGTCATCGTAAACTCTTGTATTTTTATTAATACTTTTCACATTTCACTGAGGCGCTCGCGTGGATTGAATAGTTGATTGTCACATCATAATATTTTTTTTTTCCTTAACAGTCTAAGTGTCAGGGCTGCAGAAAGGACAGTTAAAATGTTATAAAACGTCTGAACTACATTGTTCAGCTGCCCTTTCAACGACATGCCAATCTTTTATTTCATCATCCGGAAGTGGTGGCCAATCACCCTAAAGACATGTAGGAGAAATAAGTAATTCCAGCAGCGGTGAGATGGTCTTTGTTTAAAGTTGGATATTTCTGTGTCCATTTGGTGGTTGGTTGGTGGTCGCCCCTGGTAAGGCCACCTTCTGTCCTATCTTTCCGTTAAATTTGTCTGTTGTCTTAATTTTTCTTCGCTCAGTGTCGATGTGCATCTTTTTAATAACTCAACTACAATTACTTCTGTGGCCGTTGACTGTTTCATGCATGACACTTGGAGTTTTACAGGGTTAGTTTCAAACAGAAAATATCGGAAACTATCATTTCTGTCTGGATCAGAGCCTTTTATCGTATCTTTGATTTCTAAAAGCATTTTTAAAAATATCACAGTAGTCCATGATCTCCTTGCACTTACCAACCTACAGTTCATCATACCTGTTTGCCGGCCTCATGGTTTCTATTGACAAATTCCAATTCCTTAAAAAAAACAAAAAAAAAAACAACAAAACCAAGTGTTATCTAAACAAACATTGATTTAGAAATCCTTGGTTTGTATCCATTTTGGCCTACAACTGCTTACACATTTCTGGGACTCGTAAATACCATTATTACTTTGGGTCCAGTTTGTATTTCGATCTTTCCTAATCCATTAATTTGTGCAGACTCAGACCACGATTCTTCATACCTTGTTGTCTCTGCTTTCACATTCGTTCAGCAAAAGTGCAAGACGATTGCATCAAGACTATTGATTTTCGTCTACGGTGTATAACTTGGCAGGCTGTGCTCAGATACTGTGTGTAATTCGCTTCTAAATTCCTTTACGACGGGAAAATTACGTGAAGTTCCTTTACATTTTAAAAAGTTACTTTTCTAGTTTGAGTTTTACCTCGAGGGAGAGAGAGAGTGAGACAGGAAGAAAGAGAGAGACAAAGAGAGGGAGGAAGAGAGAGATAGAGAGAGAGAGAGGGAAAGAGAGAAAAGAGAAGAGAGAGACAGAGAGAGAGAGAGAGGGAAAGGGAGGAAAGAGAGACAGACGGACAGAATTTCATGTGGTGCATTGCACACATGTACTTCAATTATTGCAATACCGTGAACAGCATCCCACAGAAACTGATGAGCTTCAAAAGACCGAAAAAAAAAAATGAATGCGAAGCAACCGAATAGTTCCGCAAGACGCAACACTATGTATTAGGGACCATAACACTATACAGAATAAAATACCATTACACCTACCTTGTTAGACTTCATGATATCGGGACCTTAGGTGTTGTTTGCTCTATCTCCAGTTTCTGTAAAAACTGAAAACTTTTAAGTATGTAGAAGAAGTATAATAAATGACATTCTAACGTTTGTTTAAAATGCGCTTTGGCACTTATCAAGTTGTTTCACAGTTCCAATTAATTTTAACTTCTCATCGTAATACTAAAGCCGCAAACGTTTAGCGTCGAATTTCTCAGTTGTGCAAAAACTGGAGCTGAAAGAAATAGGAACTAAGGTCTCAATATATGACTATGCTTTTGTAAAAAGTGTTATGTTATTTTCTCTGTTTAGCCTCACATGGAAAGTGTCTCTACGGGAGCACTTAAACTTCCTTTCATCTAAGTTCTATTCACGCTGTATCAAGATCTTTGAGAAAGATGAAACTTAGGATTTCTTTATTCTTCGGTGGCATCTTTATCGCTGTCACCATTGGAAAATCCGCGACAATCAGTGACATCACAAGGCCCAGAACACAGGCAGGTCTCCAAGGGATTTGGGATTCACTGCTTCTCTACACTATCTCAACATCTGCAGTGGCGTAACCGGGGTTCAGATAGCCCTGGAGGGGGGGGGTGGCGTGGAAGATGGTGGGTGGAGAGAAGTAGTGTATGTTTTGGTAGCCCCGCCCTGGATGATTATTATCCTTTCTTTGCTATCCGCCGTTCGAAGCAGTAGTGTTTCCTAATGTCATACGCTGATGTGAGTTTTCCAAGTAGATTATTGTGACAGTAAGTGTGAGTAATGTTCTTTTTCGATCGAAAATATTATGTGAGCTATGTGCGTGTGTGCAGTATGCGTTAGAGACTTGTGTGCCTTTGATATTGTATTTAATGTAGTACTGTTACTTACGCTGAGACAGCAAATTTATTGGTAACAGGATAACGAAGTTATATCTTATCTGTCGTACCTTATAATATCTATCTTTTTGGAAATGCTTTCTAGTGCAAAATGAACATTTTGCCCCCCCCCCCCCCCTCGCCCAGAAAAAAGAAACAAATTTATGGCCGGGGACACCTCTCTTTCCTGGTTCTGTCCCCGGCTACGCCACTGTTCCATCTATACACACCAGCACTATTGATTGATCAGAATGTCTGTCTCATTCACCGCTCATCATCAACTTGTTGATTTTACATCCCCCCCCCCCGCTCGCCCCCTGTCTCTCTCTGCCATGCCCCCCCCCGCCCCATAAGCACCCTGCTTGCTCCCATCATGACCTATCGATGTTTTCTCTCTTCACCCGGTGATCAGAACTATGATGACACCACAGATATTGGGACTTCCGTGTACTCTTCAGGCTCGGCGGAAGCAATTATAGATTTGAGGAAAGGGGGTGTGTATGGATACGGTTGTCCAGGAGTCTGGAACCCTCTAGATTACTCTGGAAGCTGAAGAATTTGGAATGAAAGATCTTTATTAAAAGACGATCACAGCCATGGGCTTATTTTTTTTTTTTTTTTTTACATGTCTGTCAAATAGAGAACACTTATGATTATAATGCTCCAGGTCGGGTAACAGGTCAGACGCGCCGCAATAGGCACGGGGCTCGTCCTCCTCTTCTCCAGGGTATCACCACCGCTGGCGACCAACGGCTCCCCACCACGGCGTAGCCAAATACGTTTCCCCCCAAAACCTGTTCAGGTCGACCAGACAGGACCTGAAACTCCTGGCTAGCTGGAGCGAATCTCCTGGGAAAGCTGAAAAATGTGTCTTCACATAAATGCGTTTAAGGTCTTGTTTTTGGTCCACTTCACTTTCGTGGCGGAACGAGTTTTTTCTATAACATTTAAACAACCAAAGTAATCCCAATCATACTGACTTTTTTTCTGTTAAACTACGATCATATCTGGTTACAGAATTGAAGGGGAAGGTTTATTTTTTTACCGCAGGCTTTTTCTCCTCACATGTACTGGTAAGACAACGACATGTCACCCCCCCCTCCCCCCGCCACCTCTCTCTTTCTCTTTCTCTCTCTCTCTCTCTCTTTCTGTTTCTATGTCTGTCTCCCTCCCTTTCTCTCTCTTTCTCTTTGAGAGACAGCCGATAGTGTGTGAGTATGTTTGAACTATAAACTAAAACTAAGTTTTTATTGTTTTCTTGCTGAATTTTTTAAACTTCCGGTGTCTCAACTGTATTTCCCCCCCCCCCCCTCAGACAGTTACACGTTTAACCTCGTTCTGCTCAATTCTTCCTCATATTTGTTTCATTTTGACGTAATTTGTCCAGTGTTTGGGCACTCTTTGGAAGTGAACATGAACAAGAGACAACAAGATCATCCACGGCATTACCACGCGCCGTCTTTTCCTAAGTGACTATGAATGGACCATGTAGCTGACCATGAGTCAAATTAGGTTTTTCTTTGCATAGTTAAATTTGGGCAAAGTGCTTTTTTTTTTCTTTTTTTTTTCAGTGGTTCTCAACTTTTCTCAGGCAATCGCCCCCTTAGACTCCAAATTTTCTTTCATCTCACACAAAATAATGGTGTTCAGTCTTTCAAAACCTTATTGATAACAACAGGCTTGTTGATGATTCATTATAAAACAGACAGCAATTTTTATCAAATGCACTAATAGAAACAGGCCCTTTCGATTCATAAACTTTCTACGCGTGCTGTTGAACAAGACAGGGGCTGCCCTGTATTTGCCCCCAAAGTTGTCGTCCCCTATCGCCCCCTTTCATCGTTTTAGCCCCTCCCTCCGTGTAGCCCTTTCCTGCCTTTTTGCCCCCCCCCCTGGGCATCCAAGTCGCCCCCAGGGAGGCGATGGGGTCCGATGTGGCCCAGGTTTAGTGCCACTGTTTAGGAATGTATTTGGCTAACTGACGGTGACGGTGGCGGTTTTTGGGCAAATGGCCACACTATCATTTTCATAAGCCAGAAATTGTTTTCTCTTTCTCTCTCTGTCTGTCTGTCTTTCTCCCACTCTTTTCTCTCTCTATCTCTCTGTCTTTCTCTCAGTCTCGGTCTCTCTCTCCTTGGCTTTCTCTCACACTTAGTCTCTCTCTCTCTCTCTCTTTCTGCCTTTCTCTCTCCCTATCTTCTCTCTCTCTGTCTCTCTGTCGCTTCTTCCTTCTCTTTGTCTCCTTCTCTCCCTCACATGCATACTCACACACAAAACTGTTGTGAGCATGTTGGCCACAGTCCCAAATACCCTCCCCCCGCCCCCTTTTTTCATTACCCCCCCCCCCCCTTTTCACCATCTAATGAAGGAAATGTAATGAAAACTGCCCTGATGTCTGAAAGAAAATTAGATCTGTCTGGCATGTTTACCCAATTCGTAAAATTAAAGAAATTTGCCGGTGCTCGCACGGGTATCTTTGAACCAACTAATCGGTCAATCTACCATCCTTGTCCCTTTCCTCACCGCATTATCCTGACTCATTCCTACTGTCTCTGCAGTATTTAGACGAGAGAAAAAGGAAGAGAGGAATGGGGGAGAGGGAAGGAGGGTGACAGTGCATAGCGGTGAAAGTATAGTAAAGTTGCAGCAGTGTCCACGCTGGACAGTCTGTTTAGTGAACACACTGAATCGCGCGTTACATGCAAGCAGATGGGAGTTAATTCGTTTCGTGAATTATAAATTTGAAGGATTCGTCAAAATATGAAATGAGTAAAACGAAAAATTTCCATAAAATTTTGCCCCCTCATATTAGGACAGAAAAGTTAGAAATAACGCTGGAAAGCTCAGTGTTTCACACAGTTTATCAGCCTTGTCGTTTGCAAAAAATCTGGCATCAAATTTCCCCATACCCTTATTAGCACATAAAATATGATTTGTCCCGGTAAAGAAAGATTTTGACCTACATTGCACTGACTAGAAGTCAGTGATAACAAGGAAGTGTCGATACCATAAAGTGTGGAAAATTTAAAATGCCTTGCGTCCATATCATTGATAGCCATGAAGATGAAAGGCTGGTATTCGAACTATTTACATTCGTACTCTGTCCTGCTATTTCCCGCTCATATCGATCCCACTTTCCCACATGGAAAAAAATGATTGGGTTTTAAATTGATCAAGATTTCCTCTGTGTTTACTGAACGTTGCTTGTCATGCTTGGGGGAGAAAGGGATGCTGCAGCCTTGTCCCCAGAATCCATACAGGAGGAGACAAACGCTGTCGTCTTGAAGATTGTGTTGTTGACAGTTTGACCGCCGCGTCTTTGGAACTTTTCCAAATTAAAAAGTGGGCAGTGCGCTGGGGATTTGCCAGGAAAGCTTTGGAATGTCGCTGTCGCCGTTGTTATTATTGTTGTGTACAGATCTTTGTTGTTGTTGTTGTTGTTGTTGTTGTTGTTGGAGGATCGCTGCACTAGGCATCAACACCTCGCTGCTGTTGTTGTTGTTGTTTTCTTGTTGTTACATGTACTTTTATCGTTGTTTCCTTGGTTTTCTTGGCATGCTTCTCAGCCCTAACTAGGGCTCCCCAACGATTGCCTTCTTCTCGTTGTCTTGTTGGCTTTCCTTTTCCTTCTTAGCCTTCAAAAGTGCTACGCAATGGGTTGCCTTCTTATGGTTGACTTGTTAGCCTTCTGTTTCTGCCTTAGCCCCCAAAAGGGCTCCGTAAAGGGTAGGCTTCTTCTGAGCTTTTCTTGTGATGTTTCTTTCAACTGGTCTCTAGCCATCAAAAGGCTGTTTTGGACTGGTGCCAATAGCGAAAGTTATCGAAAGTTGTAAGCAAAAGCAAAGACACAGAGAGAGAGAACTTCTGAACTGGGCTGTTTTGACAGCGGGCAGGGGCGGGTGTGTTTTGTAGATGCCTTGATATGATTTAATTATTGATTTGTTATTGTTGTTGTTTTACTCCGTAATTGGAGGCTCAAAACGTTTCTTATTTAACTGAAAGTATACGTTAAATCTATGTTATGTATTTGTATTTTTAGTAAGTTCTCTTTTTGCCATGATTCTTTATTTTTTAAATTCTGAAACACCCAGAGCCTATTTTTGTAATGGGAAGTATGTGATGTATTTGTGTGCATTATTATATTATTATTTTTACTAGCTAAAGCGCCGTCCCTAGAACGGTGTCAACTTAGCCACAATGAAATTTCCAGTCATACTTTTTCATTCTACTCTATGAAAATGTGTCTCTCTTTTTTTTGCGGCTCTAAAACGGGGAAGTAAACAATATCAAAGACTACTTTTTGACCAAAAGGGATGCGTCCACGTAACTTTTATCGTCAAAAATTGAGATAGTCCACAAAGTTTCATATTTTTTGGTTCTGTATTCACAAAGTTTTAGATGCTTACATCTTCACTGTCCAGCTCCATTAGAGTATGATTATCATTGTTCTTGTTGTCTCTCTGTGTTTAGATCTTTATTTTAGGAGGTTTCGTTGCCCTTCTCATTTACACCTCACTTTTCTCGTTTTTATTTTTCTTGTTGTGGTAGGGGTTGTTGTCTTTCTGCACGCCTCATCATCATCATTGCCTTTCTCACCCTGGATCAGGGTATAGGCCACCAACAAACACTTTCCATCCCTCTCTATCATGGGCCAGCCTCTTTACATTATTCCAAGTCTTTCAGCTTCGTTGCACATCATTTTCTCTGGCTCTTCTCCACGTTCCGCGCGGCCTTCCTCTTGATCTCTTGCCCTGGGGATTCCAGTCCAATACCTTCTTCGCGATGCTGTTTCCTGGCCTCCTGAGAGTGTGGCCGATCCATCTCCATCGCCTCCTACCAATTTCCTCTCTGACTGGGCTCTGTCTTGTTCTTTTCCAAACAATTTCATTGCTGACCTTGTCTGTCCATCTGATCTTAAGTAGCTTCCTCAAACATCTGTTGATGAAAACTTGGATTCTCTTTATGCAGGCCTGGGACGCATTCCAAGTCTCACATCCATACAACAGGACTGACTTCACGTTCGAGTTGAATATCCTCAGCTTTGTTTTTAGAGATATATCCTTGGTTCTCCAAATCTTGCTTAAGGACGTGAAAGCTGCCTGTGCCTTTCCAATTCGTGCTTTGACTTCTGCCTCTGTTCCTCCCTTATTGTCAATGATACTACCAAGATAGCAGAAGGACTCTACATCTTCCAGTGGTTGATCTCCTACTTTGACTTGTTCGCTTGGGGGTGCCATTTCTGCACGCCTGAACGCCTTTTATTCCTTTTGGCCCCACGTCTTGACGACCCTGGGAGTGGGAGACGGTTGTTAAAAAAGGGGAGTTCAATGATGTCAGCAGTCAGAATTTGCATTGTCACCAGGATAACAATTCAATCTTCCACCCGCAAAAAACATTTGTCATGCAAAAATCCACCTTTCATGTCCGGCTGGGTGAGTCCTCGCATAGAATGGGGTTAGTTTTGATTTCAATGGGCGCTAAGCGAATGATTATATGCTAAATCTCTGAAACTGCGTAAGCCGTTGCTAGGCGTAAAACAATGGGGTCTTGGCTCACAACCGGCAGTCATGGTTGTATTGAATCACACGAGTGTTCAAAACAAAAGGCCGGGTTAAAAATAACCGTGTAGCTGACTGAATAACAGCATAGGTTTCAAGGAATAACAATCACGTATGACAACTGGAAATTTGCCATAGAATACAATACAAGCACACAAACAAAATTTGAATATTAAAATTGATCGTCAAACTGATATACGAATATTATACCTCTCAAGGTCTGGTTATAAATAACTCTTTGCAATTGTCTGAATAAAGGCATAGGTGCGAAAGAAATAAAGTGTATTTATTATTATTACAACTGGAAATTCGCCACAGAACGCAGTGCAAACACAAAAAAGTAAACATTAAAAGTGATCCTCAAACGGATTTGTAAATATATTGTTCGCAGTGTCTGGTTATAAATGACTCTTTGTAACGTATTGAGGAAAGGCATAGGGACCAAGGAATGAAAGTCGTATTTATCATTATAATTATAGCAATTGGAACTTCGCCACAGAACAAAATGCCACACCAAATTAAAGAGATCTCCAGACTGAAATGCAAAGAAATATTGTTCGCACTGCCCTCATCGCCAGTTAACTGGGAAGAACAAAGGTTGGATGCCAGATGTTACAGTAGTGATATACTGATATCTGCTGCCCCCCCCCCCCCGCATCTCTAAATGACTTTGGAGCAGCGCTGTAATGTGTATTAGGTTAGCAGATGGGACAAACAATCACAGTTTTCGACTGACAACGACAATAACAACAACAAATCGTCTCCTTAGAATGACAAGTTTCTAATTTCTTTCCGTCCACTTTTGAGAAATTCAGGATTGAAGTTTCATGTGATCATAGCTTTTAGAGCCAAACATCTGTTCTTTTTAGTAATACTTACAAATTACGCACGAAATCTTCTTGATACTTTGACGCACAAGGGAGAAGGCCTGTAGAAGTAGTGTATGGTGTGTAACTCAGTTCAGCCAAAAGTGGAGACAGAACCTTGTCACTCTAAGGGGGCAAAAAGTTTGCCTTATGCCAACTGTTGTTTTCTTTTTTCTGTGCGTTCTCTAATTTCACTGTGATTCTGAGTCCCCTTTCAGAGCAGTGAGGCTATATATATCACATGATAGTTGGATTCCGTCCAGGCCCCCGACTGGTGAGCCGCCTGGAATCACCGCCAGAAACGGCACTGGCTGGTGGCCACCCTGAGAGGGGTTCAAACCTGAAATCTTTTGTACCCAGGGTCTAGCGCTCTACCCACCGAGACAATATGTACGTCGACTTCGTGGATTCTTCGGCTATTCATAGAAATCTAAACCCAAAACGTGGAGCTTGAGTGGGCGTGGGTTTAGGGGCCAGGATTGGATGGGGGCGGTGGGCTCGTGTGTGATAGACATGGTCTGGGACTTGTAATAGCCGTGGTAGGACATGACAAATGTATGTAGGCCATGCACTTTCGACTCTTCATCAAAACTAGCCCCAAACACTGTCTAGACATAACGATATATCAAGCTGTATTTCTCTTTTGGCACAGCGATGCGTTTCACTCTCAGATAACTTCTCTTTTTGTTTGTTTGTTTGTTGATTATTGATTGATCTATTTTTGAACTTAATTTCTTTACGGCTTTTGTGTCCTTTGTGTTGGTCTATCCACTTGTGCATCGAGTCGCGCACGCCACCAGGCTTTGACCCTGGGCTAATGGTTTCTATTTGCAGTTTTGACTTCCTAGAATAACACAGGATTTGGAATTCATTAGAAAATCAGTACATTTCAATTTTCAATTTCTTTTTACCGGCCGCCTGTGTAGAATTCGATTTGATTTTGTTCCAAACGTTGTTAAAGGAAAATAAATCACAACTTTTGATTCATTTCCTTCGTTTCATTTATTTTTATTTCGTTCTACTGGATGTCTGGGCGTCTTCGATTATTTTGATACCCATCGTTTTTCTTCATTGATTCCTGTATATCCTGGGGAGACGAAGTTGTATTCGTATAAATTTTGAAATACGTCTCCTTCCGGGCGAATTGCCCTGAGGTAAAATTTTGCACCGAGACGCCCACGATGCTCGCCTTTATGTGATACAACGAAAGCAGGCTTCCTGAATCATGTTTTTACATTCTGTTGTTACCACTCACTGCAGAACATTCGTATTTGAATGTTTGTTTCGTTTAAGGTTTTAATATTTCCATCTGCTCCACGTATTGGTCTTAATAATAATAATAGCGAAACAATATTTATGTTTTCTCTATCATTATATTTTATCAACAGAATTCAGATTTAGTATCGGCTTTCATTTCTGTAAATTACTATTCTCGTATTTATATGACCAAAGAAATTCTCTTTTTAGACGAATGAAAAACATTTTCTCCCACTTTTTATAATAAGAGTTCCAGCATGCCAAGAACTGGGTGATATAGTTTTATTCATATATATACATGAGAAAGAGAGAGAGAGAGAGAGAGAGAGAGAGGGGGGGGGAGGGAAGAGAGAGAAAGATGGAGAGAGAGAGATGGAGAGAGAGAGAGAGGTCACACAGGCAAACACACACAACACACACATGGACAAAAGAGATAGATAGACAGAGAGATAGATATATAGAGAGAGTAAATCTTCAGTAAACATGACACACAGTAAAACTGTAAGTGACTTCTTGTCTCCTATGAAAAAGAAAATATGAAAATGCAGGCCAAAAATGCTAAAGATCATTAATATCACTCTACACACCAGAATGTCAGCCCGTGCTGCCAAGTAATTCCTTTGAAGTTTCTTTTTGAATGTCGCCAGACATCGAATTCAGTCTACCAGATAATTGTACGGTTTTTATTTCTCAACATCTGTCGTGGATTTCCGGCATTCTCCTACCAAGGCGTGGGACACGTTATTCCAACTGCACTGAAAACACTGTTAAATCTTTGTTTACACCGTCGCCACGGGCAACGGCGTTCCTAAAGTAGTAAAACCCAGTCGGTAAAGCACTCAGAAATTCGATGAACAGGATATTAAGGCTGAAATAATTCTAGCTACAAACTTCAGGACCTTGATAGACGTCTCTAGTGCGTCCAGTGTATCAGTAGAGTGCCTTCCTGCACTTATGTGAGGTTTTACGGTGCTATCCGGAGAATAAAATAACACAACAGAAGGGCTTGGCTCCTTATTATGCTTGAGTGGTAAAGATTTAAAATTAAGCGAAAAGTGTTTGTTCGTCATGGAGATCGGAGCCGAGAGGACAAAGCTCATGACAAACAGTGCCCAGCCAATCAATGACCGAGGAAGAAATGGGCTGACAACATCGCTGAATGGACTAAGATGAGCTTTCCCACAACCCACCTACTCGCCCACAATCGCCACAAATGGAGCCAGCTGGTGCAACGTTCGTCACTACAGCGTGAACACAGCACAGTATTTTGTCTATTTGGCTTTGTAAATAGTCTGCGGTCCCGTAACAGAGCCACTTGGGAAAATGCGAATTAGGGATTAACTAGCATTACGATTGCGTTTGACTAGTGGGCTACAATAATCATTTCGTTGGAGAATTGGTGTCGCAGTAACGTTTTTGGAAGTTGGCCACAAAATGGTCACTGAAAAAGCCTGCTGTGTGAATATTTGGACTACTACTACTACTACTGCCCATAATCCACCCGGATCGTATGGGCGCTGCATGACAGAGAGCCTCGTCAGGTGCCTCCACTTTTTGCGGTTGTTTGCAAGCGCCTGAGTTTGGGCGAAGGATTTCCCGGTCCACTCCGCAATGTTGTCAGTCCACCTCTTCCTTTGCCTTCCTCTTTTTCTCCTCCCCTGCACAGTTCCCTGAAGAATGAGGCCACACGATCTTGTTATGTGGCCATACCATTTTAGTTTTCTTCGTTTCACAGTAGACAGCAAGTCTTCATAATGACTCATGTGTTGTTTCACTCTACTGCGCACCTCCTCATTTGTGACTAGATTACCCAAATAATCCCTACAATAAAACGATACAATTGTTTAACCTTATGACCAGCTGCGACACAGCATGCATAGGTTCAAAGCATGTCACAGTTTAACTTTATTGTAGGCCTGACGGCCAATTCAAAATATACAAAAATCATGCAAACAAGATTTAAAAAAAAAAAAAAAGAACAAGGAAAAGAAAAAAAAACTCGGTAATTCGCTCTCTCAGCTCCTTGCTGCCTAGGACAATTTATATATTAAATTTATTTATAATAATATACAACAAAATGTAACTGTATTGATGAATGCCAGCAATAATCATCATTATTCCCACACACCCTCTCCCCCCCCCCTTGCCCTAGTCTTTTCCCTACCTTTGTGAGCTGTAAATTTTTATGTTCTATATAATTTTCTGTGTAATTTGTTTCATAAGTACATAAACTTCAGGTCAAACTCACTGACGTCACAAAGCCTACTTGTCATGCTCTTGCTCTACAATTACTTGGTTTTATCCGCTCACGCATTTTTCTATTTCAAAAGAAATGTAAAATGTGCAAGTCCTATCCTACAGTCTTTTTAATCAGTGAAAAGCAAAGCCTGTGAGAGGCAGAAATAGAGAAAAAAAAAATGTCTGCTGACTGACATCATTTACAAGCTACTTCATGATTTATCGAAGCGATATAAAAATGCAGAGTTTTTTGTGTGTTTTTAAACAATTCCACTGTTACTGTCATTGTTGTTATGCACTTTCCACTTCAACGTAAGGCCTGAGATACGGACAGTAACATAGTAAGAAGATATTAATAAAATGATCCTATTACGATCTGTATCCCGAAAATTTACTCTGGGTGGCAAGCTGACTGTCTACTTTGGTTTAAATAAATCTGATCAGATGAAATTTTATACATAAAATTATACCACAGACAGACCAACGCCACCTTCTGGATACGGACCTTACAGATGGTATCGTACTGAGACCGGAGCGTCACAGCCACTTGCTGCCAGCAAAGGCCCACCCAAGAAATAGCGGCAGAAGCTGGCTGTGTCTGGTCGGGCTTAGTATGATAGGGCCCTTTTGGATTTACTAACAAAATATAGATGATTGTGGGGTGCACATCTTGTCTACCAGCAGCTGACTGTGCCCGTCCGTGTATTAGTATGATACCCACCCCCTCCTCTCCCCCCCCTTAGTCTGCTCAGATGAAATCGTGTGGAAAAAGCTATACCAGTGACAGTCCAACGTCACTTTCTGGATACGGACCTTAACACATAGCGAGGAAAATGACCACATTCCGGAAATCGGAACCTACACTGGAATTCAAGCTGTCTGTTTTTGTTTTGTTTTTTTTTCTCACCACTCAGACGAAATGCTATAGAAGGAATTTGTACCACAGACAATTTTGACGGTTTCTGGCATGGCTAAAGGATGAGAAAAAAGTAAAAACAAACAACAACAACAACCAACATGTAAAGGCAGACCGTGTAATCTAGCTGAGGGTGGTCACCGAGACTATAGTCTGTAGCGATCAGCGTCTGGCTCGGCGGGGGAAAAAAAAAACAGGAGGGAAGAGAATATAAATAAGAGGAAAAAATAGGTAACGTCAAGAGAGAAAAAAGATTTGACATTCGCTTTTGTTTGTCCCTCGCACGCGTCATGTTTTATACTTGCGGTCTGATTGATTATGATAGGGGAGACGTGTTGGTGGCGGGGTCTAGTCTGTGTGTACGCGTGTGTTTGTGTGTTTGGCTTGGCAATAAATGGCATGGCGAGGGTGGATAGTGGACGCTTCTGATTGGGTCTCCTCCTGTTCTGTCTTACTGTTACATTCTGTCTTTCGTCTTGCTTTTTTCTGGGGAAGCGCATATCCATACAACATGTTGTGCACACAATTCGATCACGTAGAACACACAATGTGAATAAATCTTCTTCATTCCTAGAAGAGCGCTTACATTTTAGACCAATCAGGTAGAGCTACCCCAGCCCACAACATGGTGTAGTGCATACAACATGTTGTACGGATATGCACTTCGTTTTTCTAGCACAATGTACGACCATTGCGTGGACGTGCTCTCTTCAAACTCAAAATTCAAGTGGCAAAATCGCTGTTTGTAATCTGTGTATCTGAGTGTTCGTGTGTTTGGCTCTGTATTACATGGCATATCGCTGTATGTGGTCGTGGACATGGGAATTTAACGGTACAATAGCTCGACATACGGGGAAAGAGAAAGATATACATAGATAGACAGTTGTGCATGCAGGCAGACAGACAGGCAGTAGCCGGCAGAAGACCAGACAGACAGACACTGCCCAAATAGATAGACAAACAGACAGACCAGATACACAGGCTGACAGATAGATAGATAGAGAGATAGATAGATAGAATTGTTGGTTTGTGTTTTTTCCCGTTTCATGACTGTAGATAAATATTAAATCTATTTTATGTGCCACATGTAAAGCTGTCTGGCTATGCCGTTTATTTTATATTCTTAACTTCCTGCTTGGCCTATTTGGCAAGATCTGGACTGCTCTTTTAAAAAAATCTGGCTCCAGAATCTAGATTTCTTGTCAATTTTATTTTCAAGCAACAAAAACAAGAAGGTTACAGTAAAGGACGCAATTAGGCCAGCCTCGAATGTCCTTGTGCTCAAATTTCATGTTTTCTTTTTTGTTATTATTCCAGGGACACCGAATTATTCACGTACTTTCTGGACTGCCCCGTGAGAAAACACAGCAGTAGGGATATAGCAGGAATTGGGCGTCCGCTGGTCCTGTCATGAAATCACGTAAGTGCAAGGGATCGAAGAGGAAAAGAACAAAAAATGTTTTATTTGAAAATAAATGTAGTTCTCATTTAAATATACTTTCAGTTTCATTCATAAACCCGGTGAAATAGTGTACTCTTGATTAATGAAAACCTGGCGGGGGGGGGGGTGACATTGTTCCCACGTAGTTCTGCTGGTTGCGACACCGGGCCGACGTCGGTTTGATACAGGGAACCTGCCTATGCGGTAATCCCACCAACTCTGCTGAAGATAATATCATACAAATCTAAGTCAAATTGTCTTAGGGACCCTGGTTAGGAAAGTAACATTCCTCCACAGAGTTCATGGAATATTTGGTAAAAAAAGACAACAAAAACCTTCTCATCTGCAGTTGTGCGAATACAACTGCAAGTTTATCATAGACTCTTTGACGGTCAATTCAAAGCAAACACAGGATCGACATAATGTAAAAAAAGATATTTTGATACACTTGCGTGGTTTCATGATAGAGCCAAGCGCTGTCGGCTGTCTGGAAATATCGCGACCTTGCCATCTGTAAATGCAATTAGGGTCACACATTCATAGCCGATTGTCACACGCAATAAAACTTACCGTGCCAGTTTTTGGCCGTAGCTCGTTTGGAATGCAGTGCCATTGTAGAGATCCCCACAAAACCCCGCTGAGACAAAATTGAGCTCCGACGGAACTCCGATCGCCAAAAGCCCCAAGGACAAGATCCACTGGCGCGGCGGTCCAGTGATTAGTGCCCTGGGCCCCGGTGTAGGAGGTCGTAGATTCGAAAAACCCCTGAAGCGCAGTGCAATATAACTTTTTGAGATATGCGTCGGTTGGGACAGTTTCCACCACGTGAAGGAAATAGAGAAGATACTTGTGTTCATTGTTCTACTATATTTTCGTCCATTCAGCTCCATTTGGAAACTGATCCTACCGAAGCACTTCCAAAGTTTTGCACACTGTTTTGAAGACACTCACACGTCGGCTGACATCTGAGATAACCTCACAGTGCAGGAAAATGACATAAAACTCCGACGAAACGATCCCATGGACAAAATCCCCGGAAATTAATAACTGCAAAGTGGGACAAAAACCTTCAAATGGATCATATCGCCATCACGGTTTTGTTTATTTGAGGCAATCCTTCAACAGGACTTTAAAAAAAAAAAATGACATACAGAGTTTGTATTACAAAACAAGTGTATCATGTTCCGGGAGATTTTTTATTCTCGAACACTTTTTGGCACTGTATAGATAGATAGATAGATAGATAGATAGATAGATAGACAGATAGATAGATAGATAGATAGATAGATAGATAGATAGATAGATAGATAGGTGGGTGGGTAAATGGATGGATGGATGGATGGATGGTGGGTGGATGGGTGGGGGGATAGGAGATGGATAAGACAGCATGAGATGTATGGTATAGGCAGGCAGACAGACAGGCAGGCAGACAGAATAGGCACGAATGAACAATAAGAACATGTTTGATAGCTGTCACTGTGCCATTTTGGTTTTTATAGTTGTGCGGGTTTCGGACCGATAAACCACGTCTGTACCCGCACCATTTCCAACCCGATCTGTAAATAATAATAATAATTTTAAAAACTTTAAAGGCATGACCCGACTCGATCCTGACCCGCACTGCGGCTAAACCAGGGCACACCCATGTAACTTTGTTGTGTTGCTATAGCGTTGCCGTCTCGTTGCAAATCGCGTGGCATTTTTTTTTTAATGTAGGGAAATGAATGTAGACGCGCACACATGCGACACTCGGGTTCATTACGACAGCAAGACACCTGTGTGCTCTTAGCGCAACTGTTTTAAGACCTCGCCCGGAGGATGCTGGTTACGTGACAGCGACACCTGTGTATTTCTATGAGTACATTACAGCTCTCCCGCCAGCTAGTAATTTTCCATTAAGAGTCGAAAAGACGTTTAATAATCATTGGTGAAATGTGTTTGTGCTGGCCCGGACAAGGCCTCGGGTACCAGCAGGAATATAGAATGAAAGCGCTGTAATATATTGCGCCAATTTCCATTTAATATACTGCAGTAACTTTTTTTTTTATGTCCTGAGTCAGCGAGCAAAGATATTGTATTATTATTGCGCATAACCATTCCATTGCGTTTTGGTTTTTTTTTGGCTTCTTTTTGTTTTGTTTTGTTATTATTTGGATCAATCAGACCGCCTCAGCAAAAAGAAGATGAGAAATATTCTCAAAGCCTATTATAATATGGTGGGAAAGTAGGGAAGAGATTGTATGGGCATTAGTGGGTAGGTATAGATCTAGAGAGGGAGATTGGAGATGAATAGTGATGAGACTGAGAGTGATTTAACGTGTGAGCTGTCGGGGTTTGGGGAAAGGTAGGAGGGAGCACTATTTTCTCCTCTGATTTTGGACAGTTTGGGATCTTTGAATATCAAAAGAGAGGAAAAATTGTAAGTAGCCATTCTGTAATGTATTTTATTATAATATTGTTTTATTCGAGGAAAGACAAAATCCGAGAGCACTTTTTTCTCCATTTCTTATTCCTTGGGGATTACTTTATATTTTCTTTACTGTTTGTTTCTAATTAGGGGGTTTGAGACACACAACTTTTCCATAATTGGGCATATTTTAAGTGGATATTAGGATGTTATAGATTCCATAGTATGGTGAGCTTGTTACCGTTAACATTGTGAAGAAAATTATGGCTAAATAAAGGTGTCAATTTTTACACCTTGACAAATTTATCCTAACCTGTTTTACATCTTTCATGACACCGCTACAACCTGTGCAAAATCGTTCCTATTGTTTTACCTCTGTGGAAACACCGTCATTCTAGTTTTAACAATGGCAGTTCTTCCATTATCTGTACACTTTCATCTTTTACCAAATTCTGTTTCGTCTTTGAACCTTTGTGGGAGCGGAGTAACCACATTTGTGTAAATGGGACATAAAATCCAACATTCAATTCAAATGGAATTGGAACTGTTTCAGTGTTTTCATTTTCTGTTCATTGAATTTGCATCTTTGCCTTTGATGTTCTTAAAAAAACTTAATTTAAGTTAGAATGCCTGGGTGTGCATTTGATATACACGATTACCTGTCTATTCTTTTGTTACTATACCGTTGTTGGCATTTTGCCCTCAAGTTTTTGTTCGCATCTGGGATATGCACAAATAAAGCTATGTGATGACTCGCCAGGTGGCCAGATTGGGTTTTATATGCTCAAAAATTTTAGGGGAACTTTTAGGGTTAACGTTAAGATGAAGTTTAGCTAATTGGCTGCAATAATGTTTTCTTCAGCGACACGGCCACAATGACTGTATTGGAAATTGACACCACAAGTTGGTGATAAAAATCCTGGCCTAATGTGAGTATCTTGGCTGGATGGCCCAATTTAATAGCCTCCAATTTTCTTTTCTTTCTTTTCTTCGTCTTTTTTAAAACTATTTAATCAGCACAAAACGACATAAAACCCAGAGCAAGCGTCATCATGTAATGTTCTATTCATGTAGCCTTGGTGTTTGTGAATCAGCAAGAGACAAGAATGTGCTACGATGAGGGTAGAAAGATAAATTGGTATGTGCAGTGCATGCTAGCAATAAACAGGGAATGTAACATTAACGTGAATTGGGTCTGTCGTGGTGTTGTGCAGTGTGTGTGTGTGAGCATACAATAACGCGATATATTGCCATGACTCAGATACATTAATGCGGTATAATATGACTCATTTCTGGACCAATATGGCATAGACGGGAGGAGGAGAGAGAGAGAGAGAGAGAGAGAGAGAGAGAGAGAGAGAGAGAGAAATTGGAGGGGATGAGAAGAAAAAATAAAGAGGAATGATCAGTGGAAATCTAGAAGCACGTGTAGAGGGCGAGGCCGTTAAGTAGATCTAGACGTGGTGTGAACGAAAGAAACAGGAGGGGGGAAAAGGGGCGGGGGTATAGTGAAAAAGTGAGAGAGAGGGAAGGGAGGGGGGGGGGGAGTCTGTGAAGTGAAGATGGAGAGATGACTGAACACTTTGAAACGATTGTAATAAAGAAAAACGTAACCATATGCCAGTAGTGGGAAAGCTAAAAGGGTGGTAGGCAGAGAGAGAGAGAGAGAGAGAGAAAGATAGAGACAGAGAGAAAGAGAGAGAGAAGATCACAGTTCAATAAAGAGAATAGTTAAGCAGGGAGAGGAAATCAAATAATCTTGTTGAGAAGAGGGAACAAAAACAGTGTAATAAGTATGTGTAGAACGAGCAGCCAAGAAAGACATAATGGGAGAATGATGAAACGTAGAGAAAAAATAAGACAAATCTCTAGACAGAAAGAAACAAAGACAGACAGACAGGGTCAGAAATCGGCAGCAAGTTACACACAGCGAAATCGTCAAAGCGATAGAAAATCAATCTCTTGAAGGAAAACAAGGAGAAAGGTTGGTGCTTGTTTAATAACTTTTAGCTCTCACAGGAGAATGTTTACTGATGATTCTATTCCACACATTTTTGCCGACCATTTCCGCTGCACAGCAAGAAACACGGGAAACGAATTTTGTAAACATCAGATTTCCCCCCAGGTTAAGTTGAGCTGAACGGAAAACACATTTTGTGGCGGCGGTCAGCAAATGCAAAAGTTGTTTAAGTTAGGATTGGGCGCCGAAACAAAAAAAAATCTAATTAGGAAAAGAAGTCGACATCGTTCGACATTAAAAAAAAAAAGGGGGGGGGGGGAGCAGATGCTTTTTGAGCCACGTAGCCAAAGTACTCCCAGAAGACATTTTGTTAAATAATCAGTCTTTGCCAGTTTCCAGGAAAACGTTTCGCCAATTTCGCCGACGAAAAGGTTACTGTGACCAGCATGCCAAACGCAGTCTATTTCCGAAAAAGCTGCCGTAGCCATGTCTCCAAGCAATAGGCCTTTTTTTGGCCAATTGTAGCCCCAACTCTAACCCTAACCCAAAATTTGACTGTGCCAAAAAGAAGAACACAAAACAAAAAATATATTTGAACACCTAACTCAAGTAGTCACCGTGTATGAGAGTCCCAGTGCACGGAATCAAGTCTGTTATGCTTCGGTTTTCAGTCAGACTTGAATCGCCTTTGAATCAGCTAGCAAAGACAGATTTGTTTCAGTCTCACTAGTGCGCGAAGTCCCGTTTAACTCAATGGTCCACATCTCACACTAGAACCGAGGCAAAACAGATCTGACTCAGCGCTCTGTGACCCTTAAGCTGTGTTTTCATAATAATATGTGTGTTTTCACTGAATTCATGTAGCCTAAACTTATACCATGTAACCAGTGGCAGTTTTGGCAAAATGGACAAGACACTTGCACAGAAAAGCAGAAACCAGCGGTGCGGGTTCAAATCCAAAGAAGAGGCTGGCGGCGAAAAAAAAACGGTGGGTGACGAACATCGAGAGTCCGTGAACTCGGTGTGGCCGGGGTTTTGTCAGGAAGTTAAAGGCCGAAACATCTAATGAAAGAATCCACTCTTCCTCTGAAGATCGTCATCCGTCTCGCTCCACCTGAAGAGTTTCCTACCACTGTGCGGAAACGGCCAAAATCCATCAATTAGGAAAAAGAAAGAGTGTTTCCATGTGTACGGAAATGGCGTCTTCGTACACACGAAAATATTCTTTCTGTTTCACTACTTAAAGAAACGTTTCCGTTTCCGTACACATGAAAACACAGCTTAAGTTTGTTGTCATGCTCTGTGATGGAAAGTGTCCTGACAAGGAAGTCTGAGCTTCTGTGTGGTAGGATTATCATCCGTGTCTCTAATCCAGGAAAATCCTCCTGATCAGTTTTAGTCACTATGGCTAATAACATAATAATATGTGACATAAACCAGGCCTGACAGCTTGTAGGTGACCCTGTTTGATACAGGCAGCCTGGCTATGTAATCTCCCGATCAGGAAGAGACAGCTCGCGTGCTGACCATCGCATGTTATCCCAGAATTCATGGTCTCAGCATGGCTATCAGAGACCGGCTTGATGAGTACTGTAGGCAGCAACCCTGGCCAGCTCATGTTTACCCACTGATTAGCTCCTGTGCTCATCGACCGTGTCGTTGTCGTTCGGGGCAATGGCCGCTTCAGTTTTCATTATTTATGTATGTACTATTTTACAGACTTGATGCGCCTCCGTGAGAGGTTCTAACAGATTGTTGAAACAGAAGTCCATATTGGTATATTCTCTATCTCTTTCTCTCTCTCTCTCTCTCTCTCTCCCTCTTTCTCTCTCTCTCTCTTTCCCCTCCTCTCTCTCTCTTTCTCTCTCTTTCTGTTTCTCTCTATGTCCCCTTCCTTTCCGTATGCCTCCTCTCAATTTCTCGTTTTCTCTCTCTCTCTCTCTCTCTCTCTCTCTTTGTGTTTCTCTCTGTCTCCGTCTGTCTGTCTATTTGTCGCGTTGGATCTGTCTGTCTCCCCTGCTCTCTCTTTATGTAGCTGTCTGTCGGTCTGTCTTGTCTGTCTTCGTCTCTGTCTGTCCGTCAGTCTATCTCCCCCTCTCTTCATCCCTTCCGGTCACTCTCTACCGTCCTGTTTCCATCTCTTCCTCTATTATCCCACCCTATCCCTACGCCGATTACCTGATGTATAACATGTACATGAAATACATTCATCTTGTCTATAAACATTTTACTCTAATTCGGAATGCGGGTATTACGTTTGTTTGCATACATGCACGATAATGAGTATAATTATAATGCAAGTGACTTTTTTATAGCCAAAATATTACTTTCCGGCACTCCGTTCTAAAATTTCATAATTGCAATTCCCTGACAAAAAGTAAATATTCAGAGTTTGTTAAATGCAAAATAAAAACTATGTTCTTGAAGGGTATCAGATTCATTCCAGAAACACAAAATGAAATTGATCTAGACAGTTCAGAGGTAGTATAGTAAGTGTGCTTATAACGGTTGGTCTCCTTAATCTATAATCTTCATTAATTAAACAGTCACATCATGATTTTTACAGTAATTTATCAGATAAGTGCAAATCACAGCCTGGCATGCCACAAAGTCCCATTCAGTTGACAGAAGAATTTCCCTGGCGCGACATTTGTTCAACCTGACTACCAGTGCCCTGGGGGCTGACATCAGTGAACACATTAGCTTATTTCAAGGATAATAATGCCCTTTTTGTTCTTTATCATAATGATGCCCACCGCCTTTGTCTCTTTCTCCTCCCTGGCCTCATACATCTGAGCCAAGGACATTGTGAGTCTAATTATTACAAAACTAGATGAGCTACCGGGCATTGCCCAGAATAAACAATCATGTGCCCCCCCCCCCTCTCTAGTATAATAAAAGTAATAAACTACAGTCTCGCTTCAAAACTCATGGGCACCAGAACATTACGCACCAAACTGAACGCTTGATACGGTTACTTTTTATGACATGCACGGTACTATATATTACGAAACAAACATGCAAAAATACAGTTGTTACATAGCAATAAACATTGTTAGTTTTTTTAAATACATGCTTGAAGTAAACAAATTTTAATTATAGCCATCATCTTCCCTATCTCACTTGCCACGTTCCTGCCAAATTTAAGGCCTGAAGAGTGTATAGTTTGGTCAGTTAGTCATGCCAAAGGTTGCAAGTTACTGAAATATATAATAGATGACAAACACATTTACATATACAGCGAAAACTAATTTCGACGGAGAAGCTTGTAAAGAAAAGGCAATGTTCTACATGACTTATGTGATGACGATAGTGTAGAACAAGCTTGTCCAAAGTACGGCCGGAAGGTCATAATCCGGCCCGTCGGAGAATTGTGTCCGATTCAGCCTTCTCTTTAATCCTTCTATGTTTTTGTGAACATTTAAAATTAAAAAAAAAGATTTTCAAGAGTCACATATCAAATTCATTCAAGAAATAGAATTCATTATCACGGGTGTCGCCATGCAACTTTGGTTATCCCATTCATTCTCCCACAACAGTTGAAATGCTAAATTTCATTGCGGTGCGAATGGAACAACATTTGCATCTGTTGCCCGCCCTGGCTCGAACAGAGTAGGACATTCCTGGAGTAGACAGTCATTCATGCAATGCTTCGCCGACATTTTAAGTACGAATCTATCTATATAAAAAAAACAGCAAGGAAAAAAAATTCACTGCTGCGAGGAAGAAATGCCCAGACCTGAAAAAAATTACATGTGAAACATAGTTCTTTTTGCTACTATGTCTATTCCTTTGACATGAAAGCGAAGTATCGTAATTTTGTAATAAATGATAATAGGCCTAAAAATATCGAATAATGCTTTCTCCTCAACAATGATGGCCTCCCTCCTGCCTTTATTTTGTTTCGACTTTAAACTTCCGCTTGCGTTTCAAAGTTTGAAGGCATGAGTTTCTGTGCCGTCTGCCTTATGCACGGGCCATGCGGGTGTTACTAGCTGTGCCAGTTGTGAGTTGTTTTCTACCTAGATCTACATAATCTGTGTGCCGATTGAGTAACTACATCTAGATCTATATGCCTCCCCGTTCTTTGAACGGGACCTTACACTAGTATTTTAAACATTCGGGAAATCCACAAGTTACGGGTGGTTTGGTGGGTGCTTCTAGCAGGGTCTCCTTTATTGTCGTGTCATTCTGTTATGTTCTATCATCTTGTCTTGTTCTAGCATAATGTGGCCGTTATCGTGTCGACATGGTTTCTCTAAACTCAAACTCAGACCCAAGTTCTGTGGCGTCCAATGAAACCAGCCCACACTCATTGGAAGATCAGTGGTAAATAGGGGTTAAAAAAAGAAAAAACAAAAAACAGTGAAATGTTGAAGATCCTTTGTGGACGAAAACTAGAGCATAGTGCGTTGAGTTCAGTGCAGTTAACATCTGGTTTGTTAGCAATATAAGACTGCAAAATGCCCCCCCCCCCAAAAAAAAAAAAAAAAAAAACACACACACAACAGCACGCACACACACACACACACACATGCACGCACACACATGCATGCACACACATGCACACTCCCACATGCGCACTCCCATGCCCACCCACACCAACCCACACCCACCCACACCCACCCACATCCACACACTCTCTCTCTCTCTCTCTCTCACACACACACACACACAGATAATATGTTCGCCCTAACCCGCCACAAAGGAAGAAAGGTGTTCAGTACTGGCATGCAGATGTGTGCCACTTGCACAATATCACAGTGAAATTGCATGCCACACGTAGAACATTAGTTGTTGTTCTTGTTGGTTCTGTTATTACGGTTGTTGTCGTCGTTGTTATTTTCGTTGCTGTTGGTTTTGTTGCTGTTGTTGTTGTTGTTGTTCATGTTGATGATGATGCTATTGTTGTTGCTGTTGAATGTAAATCGCGACCTTGTTGTTTGTTCTATCTCTATTTTCTGAATAGCTGGAGATGTTTTGGTGTGTAGAAGAGGTTTAACAAATGCACACTTTGACACTTGTTTAAAATGCGTTGTGGCACTTATCAAATTGTTTTACAGTTCCGATTTATTCTAACTCTTTGTCATAATACAAGAGCCGCAAACGTTTAACCTCGAATTTCTCTGTCATGCAAAAAGTGGAGTTGGAACAAACAGGAACTAAAGTCTCGAAATCGTTGCATTTCCTCCGCCACTTTTTCTCTCATTCCTTCTCCTGTTCCAATGCATAAGGGCCAATAAACGCACGAACAAGATCACTCGCATTCCGGCACATGATTTATGCATACTCACTCGGATGCACCCGCATACCCATGTGTATGAACGTGCAAACACGGCCACATTTCTACTGCATCAGTACACGTGTCTACCGCAATCGTCCCCCCACCCCCCGGTCTGGAAGAGTAGACATTCTCATAAGGATTTGCAAGTCAGGTCCTGTTTTCCTGAGATGAGGACATTTTGGCTGTTGTTGTTGTTTTTTCTGAGGAAAGACCGGTGAGGAGCGGTAGTCGTCTGAAGTCAGTAAAACCACATTTGCGGAAGAAAAACTACCACGAGTCACTCGCGTCAGTTCCTTAATCTGATACAGTGAGAACGGAAGTGTATCATAATGATTTCCTGACCTACGCATGACTCCTACCTGTCTTTCACCCGTTTGACAAGGTACCGAGAACTCTGAAGGAAACGCTCTTATCTGGAGTGAAGTATAATATATAGAGCACACTAAATCCCTCCGGAGACAATGGTATTACTTAAATACAGTACAACAAAAAGCCAATCGGCTCTTATTTGATAGATTTGATCATTAAATTGCACTGGTAGAAATTGTAGAATTTCTCTCAAAGCTATTGTTAGGAGAGCATGGCATTTTTGCATTATTTGTTCACTTCATTATTCCCGTTTGGGAAATTTGCCTTTGTGTCATTGCAGCCCAGTTGCAACTGGAGCAAACTCGTCGGTGGGGTTTTTGTTTTGGTTTGGGTTGGGGGGCGGCGGGGGTGGGGGGGAGTGGTAGAGATAAGTTGTTTTTGTTTTTTTTTAATTTTGTCCGAGCGGCGCCTTTTCGGCCTGCTCTTCTCGATTTCCAACTGCCAAGGTATCTTTATCGTGTGCCAAGTGGACACGACCCCCCCCCCCCTGCAGTTTTTCGCCCTCATCCGAGAAGACTTGGTGCTTGATCCTACCTACTAAAGGTTCAGGGACAGAGAAATATGAGAAAAGACCCCAATCAATGAGCTCAAAACCACAATAGAAAGGATCGCCCATAAAAGTACAGACGTTCGATTTTGCCACTTTTTGGCAAATCTTGTAAAACAATAATATTGGCGGGAGTGATGCATTGGGGCGCAATTCTTGGCCATTCTTTTGTTCAACGCTACAACCAAAACGACAGTTTCAGAAATTATCAAATTCGTTTTCTCAAATATCAACTAGCCAAACCCAAAAGTTGTGTTTATTAAAGTTCGGGGTAAATTTTTTTAAACACTTGCAAAAATGTAAAATACAATGATCTTTTTCTTTTTTTTTTTGATGCTCCATTTGATCCCCCCACCATACTGAGAGACTATTCGACTAACCTTCAGTAATAGTTGGTGCGTAGTGCCATGTCGCGCATGAATTCTCAGGCAAGACTGTAGATTAATTAATATAAGGGAAATTGTCTAGAACAGAGAGAGAGATGAGAGGGAGCACAGGTTTATCCCGGGTAATGCCGGGTATATCATCTGTTTAAAGTAAATAAAATCACACGTGTGAATGCATAATCATAACTGAAAAGCATACGTGCGATCCCCCCCCCACCTCAGATGTGCTTTTCATACCCTGGAGGCACCCCCCCCCTCCCAATCCCCGCTTCCGGAGCGTACGTACATTATGGCCCCAATACATAATACAGGGCGTCAATTGGTTCATGATAATGTCATTATTACTAGTGGACATTTTGGAATTTCTTTCAAACTGCGTAGTGGAGTTTGCGACTCGGTGTAATTTTTGGGATGTAGAATGTATTGTAAGAGTTCTGTTCTGACTATTTTATATAATACTACCTTGTGCTCTAATAAGCACAGACATCTAGAGGCTAAACGATATGTCTACTGTTTATTAATCCGCAAAATGTCAAGCCAGAGTCAAACTTAAATCTTAAAAAACAAGCCGTGCAAAAACTTTAAGAATTCCAGTAACATTACCCGAAGACTACCACAATCAGAATTGGAACTGACAAATAAACAATTATGGCAGTTCAGCCGGGTCTTTTCCTCAAATTTATGGAAAGTTCAACTTTTTTGTTGTTGTTGTTGTTGTTGTTATTCTGTTTATACTTGTGTTATTATGATATCGCTTTTTTTCCCTCAACGCCCACCGTTATTAATGCAAACAGCGTATCCAGATGTCTCATGAAATATAAAAATCATAGTTTGCTCGGAATTTATCATTTCTGACACAATCATTATTCATGACGCCCGTTCCTCATTTTTTTACAAAGATTTCTCTTTGAAAATGTCCCCAAAAGGAAGGCAGAAAAGTGGAAGTTAAACTTCAATATGTAAACCCTTCACAGGGAATAACGGAAAACTTCGTGCGTGACAGAAGGAAAGAAAATGGAAGTACAGCGCTCCGAAATCACAACCAATATCATGTGTGAGCGTACTTTATATCGTATTGATAACATCTGTGTGTGTCTCATAGAGATGTGTCTACAGTTTGTGTATCTACAGGCCAAAACGAGACCCGCCCACGCAATTTTATGGCACGCAATATTGGCTACTTTCGACGAAATGTTCTTTTTACTCCAGACGTTACTTTTTTTCCCCATACTTCCTTTGCTGTTTTACTGGGGGCTTGACTTCGATAAACAGAATATCATGTTGACTTATTTCAGAAGGCAGTTTTTTTTTGTTTTTTTTGGTGCGGTACTTTTCTGCTCATATAATGTAGTGGATTTGGCTTTTGTAAACAAACTATCATGTAGAATTATTTCAGAAGTCAAGTTTCTGTTCAGATCTTTCTTTTTTTAAATCAACAAATTGTCTGCTCTCATATACAAGGTGTGGCACTGATAAACGAAACCATCGTATTTGCTTATTTTCAAAGACAGATTTTTATTTTTTTTTGTCCAAGTGTTTCTGCTTCCTTTGAGAAGGTTTGGTTTTGATAAACAAAATGGGCCGTATACAAAAGGCATTGCAAATCCCAGCAGGTTGCTAACCATGATATGTATAAAACAGGCTTAGCAGTGTGGTAGACTTTGCAACGTTGTTGTATAATGTTCCATTAATTTCATTCATAGAGATGGCCAATAAGCCTACTAATATAAGAACATTGGCTATCCCAAGCTAACACCTTCTGAGTTACAAATCCGGATGGATCGGTAGAATTAAGTAACAGGGATGGAGCTGAACCTCAGTACACTTTTTTTTATACGCTGTCTGGAATAAAGGGGAAACTGCGACTCAGTTTCTGTCACAACTGGTTTGTTTCACTTAGGTCACCCAAAATTGTGATGTTGACTGGCCTGGCCCCCTGACCCCTCCACTCCTCAAAGCAACGACGGCTAAGCATGTACACTTGCAAAGTTTTGTTATTTTGGCACGGCGGTTGAGCATGTGCACTTGCAAATTCTGTTATTTTGGCATGGCGGTTGAGCATGTGCACTTGCAAAGATTTGTTCTTTGGCACGGCGGCTGAGCATGTGCACTTGTAAATATTTGTTCTTTGGCGCGGCGGCTGAGCGTGTGCACTTGCAAAGATTTGTTCTTTGGCACGGCGGTTGAGCATGTGCACTCGCAAAGATTTGTTCTTTGGCGCGGCGGTTGAGCATGTGCACTCGCAAGACAAGTTGTAACTCCAAAAAGAAGAGTTTAATCTCATAGGAGAAACGAAATATTATGGCCTCGGAAATTCCGGGGAGAGACAAAATAGAATACAAAATTTCATGGCAGCACAAACTACGTGACGTTAAGTGAAAAAAAAAATACTTGACTGTAAGTAATCATCCACCCTTGAAATCCTAAAATTTAAATTGATGAAGCTCTGAATGTGAGACATAAATCAAGTACCAAAATAGACCATGAAAATTGCAAAGTGGCCGGTATCATGCCGACGCGCTGTAAACCCCCCCCCCTCCACCCCCACCCCAGTTGGGAACCACTGTACTACACTGTGTTAGATTAATGCGTAGGCGGTTTCATTCACATAAAAAACACGGCATTCGTCACTTCGTGGCCCTGTCTAGTCGCACACCGTCCGACGCTTTGTGTGGTGTAATCCTGGTCAAAACTGAATATTGCGTGTGACATCCCTAGTCCCAACGCCCATTACAGGACTCCGGAAATTATTGATCTCACAAGACATGAAAAAACAGCTGGTTCTCTTCCCTCTGTGGGCCGGGGCGTGATTCCAGATTGTATAAACCATTCTATGAATATCCGACGAGCATATGAAAAGGCAAACTGGGGAATTATCACCAACAGGACTATGTGCATGCCGGTAAAGGTTGCAGCGGTACACGCTTAAGACAAATTGGTTTAAGGACGCCGAGCACAGCTTCCTCGAAAGTTGTGTTGTTGTGGTTGTTGAAAAACGGAGCAGCGACTCTTCAAATAAATCAAAGGAGCATGTCATATGTAATCTCTACCTAAAAACCCAGATTGGTAGATTTATAGACATGTGAGCCAACCCGAATTTTATGAAATTTCGGATTTTTACCACATACTTCAAAAGTGGGCATTGTCCTACCTTTGGAAGAAAAGCGCCTGTTTCTGGCGCATAACTACCAGCATAGGTACGTCCACCAGAAAATAAATAAGATCTAGGTATTTACCAAGTGCCAGAAATCTTTAGCTTCAGTTTTCTCAAAACTGATTTATTTGGGATAGCCCTCTTGTCTTTAAAACCGACCAATTTCAGATATTTGCAGGTGCCGTGTAAAGTGTGTCCGAATCAATATTTACGCAGGGGTTTGGGTATTAAAAACCGAGACGTCCAAGCCCTAGTGTGACCTCACAGATTTTCTGTGGTTTTGTATAATTTTTTTGCACCCACTGAGTGGTTCAATTCCACTTGATAGTATTGTTTATCTTAAGCATTTCTTTCAAATGTGGAAACTTTCATGCTTCCCCCATTTATAATGCAATTTGACACTAAGGGAGATGCTGGTTTACAATTTATTGAACTGGGAGAGATGTACACGGATATGCACAGATGTACACAGCATCGTTAACAAAGCCAATTTATGATGCAAATTCAAGAATACAGAATAGACTATGTATTTTGATTGTTCCAAATCATTCATTCACTGTATTGGGATTTGATGTGGGCTCCATTGATTTCCTTCTTTCATTTTCTTTCGAAATTTGTGCATCGTACATTTATGTACCAAATTGTAATATATGCCTTTTTTAAGCATTTAATAAATTCCAGCTCAAACATGTCCAATTTCTCCTATGGTCAGTTAACTTCCCTGAAATAAATCTTATGCTAAAAAACATTAAGAAAAGAAAACTGACACCAACTTGCTCTATTAGTTATACCACAATCATCAATTTTGATAATTTTGACAGTATTTACCATTAGTTTGTTTTAGTCGGAGTTTGAGTTATTTTGAGTTTTATCAGTACTATCAAGCTATGTCAGAGATGTGCGTATGGCCTCCGTTAGGCCACCGACTCGTGAATGCCTCAAAACTTGGGGAGTTTCGTCCTTCTCAGCATCATGAGTGTATCAGAGACGAGGGCTGGGGCACTTTCGGGTCACCGCCGAGTGAGTGCCTTAAAACACCGCGAGTAAGCTGCTTAAGTTGAATTCCTCCCGATCCCAAAGTGGGATTTGAAACTATGACCTCTCGCAGTGGAGCCAAGCGCTCTAACTGCCGAGCAGCTGCGAGAGTTTAGAAGTAGAACGGCGTGTTGAATATAGCAGTGATTTGTTGAATTTGAATTAATACAGCATAAGAAATACTGAAAAATACAGACAGAAAATTACTCTTCGATATTAATAGAATTTAATAAACCTACGTGGCCCTCCCTCTCCAATCACGAGCGACGCCCTTGCCCATTTAATGGCTCGCTACAAACATCAACCGACGTATGATCATGGGAAATGGACAATGACGCTTATTTGATCAAGAGATGAAACCTGACACCCTCTATCATTTAAAAAACGAGGAAAGGCAGCAGAGAGAATTATCCAGGGGCGTTGTCAGAGCTAATTAAAGTTGGGCTGCCTTTTTTTTAAAGCTGAGTTTCATAATGGCAAGTTCATTGAACGGCTAAATGGCCTGTTGCTCGGTGCCTGTAGCAAGTTACTAATGGGGCTCGGTAAGTAAAACTGAGACGGGGTCTTCTATAATGTACGAACACTCGGGCGGTTTTTTTTTTCAGGGGGTGGGGGGTGGGGGTGGGGGTGGAAGGGAGGGGTCCTGGCATATGAAAAACACACTGTGAGGGAGGGTTAAGGAGATCGTTTGTAAACTTTTCAGTTATGAATTAAATGAATGAAAAAATTCCGTTTAATTTAGGTTTCTTTTTGTTTGATTTTTAGCGAAGCAAGTTGTACGATTAAATCTGCATAAACATCGAATAATTGCTATTCTTTCTAGCTAAATAGTCAACATAATAGTCCTCACAAAAAGTCACTTAAAGTGTATATAGAAAATCAAGGGCGGGATGGACATTTACATTTACTGTTGCCGCTGGCTCGTAATAGATGGGGAAGGGTTGAAGCCAAACCTTCGAAAAGCAGACATGTGGCTTTTTTAGTTTTTATTTTTATTTTTAGGAAAGGGGCGGGGGGGGGGGGCGGAAGCAAAAATCGTCATATTCCAGCTGTGGCGTAGCATGGCCCCCCGGGAGCAATTGCCCCTAGCGCAAAATTAAAATAAATAAATAAATAAAATAGTATTCATAAATTTTAACCACCCCCCCCCGCCCCCCCAAAGACCTAACATTCTGCAGTTTTCCAAAATGACGGATCAAATAAACATTACTGTGTGCTAACGGTCCACGGGTCTGGAGCCCGGGCAACAGTAACCCAGGCTACGTCACTGTATTCTAGCGTACATACTTTGCAGGGGACCCCCTAGGAAGGAATGATAGGTTTGGTCCCAAAGCAATTAAAATCACCTTCTTGACTCTATCATGATATGGATAGGTTTAATTTGTGAGATAAAAGGTGACCTCCCCCGTCGCATTATGTAGGTCCTGGTTCTGAAATATACGAACATACGTCTCTTCAGGGACGCGGCCGAAATTCGTTTCTGAAATTCCTTCGTGCATTGCCACCGTTCTTCATTCGTCTGTCATTCCAAGTTATCAGGTTGATGTCAGAATAATAATTGTTAGTTTCAGTAAAACTGAACTTTCAGTGACCTGAAGTTAAAATGTGGAAGGCGGTGAAAGAAACGGAAAGATATTACTGTGATAGAGTGAAAGGATGGAGGGGGGGGGGATCGAGGCGTTGGAGGGGCAAAAATTGATTAAACAATGCCGTGGTTCTGCCTAAACCAATTTTCTTGTCTATGTATGATTATATGATTATGTAATTACGTGCGGCTCCGTCCAATCCATGTTTTGAAAGATGTTGGAGTTTGAAAAAAAAAAAAGGGATTGGATATGATTTGTCTGGATAGATTTTCATCTGCCTTAATAGGATGGGAGATGTGGAGGATTTAAAAGTGGGGGCGGGAGGGGGGATGTCAGTTGGAGGGGGGGGGTGGTGAGGGACAGAGAGAGGGAGAGAGACGAGGAGAGGGTAGGATGCTGCGGCTGTGGACGTTGGGTGCTGGACTCAGTATGGGTATATTGATTTGGTTGGGAGGTTGGCTGGCTGGTTGGCTGGAAGGTTGGTTGGTTGTTTGGTTGGCTGGCTGGCTGGCTGGCTGGCTGGTTGGTTTCTTGGTTGGATGGATCGATGGATGGATGATTGGTTCCTGTGAATGTGCCCAATGATGTCTTGCTATAGAAAGCTCGTAAACAAATGGATCAATTTATAAAGTTTTCATTGTATTAGGAAGAGGAAGAGAGGTCCATGACAGACAGCGCTCAGACAGCTTTGTTGGAAACCTTTTGGGGGGTTTCGGATTTGTCTTTTGTAGTGTATGTAAATACAATCCAATCCCATTAAAAAAAAAAATGCTTTCAGGCCAATTGAGTGCCAGAACATTATGACCTGGACGACAGGCGGAAAGGACATCCACGTCCATTCATTGTCTACTGCATTCAGACACCCAAACTTGGGTAAGAAAATCCCTAGGGATTGCAAATAATGGCCAACGCGTTACCAATTTCTTTTTTGGAAATTGGGATGCACTTTGGCGCTGCCGAATCTATGCGATTAAGCCAGCATAACTCTAAATATTGTTACCAATTTAAATAATTAGCTGCTTTCTCCGAACTCATTATGACAGGAACGTGGACCTCAGTGACAAAATGATCTCGCTGATATATTTACTTTGATGGAGCTCTGAATACTAAACATACGTAAATAAAGTACCCAAATAGACCGTGAAAATGATAATGAAGATCATTTATATAGCGCCTAATCCAAACGGGTTTGCTCTAGGCGCTTTACACAAAGTCTTGTTCTCTCCATTTGCATCTCTCTCACTCTCTCTTTCTTTCTCTCACCCTCTTTCTCTCACTCTCTCTATCTCTCTCTATCTCAGAGCAAATTGGCGCAAAAATGGCCATTATCGCGTCGATGCGCCGTAAAACTCAACTTCAAACTCAAACGCAGTGACAAAATAATAATTAGTACAGAAAAGAAATTGTTCAAATTAAAATGGAAGGATGATAGAATTGAACCGGATAGGCGCAGTTACGTCAGAAAACGTCACGTCCTTTAATTGCAGAATCAGTCAGTAGACTATGAGAACTGAACAGAGAACTAAAAAGTGGGCGTCCGCAGTCAATGCTGGGGGCGTACATGTTACTTGCTGGCGCCGTAGTCGCCTCGCCGTTTTTGTATTTTCAGTTTTAAAACTAAGTGAATGAATGGTGATGCGCACACATGCCAGACACGGGCAAAACGACACTGCTCTTCGATAGAGATAACTGTATTGGCCAAAAGGCAACAGTCTGTTCACTGCATTCCTGCGCATGACGGCTATCAGATGATAATTATTATTGAAAAAGAAATACGCCAAAAAGGAAAATGTGATAATCTAATAGAGTCATAATGGCATAAGACAGCGAATGACAGGAAAAAGAAACAGTTTTATCCTAATATTATCTCAAAAGTGTCAGAAATGACTTATGCCATTAGAGTAGACCAATGACGATATTGTGGAGTTTATAGGAACATTAGATTAAGACACCTCTGCAACATGACAGCAAGTCGCATATGCGCGCCCTAGCCTACAACGTCTACAGTTATTAAACTTTTAAACTTTTTTTTTTTTTTTTTTACAGAGAATGGACTTAATGAACCAATGAACCATATACAGGGTTGGGCTTTCATTAGATTCAAAGAAAATGCCAAACCCATAGCAGGCCTTTTTTTTTTTTCATTTATTATATACATTTTTAAATCTGTAGGATTTCTCATTATTATGTGTATGGCTAAAGGCAAATCCTAAAAGGCCATTTTCTTGCAAAGAACTGGACGTTTGATGCGTGTATTTGGCTGTGGACAGCAAAGATTTCAGTGGTATTTTCTTTGCCGTCTTCATGTGGTTGACACAGAGACGACAAATCGTATGTCTCCAGTGTTTTTCCTCCCACACTGCAAGTTTGTACTTAGTAAAGAAAATCTCAGTCTGGTTTGTATTCACAACGCTAAAAGGATTTTATCGCTGTTTACACTGAAGGTATAGACACTTTGCCATTACTCTCTCCGCGGAGCATCGCCTTTGTCGCACTGACAAAATGCTCACTTTTATATCTTTCATGTGTGGAAACGTTTCATACTTTTATAGCAAAGATTCTGATGTACAAGCATTGCTACGTTGAATGGCACTCAGCTTCACTCACGCTCAGATCAATGATAATTCTGACATTCATTAAAACTGCCCACTTTGCTGTATGACGTCATCCGTCAAGTGGTACACGCTTTGAAGGGCAGGGGAGGGGAGGAGGAAGGGGCGCTTCCTGTGTATGAAAAGCCTACAAACCGGGGGAGAGGTGGGGTCTAAGAAGCGCCCGCAGGCTTTTCAATAGGGAAATTTTTGTTTCAATACAAGAATTGTAGGCTTTCACAAAAATTGAATACGAACTGTGTTTGTTGATAAAATAAAAGTCAGTTAGTTAGTGCAAAATGCTAATTGAAGTTTTAAAATATCAGGGATTAATCAGGGAAGTTTATCATCCTAATAAATGCCTGCTCGTACATAGTCCTCATAGACTGCTATGAATTTATTTACTTGTTTATCGATATACGTTTTTTTTTCTCTCTACCTATCTTTCTATATAGATTTTCTTTCCTAGCCTATGTGATTATTTTCTTTTTTCCATTTATTTATGTACTTTAAATCCAATTACTGATTTACATGTAAACATCTATCTACTCTTTACACAGTTCTTCGAATTATATGCTTATCTATTCAGTTATCTGTAATCACTGAGTCATGCACTGAATGAATACATCCCAAATCGTATTTCAATCTAAGCCCCCCCCCCCCAAACAAAAATCAATGTATGCTCGTACAATCAGGACGGGGGTGGGGTGGGGTGGGGGATGGGGTTGGGGGGGGGAGGGCGGATTGAAATCAAGTGTGTGAAAAGTGTACATCCGGGAGAGGGGGCCATAAATTGCCAAAATGGAGCGCACGTACCCTAAAGATGACACTGTGACTGTAATGGAAGATGAAAATGGTATATGCAAGTATCCGTTGACGGGGTGGGGGTGGGGGGGGGGTGGAGGGAGACGGGGGTTAACTGGACATCCAGATCACGGGAGGAATATGAACAGTGCGATAATGAAATAAGTGGAAGAGAGTGAGAGGAAGAGGAGGATAGAGAGGAAGAGGAGGATAGAGAGAAATGGGGGAGAAAAGAAGGATACGGAGGGCAGTACACTATTTCTGCACGTTATACGAGTAGAACAGGCTTACCAAATCATTATTTCAGTCCAACCTACACTATGTTCCCGAACTTGTTCTTAGAGAAATGGGACAAAGAACAATAGTATTATACTATTAGTCTTAAACTGTTGATTAGTCCTTAATGATATCTTAAGAGGAAAAACCGGGTTATAAACACATTGACCATTGTGCAAACAAGTCTCTTGACGCTTCAAAGTTGTAAAATAATTGATATTTGTCTCACAATAATTGTATCTATTTATCTGATGTTTCGTAAGACTATTCATGTTGAAAAGGTGTCTCTGTTTTATCATTATTCCCAAAGAAAAACTGATACAGCTATAGACGTAGACAGGAAGAGGCCTGAGATATCATTGAATTCATTGGTTAGGAAAAGTGGGGGCCAACCGCAGGAGGGAGAGAAAAAAAAGAGAGAGAGGAGCGAGAGAGAGCTAGACGGAGACATAAAGAAAGAGAGGACGAGAGAGAGAGAGAGAAAGAGGGAGGGAAAGAGAGAGAGAGAGAGAGAAGGAGAGAGGGAGAGAGAAAGAAAGAGAGGGAGAGAGAGAGAGAGAGAGAGAGAGAGAACGAGGGGAACATGACATTGGAATTTGGATGTTACTGGGAGACTGCAGTTTAGTTACAAAGCCGAATACAGAAAATGCTAAACTGTATTAATTGGCCATCTGTAGCTTAGTATGTAAGATACCACAGTGCCCTGTCAACAGCATTAAATTTATAGGTGTGTTAGTATTAATGCGAACATAACTTAAAATTAATGTTTTTATCTAGAGCAATGAGAACAATGAGAAATCAAATGCGGACAGAGGGAGATCGGGGGGAGGGGGGGGGGAGATGAGAAGGAAGGAATAGAGGCTCCCAGAAGGGGAAATAATGACTAAAGAAAGAGAGAGAGAGAGGAAGAATAAAACAGGGAAGTATATGAAAGAAGTTAATGCATTCTCAAGGCTCCTCCCCCCTCCTCCTTTCTAATCACCATTGACATAATCATTTTACAGATGAGAGAGACTCAAAACCAGCATCCCTCCTTTGATTACAAGCATAGCGTGCTCCGCGAAGCTCGTCATCTTGAAGATAATGATGGTGATTTTTTTTCACTTCTATTCTGTGATGAAGTTCAGTCGAAATGGGAGCGACCCGATGTCACTGGAACTTAAAGATGTTATCACTAGCTCTCATTAAGTGGATCCCCGCGCAATGTTAGAAGAGATGAAATGTATTAGAGAGCGAGACTTATGTATAAGACACAAAATAGGTCATCAGAACGGTGAATGTCCATGAAAGGCCTTATGTTTTGAACGTTTTTAAGAAGTATTTTCAGTAGATATTTGGCTATTTCATTAGAGACATATAATTACTGGTCTTTTTATATGATCCAGGTGATTTGCCTTGTTCAGATATTTCCACCAGTTTGAAAATTCCTCAGCCTAAAAGGAAAGCATACATATGCCCTCCCCTCCCCTCCCCCCCCCCCCCATGTACTCTTTTCTTCGGCTGGGGCCTCCCTCCCACCGCCCCACCTTCGAGGGTCTGAAAAAACATGTCCTGAAAGTAAGATTTTTGTTTTCAAAGGATTTTTGCCCTTGGCATTTCCACCTCTCATTTTCTTTCTTTTTTTTTTTTTTTTTCTAATTTGAGTGTTGAATCCAAGTCATTCAGATCTTACACAATCTATAGTCTACTGGCACATGATTGTGGATAATTATGTTTACAACCATTTCAGTCTAAAATGCTGCTTGAACATACTTCCATGAAGAAGGTTGAGGGGGAAAAATACCATAGGATATGAAAAAAAACCCAAATACACACAGGGGATAAAAATGCCCACGGTCAATGTTGTGAAAGAGCACCGTCACATTTCGTTAATAATACACCGTGATTTTTGCTTGTGGCTCCACAATGTGTGAACTGTAACATTCTCTGTTGTGACAACTCATGAAATATTCTGTTTAACATTGAAATGCGTCCTTTTAGGTTTCCATGGAAATATTAGTTTTTCTGGGCTGAGAATCGTAATAGTATCAGTAAAACAGTCGGAGGAACAGTCCTCTGGGCATGACCCAGCCCTCGTGGAGAGTAAGGAGACCCGGGGGAGGGGGGAGGGGGAGGGGGGGCGCTGTCCTGTTTGATGAGAGTTCTCTCCCCCGAAGATCACCCACGTCCCAGAAACGTGCGATTATAATGTACTACCCGAACCGAGTAAGATAAATTGTTTGTGCCAGTCCCAAAATGTATATTATTGTCTAAATCTAGGTCACATCAATAACGGCTTTTTGATTTGATGCAAAGACTAATAGAACTTATTGTTACATCACCATTCCTCGCAGAATTTATGAATGTGACAGCGTTGATTTCGGGGTAGCAGTGTGTAAACAGAGGCGGAGAACGGAATTCCGATCATAGTTTTTCAATAGGCTTCACCAATTTTACCAAAAATTCCCAAATTCTGTGACCTTAACCTTGCTCTTCAGTCAGACAAACATTGTATTTCGTACTAGTCAGTTGATATGAGTAGTCTGACCTTTATTCATGGCCAGTTGTTTGCCTCACTTTCTCCCACTCACCACTCTATTTGATGGCTGACCTACATTCAACTAGCTGGGTTTTCCCCAAAATCTTGTTTTCTACTATTCCACTCGTCGAAAACGTGTCTCTTTTTACAGCTCAACAAGTTATGCATAATGAAAAACTGAATGTTGGTAAAAAAATGAATGTGTCCACATGATTTATCGTTAGTAATTTAGGCAATTTCAAATTTCCCTATCTCATCTGTTCCCTCTATTCCTTTCTCCCTCTTTCTTTCTAAAAAAAAAAATTCGTAATTTTTAGTTAGGAGTCGTAAAGTTGTAGGTGTTTTACATGTTCACCTTCTAGCTCCACTATGGTATGATGATGACAGTGTGGATGTAAGGGTAGCCACACAAAGGCCACCGAATTCGGTCACCGAGCCACTAGGCGCTTTAGGTGAGAAGAATTGCACTATATAATTTCAACAACTGCACACAGAGCCCACTTAGATTCGGTCCGTTTATATAGTGCAATTCTTCTCACCTAAAGCGTCTAGTGGCTCGGTGACCGAATTCGATGGCCTTTGTGTGGCTACCCTAAGTCACTGATGGCTCCTGAATGTGCTCGCTAAATAACTTGAAATAATATTGGCTGTTTACCGTGAGCTTTAAAGACTCTTGAAGAAAATTTATTTGATGGTTAAAAGGAAAAGTGTGTATGTGTGTTTATCAACAGTGGTTAGACAAGTAGGAGAGATGGCCGTTTTCTAGTAAGAAGTTGATGTGCATCCACAGTAAGTTTCAAGGCTATATCTCTATTTATTCATATTCAGGGGAAAAACTTTTTGGGTTGAATTAAAACGTTAGCTATTCTTACTTAACAATTCACAACGGGCTTTCTCAGTCATATCATTATTAATTTTACTCGTATTTGGTCGTCACGCTTCGTGATTGTGTAGGATTTCTGCAAATCGCATAATGATTACATGCAAATATTTACTCACTGAATGAATGGATTATCAGTAGCCAAAAACTCGTACAACACTTCGTAACTGGACAAGAGGAACAATTTTTAAGTCTTTCCAAAACTGTAGTTAACTCTCTAAGGAGCATGAAGCAAAAATGATGAAATAGTGCTGAAAGTCTTAGCTAGTCATAAAACATCTTACGAAAGTTGAATTCACTCAGTAACGGAGATACTTAAAGAAAAAAACATTTAACAACTCTGGTTTAAAGCACAAAAAATGAGGAACAAAAATGTAAAGCGCGATATCTGTCCATCAGGGAGGAACAGTACAAGAAAGTGGAGAAAATACAAAATGACGATGTCTGTCCGTGACAACCTGTTTTCCAATACTAGTCTACTCGTCGGTCGAGCAGTAAGAATCTAATCGTGAAGAAGGGTGAAAAGCAAAAAAAAAATCAGGATCGACTTTTATTTCATTCGTCTTGATTAAATTTTTCTTAACATTAATTGATTCTGGACCCGTGTCTGACCTAAACGAAATCTTTCTGCCTAGAGAAGGGGCCATTTATAAAGTAAGGTATGCTCAAGTTCGGCGATTTTTTTCTACCCCCCCCCCTCTTCCCCGTGTACGTTTTCACACTCATGGCCTCGACTCCCTCCACCCCGCCATCTTGGTTTGATGAAGCTTGTCCATCCCGTAGCTCTAGATATCCCTGGTTTTATCAAACAGAATCAAGTACCATGGCGGGCAGGGTGAACTGACGTTGCGGGCCGTAGTTTGGTGACCCCTGCTCTAGACCAACGTGTCCCGTATAATTTGTCCTTACTAGAACATTAATTTGTTATGTAAAAAAAAAAAAGAGGTTGTAGCGTATAATGATTACTCCCTTGTGCACAACAAACGTTACTTTTTAATCTGACTATATAAAGTTTTAATGCAAGAAGGTGAAAGACATGCCTTGAAACTACAATGATGTGGAATCTGAGAAAATGTTCAAGTAACCAATATTCCTGGCGCTTTTGTTTACAAAATATGGACAGTAGTTCACGTCAGTACATCACATACATACTTTATATATGGCCCCCAAACAAAGTCTTTCTGCCTGGCTAACAGGAGCACGTGGATTTTATTACGGTCCTGGACCCCAAAACTCTTATTCTCCCTGGACAAACCTAGCCTGTTCTCGCTCCCTTGTGTGATTGCTTTGCGATCTCAGTCTTTGATCTATCCGACAGAGCAGCATCCATCACGGGTAGATCAAAGAGCCTTCATCATAGCTGAGGGAATTCAATTCGGAGTTGGTGTCAATAGATGAATTAGATAAGCAATGGAAGATTACATTTTTGGGCTTAACTCTTGTCATTTTTTTCACCTCTTGTTCCCTCCCTTCCTTCATCTGGATTACCTCCCATTTTCTCTTTTTTCATCATTTTTTTTCATCGTTATTTTCTTTCCCCGAAACAATTGGGAAATGTCAGTCTTCCCTTTGTCTTTACCGTCATTGTGTCAGTATTCTGGAATTTCTCATGCATGAGCCCCCCCCCCCTCCACTGGGCGGGGGTGGGGAGTTTCATTTTCCGTCAGCTGACCCTCACTGGTAGTAAACTTTTGATCAATGGGTGTGAGCCATTGGGCGTTTTATTTTTTTTTATTTTTTTAAACTACTAGCCAAGATCCTGGCGTTGCCCGCGATCAGATGTTTTTGTTGATTTCAGTTCTGAGTGATTGTAATAGATCTGCTTCACTTTGCCCGTCACTTTGTGTCACGAGTGGAGTGAGCGGGATTCAAAGATTACGGGGGCATGGAAGTGAGGGAATGACTCACGGGATAGTGAGGCTGCTCACCTATATTGACTTCTGTTAGTTAACGTTAAAGCGTGCATGTTGTGAGTGGTGGGGGTCTGAATGAGGCGAGAGCGCTGTATTACTATCACTGCACACTAAGACGTCCTAGAGAACGGACGCAGGAGAAAGCCCCAGAGGGCGAACATAAGGAGAGCAGTCGGAAGACTTGGGAGTAGTGTTTTTTCCAGTGATGACTGGTGCCGAGGTCGGGCCGAAGAGCGCTGCCTACGGTGAGCACAGGGGATAGGCCAGCATAGGGCCGGAGGCCACACATAGGCCAGGAAGGGAGCTGTCGGTGCAGGACAGTAGAGGCACATGAGTCGTGGCAGTTTGGCCACCGACAGGGACGTATATGTGATCGTGAATGTGCTATTGTCATGTTGATGTGCTATTGGAATGCTAATGTGCTATTGCCATGTTGATGTGCTATTGAAATGCTAATGTGTTATGGCAATAGGAAGGGATTATTGGGAGACTGCGGTGCCAGTGAAATATTAATGTGCTATTAAGACATGGAGAGGAGAAGCTGAGACCGAAGTGTCTTTAGAAAGTAACTACCGGGTTGTGGACCCGAGGAAGAGTGCATGTGGGAATAAGGCCGTTGGACGGCAGTAACTTGAATAATAATATGTATGTATGTAATTGCACGGTTATCCTTATCGTTATATTTATGTTAATAAATGTGTGAGTCTGATGGGTTGTTCTGTTAAGTGTTATACTTGTTCGTTCGTGATTGTTGTCCTGTTATAAACTATTACATCTCCCAGTCTGGGATTTGTGACACTTTGGCTTTATTTTGTTGTTATGTTTATCTGTTTGCTTTTAGGTAAGTCATTCGCGCGTCAATGGTCAGCATACGGGGCGAAGATTGTTGTGAAACGGCAGTAATGTGCGCAGTGGGCAGTTTGGTTAGGTAACTGATCTGTTCTGTGGACAACAGTAGACAAAATGCACCACTTCAGGCGTTGTTGTTTTTTATATTTCCTGTAAAGCTGGGTTCTCATGTATACGGAAACGGAAACGGCAACGGAAACGTCAAAGAGCCTTCAAGTAGTGAAATAGAGAGAATGTTTCCGCCCGCCGTTTCCGTACACATGGAGACACTCTTTCATTTTTTATTATATGAGGGATTTTTTGCTGTTTCCGTTTCCGTGCACATGAGAACCCAGCTTTAGGGCATTTCCCCTCATCTTTCCCTCATAAATATTCTTGACCACAGTCATGTTACAAGTTTGTTATGCAGCTTTCCATCCTCTCATCCTAATCTCTCTGTCTGTCTGTCTCTCTCTCTCTCTCTTTCTCTCTCTCTCTCTCTCTCTCTCTCTCTCTCTCTCTCTCTCTCTCTCTCTCTCTCTCTCCCTCTGCCTGCCTATCTGTTTGCCCGCCTGCCTGCCTGCCTGCTTGCCTGTTTGTCCGTCTGCCTGCCTGCCTATCTATCTATCTATCTATCTATCTATCTATCTATCTATCTATCTATCTATCTATCTATCTATCTATCTATCTATCTATTTTCTCTCAGTGGAATCCCCCCATCATTTTAGTGCCTTCTACACTTCCAATCTTTTTTCTCGCTCCCTCGATGCTAAATATTTTCTCACTCACAATGCCTGGGCAGGGAAACAGCATCATAACAATATCAGGCTGTCTCATAATTTACTTTGTACGGCCCCGAACGTCTCTTGTCCCTCAATGCCTTTCGTGCGGTCTACACGGATAAATATCTCTGATTGCCTAGACTTTTCCAGATATTGAAGAAAGCAATCAAAATATTTGCCACGCAAATATTTCTTGTCTGTCGAGCTTCTATACACGCGGGGACAGATTTAAAAGCGCACGTGAAATGGGGTATAAAAATCTGAGGTGTCTTGTGAGTTGTGTATTAGCTGTCACGTTTTGTTTTTTTTTCCTTACTACTATCTTTTCTTCTTCTTCTTCTGGATATCCTCATGAAAGATGACACTGTTCTCAAGATTATCATGTATGCGTTTCATCAAATGCATTTCTCTCTCAGATTAAAATAATAAACATGTCCTCAGATGCAAGCGGTTGTCTTTTTTTTAATTATTATTATTATCTAAATATTGCTTTGCGTGTTTCAGCTCTTTTATCGTGACATTTCTCTCTCTTTCTCTTTCTCTTTCTCTTTTTCTCTTTCTCTCTCTCTTTCTCTTTCTCTCTCTCTCTTTCTCTTTCTCCCTCTCTTTCTCTTTCTCTTTCTCTCTCTCTTTCTCTCTTTCTCTTTCTCTCTCTCTCTCTCTCTCTTTCTCCCTCTCTCTGTCTCTCTTTCTCTCTCTCTCTCTCTCTCTCTCTCTCTCGCCTTTTCTTAACGGGAAAAGGGGGAGGGGTCAGCGATGTCTGAACATAATTAGTTAACAGCTTTCTTCATCTTGCAGCGATATCTTCAACAACATGGCGGGCTGTTTATTTTCCATTTTCTTGTTTTTGTTTTCAAAAAAAGATTTAATCTTAGATGATCGATTAAGAAGGAATCCCTTCAACATTTCACTGAAACACGCTACATTTGATTTTTGCGCAAAAGCATTAAAATGGGTCGATATTGAACTATGGAAGGATTGAAAGAAGGAGTGCAAGAAAGACACAGAGAAAGAGGAGAGGAAGGGGACCCCAGTATCGTTTTGTTTTTCGTAGAAAACAATTAAAATTGCATAATTTTACATTTATGAGATGAGATTTACGAGCAGATAATATCGTATCATTCTTATCACAGCATATCGAACTTGAAAAAATAGAAGGCGGGAACCAGAGAGACACACAGAGAGAGAGAGAGAGAGAGAGAGCGAGAGACAGACAGACAGACAGACAGACAGACAGACAGAGACACAAAGACGACAGAGAGAGAGACAGAGTGGGAGAGTGTATAAGAGACAGAAAGGATTGGGAGAGACAGACAGTGAGAGCCAGAGAGAGAGAATTAGGAGGAGGAGGACAGAGACAGAGACAGAGAAAAGACAGAGAAAGCGAGAGACACAGAGACAGAAAGAGGGACAGAGAGACACACAGATTGAAAGACAGACAAAAGGAAAGAGAGAGGGAGAGATAGAAAGAGAGAGAGAAGCCGCAGATACATAATCAAGGTCGCTGGGCACAGCTGATGCAATTATAAGCTATATTAAAGTTCTTATCCCCAGTGTCACGTGCAGGCATGTCGTTGCCAGTGTCCAGCGCAAGGAGGAAGGGGGAGGGAGGGAGAGAGAGGGAGAGTGAGGGAGAGAAAGATCCCGGGGCTGGACAAGGAATCCATTATTCTTTCCTGGCAAATTTTTAAGGTCATGAAAGACTGATGGATTATGGATGGACACTCTTTTGAAATGGGAAACTGAATCCCCAATAAACATGTGCTGTATGGATGTTGGGGAATTATCGGGTGTGATGGTGTAGTTGGTGGGGCTGGTTAGGGGGTCGGGGTAGCGGGGTGGAAGAGGCGAGGTGCGGAGATTTCATCATTGTTATGTTGATATCGCGTTTTCTTGTTTAGTTTCTCTCTGTCTTCTCTCTCTTTCTTTCTCTCTCTCTCTCTCTCTCTCTCCCTCGTTACCGCTCTCTCTCTCCCCCCCCACCCTCGTTATATCTCTCCTCTCTCTCTCTCTCTCCCTCTCTCTCTCTCTCTCTCTCCCTCGCTCTCTCTGTCTCTCCCTCGCTATCTCTCTCTCTCCCTCGCTCTCTCTCTCTTTCTCTTTCTCCCTCGTTATCTCTCTCCCTCGCTACTCTCTCTCTCTCTCTTCCTCGCTATCCCTCTCTCTCCCTCGCTCTCTTTCTCTCTCCCCCTCGCCCCCGCGTTATCTCTCTCCCTCGCTATCTCTCTCTCTCTCTCTCTCTCTCTCTCTCTCGCGGGTGGTTGATGGGCACTTATTGCAGGGCCTTCTCCTTCTGCCGTATCGTTCTGTTCTATTCTATCGCCCTGCTTCTCCCTAGCACAGTGTCACCGTTATCATGTCCACGTGCTTTCTTTAAACTGCCCCCCTCCCTCTCTCTCTTTCTCTGTCTCCCATCCTTTGTTTCTCCCTTTTTTCCTCTCTCTCTAACATCTCATACGAATCTTTATCGCTCGCTTTCTCTCTCTCTCTCTCTCATTCTCTTCCATTCCTTTCTCTCAGACACCTTGCTCCCTTTGTCTCTCTCCCGTTCTCTGCCTTCTACCCCCCCCCTCTCTCTCTCTCTCTCTCTCTCTCTCTTCTCCCTCTATTTTCTGTCACTCTCTGTCTCCCGTTCCCTTTATTCCTTACTCTATCTTTCTCTGCGACTCCCTTCTCCCTGTCTCTGTCTCTTTCTCTCTCACTCTTTCTCTCTCTCTCTCTCTCACACACACGCACACTTAAATACATACAACAATATTTCAAACAGCACAAAGAAGTAATAGAGTGCAAGGAGTGCGTGTGACGCCTTCATACAAAGAGTAAACTGTGTTCAGTACCGTTTTCTTGTTTACCATCTTGTTTTTCCTCTTCTCCCCAACTCACCATGCAGTGGGAAACTATGAAAGGCAATTCACGGACATAAGCGGGCCCAATTAGCGGCGGTCTGGGCAAACACAGGCTTATTGAAACTTTATGTCAGCAATAGGTGCTGGGATAATGGAAGAGAGAGAGAGAGAAAAAAAAATAAGTGACAGATGGATAAATAGAGAGATAGACAGACCTACAGACGGGTAGATAGAGAACGAGTAATGGATAGAAAGAAAGAGAATGAGTGATGGATGGATTGATAGATGGGTAGATAGATAGAGAGAGGTAGAGAGAGAGAGAGAGAATGAATGATGGAGAGAGAGAGAGAGAGAGAAAAAGAGAATTAGTGACTCGGAGAGAGATGGAGAGAGAGAGAAAGAGTGTCTAGGATGAAAATAGTAGTGAATTCTAATGACAAAACATTCGAGATGAACACGGAACACACTATTAGTAGGCGCCATGGCCCACTGGTTAGATTGCTTAGCCCGATTCGAGGGGCCCTGGGTTTGAATCCAGCGGAGAGACAACATAACTAATTTCTTTCGAAATTATTAAGACACTCATTCGCCGGCGGCCCCTAATGGGGGACCCAAGCTGTGGCACAGATATTAGATGATGACGTAGCAAACATCCCACTTAAGTAATAAACAGTAACACATGTTTCTTGAAATAGTTTTTAGAGAGAGAAAGATAGCCAGAGTTAACCAGAGAAAGAGAGAGAGGGAGACAGAGACAGACAGACAGACAGACAGACAGACAGAAAGACAGAGAAAGACAGAAAGAATAATAGAGAGAAAGAGAGAAAGAGACAAAGAGAGACAGAAAGAAAGAACTAGAAAGAGAGAGAGAGAGAAACAGACAGAGAGAGTGGAGAGAGACAGAAAGAGAGACAGAAAGGGAGAAAGAGGGAGAGAAAGAGAGAACTAGAAATAGAGAGAGGGAAAGAGAAATAGACAGAGAGAGAAGAGAGAAAGAGAGACAGAGAGAGCGAGATACACATACACATCCACCGAGACAGACAGACACACACACAGAGACAGAGAGAAGCAATAATAAGGATGAGAAAGAACTGAACTTGAAGTAAAAATTGATGGAAAGAGAGAACATCACATGAGCTGAAGTAACAACGTCTTGAACAAAAATAATAAAGGTCAAAGATATAATTATGGTAATACATAATACATAATACACTTCACTGTTATCACGTTCACATGGTTAAGTGTTGTGAAACTGTCTTACAGATAGATTGCAGGTTATTGACCTGTAGATGAGTATTCACGCGTGTTGAATTTTTCTCTGATGAAGGGAGACTTGAGATCTGAAGACGTTGTGAGAGGAAAGAGGCAGTTGTGAATGCAAAGAGAGAGGGGAGAGCCGAGAGAGAAAGAGGAGGAGAGAGAGGGGGAGTGGGTAGCAGAGAGAGACAGAGGGAGGGAGTGAGAGAGGACGACAGAGAGAAGGTGTGAAGAAGATAGGAAGAAAGAGGGAGAGAAAGAGAGGAAGAGAGAACGGGAGGGGGGAGAGTTAGAGAGACATTTAGCGAGAGAAAGAAAGAAAGAAAAGAAAAAGAAATAGACAGTTTTAGAGAGAGAGAAGGGTGGAGAGAGAGAAAGAGCAGAAAAGCTTGAAATTATAATGATGCAATGCTTTTAAGAGTAATTTGAAGGACATTTTAGGGAGAAATCGTTTTTCCTCCCAAGAGGGAGAAAACAAGATGTTTATCCCCAAAAATGTATAATTAAAAAAAATTGAATATGTTGTAATTTGTGCGCTTTCTTAAGATCAAAGCCCTCATTTTTTTTTAAGGGGGGTTGGAGGGGGGAGGCATATGTGAGAGAATAACAACAAAATTGGGCTTCCTTGACAGCCCATTCTAGAGATGATGCTGCAGAAGAGAAAGGGATTTAGTATGGTCGGGATTCAGGACAGCGTATCTTTGAAACCTAACAACGATCTGGATTTTTCTCTCTTTACTTTCGTTTTTGTGGATTTTCGTGGATATTCAGAACAAAAAAGCCAAGATCCGCTTGGGCCATGTGAACAAAATACTCACACTGGCTTTTTTGTTTACTTTGTCTTGTTTTTTGTCAGAAAAAGTCACCATGACCATTTTGCCAGCGAAGAGGTTACTTTGGTCTCGTCCTCTCTCCCCCGTAACTCTTTCTCTCACACTCGCTCTCTTTCTTCCTCCCTCTTTTCCTCCCTCTCTCTCCCTCTTTCTTTGTATCTCCCTTACTCCTTTTCTCTTTCTTCTTCACTCACTCCCTTTCGTTCTCCTTTTTTCTCTGTCTCTGTCACTCCCCCCCCCACCCCCTCCTCTCTTTCTTTCTCTCTTTTATAAACGAAATCTTAACCCTGGTCAGGTCTAGAGAAAGGGGTGGGATCTGAATCAGTTAACTGACCACAACGACCTTTCCTTTGATGTCTTTGCGATAATAACATGTTGGGACATCTGGTCACAATAACTTTTTGGGACACTGGCCACAATAAAGTTTTTTGGGACATTGGCCACAATAATATTTTGGGACACTGGCCACAATAACGTTTTGGGAACACTTGCCACAATAACTTTTTGGGGACACTAGCCACAATAACATTTTGGGACACTGGCTACAATAATATTTTGGGACACTGGCCACAATAACGTTTTTTGGGGACACTAGCCACAATAACGTTTTGGGGACACTGGCCACAATAACTTTTTGGGGATACTAGTGTAGCGTCCCACTAGTTGAACGATCGATATTTTCTCACCCCCCCGCTTGGCGAGTCTCGCTCGGCGACCTCCCTCCCCCCTCTCGCCAGCAAGGCCGGTATTTCTCTTTGATGTGGCTTGTTTGTTTCACTGTAGAAAATCTAGAAGGTCTGGAAGGAACTGCAGTATCCGAGATTACGCTAGGTCGACCTTGAGTGATGTAATTCTGTGACGTGTCTGTGTACGATTCGGTGGCTTGTATGTGTCCCGAACGATCTAGGTCTGTCTCGTGCTTATGGGGCGGTTAAGCCGCTTCCTGAACGTTCCTAGACAGAATATATAAGGAGGGCCAGGCGAGTAGGAGTGGTGCATATCGTAGGGTGCAAATCGTAGGGTGCAAATCGTGGGTGAAAATAGTAAGGTGCAAATCGTAGGTGTTCAAATCCAATCGTAGTCAGAAGTGTGTCTTCCCGGCTAGCTAGGTGTAAGTAACTTGTGGATATCAGCTTTTGTTTACAGTTATTAAACGTTAGTATTAATTGTTCATCGGATCCTGTTATTTATTTCTACAACAGTTCGAGACAGTTTCGTTTTTAATGGGTAGACGATCAGTTCATCTGACTCTCCCCATTATAACGTGCTGAAATTTGCATCAACTGTTACAACTAGCCACAATAACATTTTGGGACACTGGCTACAATAACATTTTGGGACAATGGCCACAATAACGTTTTTGGGGACACTGGCTACAATAACATTTTGGGACACTGGCCACAATAACGTTTTGGGGACACTGGCTACAATAACGTTTTTGGGGACATTGGCCACAATAACGTTTTTTGGGGACACTGGCTACAATAATATTTTGGGACACTGGCCACAATAACGTTTTTGGGGACACTGGCTACAATAACATTTTGGGACACTGGCTACAATAACATTTTGGGGACATTGGCCACAATAACGTTTTTGGGGACACTGGCAACAATAACGTTTTGGGAACACTTGCCACAATACCTTTTTGGGGACACTGGCTACAATAATATTTTGGGACACTGGCCACAATAACGTTTTTTGGGGACACTGGCCACAATAACTTTTTGGGGACACTGGCCACAATAACGTTTTGGGGACACTGGCCACAATAACTTTTTGGGACACTGGCTACAATAACGTTTTTGGGTAAATGGCCACAATTTGGAAACGAGAAGCGTATTGTGAGTATTTTGGCTCCATGACCTAAACAGTCTCTCTCTTACCCCAGGCACGCACTAACCAATTTTGGTAGGCCAACTAGTCGGGTGATGACGTCACGACAGTAGGTTGAGTGATACCTTGCCCATCAGCTGAATAGTTGGTGGTGACGTCACGACCGCTTAGCTTCAATGCGACATAGGGCAACGAATTGATTCTCATTGAAACTCATTGTCACCAATCAATTAGTCGGATGATCAAAGTCGACTAGCCCAAGCCTAGGCTTCTTGTTATATGCTGTCATGTCCTCTTTGAGATCAACATGACTGTCTATCTGTGAATTTCCCTTGTCATTTTTGCGTCGGATTTGGACGATGTCGGAACTCCCTGTGATCAAGTCTGTCCAAGTCTCCTGTTAATCCAATCCCCAAATTTGAAATTCCCCGGAGCATTTTTCTCAAAATGTCTTTTCTTGACGTTTTAAATGAATTGAAATATTGGATAAAATTATTGTAATTATTATGTTGGCAACATCAAGGGAATGAGAGGCTTATTCAAGAATTTGATAGGTCTGGGATTTTGGCCTGACTGGGGACGGGAAATTTCTCGATTTTAATTTTGGAAATGAACATTGCGTTTAATGTCAGCTTGTGTCAGGGTTGATGGACAGAGGATATGGAGCCGGATGGGGTGCTGGGCTGTAGACAAGCGGGGTTGTCACAGATGAAGAAACCATTCTGTCGCGTATTTTGGTGTCAATGCCCTCAAATAAAGGTTCCATGAGGAAGAAATTTTATTTTTGCTGGATGTTCAAATCAAAAGATAAAAAAAAACAGTTCTGTCTGTGAAAGTGCTTCGATATGGAGCGTTTCGAAGTGACGTCGGACGGAGAAAATGCAGAGTTCCGTACCGAAGCACTTCCAAATTGTATAGGAGTTTGTGTGTGTGTGCGCGCACTTGCACGGATGTGAGCAGAATGCAATTCTTACGAGTAAAGTAGAAGAATGTTTCTCTCTTTCTTCGTCCTCGCGTTATTCTTAATTTTATTAATATTACGTAAATTATCATTATTATTATTATCATTATTTTGAGGATAGTCTATGCTATTCTTCTTCCTTTTCACTGTCATCAAAATTTTCAAGATAATTGACGAACGATGATTACAGAGACGTTAATAGCAGCAACGACAGTTTGACACGGGAATTGATAATACCCTTGGGGTCCATTTCCCGTGGTATGTGGGTTCCACGTCCATTCCCCAACCACCACCTCCTATCCCAACCCATGCCAACCCCTCCTGGAGCGACAGACAGCAGTGATTACCAAACAACAGCGAAACATGACTAAGGTAGTGAGGTGAAAGACACCTGACTGTGTCACTATCTGCGGGATGAAAGTGTCTACTTGTGTTTTTATGCATACACATGCTGAGAACTGAATAACTGGCCAACCGTGAGCCGGGTATTGGACGTGGAGACTTTTCCAGTGTACTCACGCTGTGTCTTTCACGCCCTAAATAACATTTCTCCGTCATTCGTAAGCAAAATGTTCTGTTTACGTCATCTGGGTAATTGCGTTGTCGTTTGATGGGGTCGCTTTGATGTTATATACACTGCCGGAGGTGCCACATTCACCACAGAAAACATCGTAAAATGTGAACAGTAGAAATTCAGTCATAGGGAGATAATTATTCCCCCGAAATATGTGTATCCAGCATGAAATGATGCAAAGATAAATTAGCAAGAAATATTTTGTGAAAAGCACGATTTTATTTTCATGTTGCCTTTGATCCGCGATGCTCTATAGAAAATCGGGCATTTGGCCTATAGCTTTGTCTTGATATCAAAACTACTGAACTTCCCATTCTGTTTATCATTTTGTCTGTGCCCCCAAATTACTAGCCGAAATGATACAGCACGGCGCTACAAGTTTTTAATCGACGTATCTAATTGCGCAACAAAATGCCAGATGAAATCGGGTCTACAGTATAATAACGATGATACACCAGACTGTAGCAGGGATTTCCCATATCATTCACAGAAATAAACGACAAAATGAAACGCTGACTCAGACGCATCAGAGATTATGACAAAAGGACATTAATGTTCCTAGCTCAGCTCTATTATCCTCAAAATACGCCAAGGGGCCACCCATAAAGGGAGATTCAGAGGAGCAGCCATACGTTTTTTAAATTATGTATAGGGCAAAAAGTAAGAAGGCTTTGTTTCATCTCCCTTTTTGTTCAGCAAATTAAGTTGTTGAATTTATGTAAAAGTGGTGTTTCTAATGAAACAGTCACATAGTCAAGCAAATTGCCACTTTAAATTTCCGAAAATAATTGCTTTATCATGGATACTCACGATTTTAACGTTCGTAGGCACGAAAAGAAGGGGTTGTGAGGTAAAGCGTATGAAAAGTGTACCTGGAGCGCTACTTTAAATCGTTTATTCCATCATCAATTAGGATGTTACAATAATGTCGTCATCTTGATCGTAATCTGTGCACAGTTGAATTATGTCCTGCGTGTCAGGTCAATGTGTTTTAGTTAGGGAAGCATATTGTGTGCACTGTTAATTTTGTTAATTTAGTTAATTTATCAGTGTGTGTGTATATATGTGTGTGTGCGCGCTATGTATCATACTTTCTGCTTCTGTAACTGTATTGTTATGTATTCAATGATCAAAACAAATTTCCTTGTACAAGGACGAATAAAATTTATCTTATCTTATCTTATCTTATCTTATCTTATCTTATCTTATCTTATCTTATCTTATCATAAATCGTCAAAATAGAGAACAGGTACTTTATGGATAGCCCCAAAAGCACCGTCTTAGTGGCGCCACAATTAACTATAATTTTGTAACAATCAATCAGTCATTAGGGGTTTCCCAGGCTAACGTAAGAAGATGAGACTTTGGCACTAATGAACTAGCACGTCACATCAAATGCGCTTAGGGATTTTTGACCGAAAAAAATAATTTGAAAAAGAACTAAGTTGCAAAGTCTTCCCTGTCGACACAAGGCATGAAATAGACAGAGCTGTCTAGACACTGTCTATCCCGGTTATAATGTGGCAAAAGGCTTGAGTTGCAATGTCTGTGGCGTGGCAGTTATCAAGAAAAGGAACGAGCTGCCAGTCATCAAGGCCATTTTCAGACTGAAAAACTGGGAATATAATAGAACGAATGAATTAAAGCTACATGGCTTTGTTTAGCAGTGGAGATTTGCACTGGATTCCACACCAGCGAAATCGGTTGATATCGTGTTTCTGAGGGTGAACTAAAAAATTCATCGTTTGACACAAATATCGGATAAGTTTTTTCGCCGGCGTTAATATTACGTATAGGGGTATCGTGATTCGGCCTCTCAGTTCTATGCAACCCTTGTCATTGAGGATGGATGAGGTATCGATCTAGTTATTCTCTTCCCCCCTGTTATTTCCCTGGCCAGTATTCGTGTGTGCAGTGCTCATACGTGTACGTCCGTCATTAGTCATTCTGTTTTTCCAGGAATTGTCAGGAGTGACATTTGGATATTCAGCGATTTAAGCATTTCAAAGGTTCCATGAACACAAGTAGTCGTGATAAAGTATTGACCTGAGTTCCCCAGCCGGGCTTTCTTAGAGGGTTCAATTGTGCCGAGTTGATTGGAGTTCTTTTCATTAGTGAGATGAAAATGAATTGTTCTCTTATCCTGGAAATACCCACTGGGGCAATCTTCTTGCTGTCGTTGTTTAGGGGCGGGGAGGGAGAGGGAGGGAGGGAGGATTGTGTTCCCATTTTAACACAACCAGGCTATATCAGAGACGCGGCTTAGGCCCCCTTCACATAGTCGGCCAGTCAGCACCTTGAGTACGTCAGAAATTAGCTGTGTACGAACACGCTTCAAGTGGAATTTGAGCCTGAGACTACTTGCATTCGTGTCACTACGTCATCTGGTTGATTCATTTGCGCTGCAAAAGGATGGACAGTGTAGTAGTTTGCTCATGTTTTTTTTCTTTTTGCTCAGAGTTTCTGTGTAGGAGTATTAGATTTTGTATGGCAAATGGATAAGGGTGAAGGTCTGAAGACGAGGAAAGGGCTACACCTTCCGTCTTCCTACTCTGTGTCGTTATTAGGGTAATAATAATTTGCGATTGTGAATGTGAATGGAAACCGCATTAGACTCAATTTTCTGGACCGCTACAGACTATAGTATGATTTTAATTCATTAATCACTTCATATCTCTGTCGATGAAGTCATGCATTTTTGGCCACATTTGACCTAGTCTATCAAATGTTCATTCAAATTTGCAACTATATTTTTCTGTTTTTGGATAGAAGAATGCAGGACGCTGACCTTTCGTGCGTTCTCTTCTGCTATTCAATATCACCTCCTCATTTCAATTGCCCCGAGCAAGGACCCTCACCTATGGCCTTCATTAAGCTTCCTTCATACTTG
>OZ007568.1:70877958-70897150 GCA_963931925.1 Onchidella celtica
CAATAATATAATGTATGTAATTGCGCTATTAGATGTATAGTTATGTTTAATAAATGTGTGAGTCTGATGGGTTGTTTTGTTAAGTGTTAAACTTGGTTGTTCGTGATTGTCGTCCTGTCATAAACTATTACATCTCCCAGTCTGGGATTTGTGACACTGGGGGCTCGTCCTGTTTACCTGTGGTCATTTTGACATTGTGTATTCGTTATATCTAGTTGTTTTTCTGTTGTGCTAGGAATTCGTGGGATGAATGGAATTTTCATGATATGATTTATGTATGTTTATGAATAATAATATGTATTAATGTGTACTTAAATTTCTGCAGAGTGTGCGTGCCAGCCTGTAGAGGTCAAGCAGCCAGAGCTCCGAGGAAGGGGAGAAATTGAAATCTAGGGTCAAAGTTAAGTAAAAGTCAAAATTTTTGTGCCCTGGATTGTGGGCTGTTCCTTTAATCTGTCTTTTTCCCTGTTTTTGCTGTTTTTGTTGTCGTTATAGGTTATACGGGCGGTGGCGCGGGTTTGCTGTGGTGAGCGTAGTTTGTCCTCTTCGGGAGGTGGGCTAATCTAGGAACCGCGTTCATCACAGTGAACAGTTCTATAGGGACCTGTATTTTTGTTTAGATTGTAGCGTTCTATCTTCCTCGTTGTTTTAGGAAGACGTTTCTCTTGTCCCTCTTCTACCTTTCTGTAGATACGTTCTTTTTTTTTCAGACTCTGTTCTTGTTCGTACCTTGTAGTGTAATCGGCGTAGTAGGTTGCATTTTTTTTTCCATTATAGTTTTTTTTTTGTAGAAGCTTTGTCCTAGTCTGGTTCGTTGTCCTTGACGTACTTGTGGTCCTTCTACTGTATTTCTTCATTCTTGTCGTTTCTTTTTTCCTTTATAATTAATAGTGCTATACATTTTGTAGATATAGAATTAGTTGTGCTGTAAAGGTAAATTTCTGAATTGTATTCTGAACTGGGTGTTGTTATATCCGGTGTGATCTCAGGTCTCTGGTCGTATCGCTAGTGATCATACCGACAGGTTGGTCGGTCGCATAATAGATACCATAACCATAAATCTGTGAAATGGCGGAACTCCAACAACTAATGAAGTTGGGTAAGGAACTTGGCCTGGAGGGAGAGGAGCTACGCGGCTGGATTAAAGAACAGCAGGCAGAAATGCGCGATGAGCGTGCTAAGGATAGAGAGCAGGAAAAAAAGGATAAGGAAGAGGAAAGGGAGTTTAAGCAACAGGAAAGAGAGGCTAAGGAACGGGAGCAGGAGAGGGAGTTAAAGTTAAGGGAGATAGAAGCTAGGGATAACCAACAGGAGAGAGAGACGCGAATGAGAATCGCGGAGTTGGAAAGCCAAAAGAACGCGCCAACAGAAACAGTTGAGCGGCAGGTACACAATAAAGGTGGCGTTAGGATTAAGCTCCCTACGTTCGACGACCGGAAGGACGACATAGACGCCTTCCTTTACAGGTTCGAACTGAACGCACAATTGCAATGGGGGGAAAATAAGGAATTATGGGCCACGTACCTGGCGTCACTATTGCAGGGGCGAGCGTTATCATACTTTAAAGAGCTACAGCGCGAAGACGTGCAAGATTACGATAAGCTGAAGGCTTTGCTGCTTCGCCGATTTGCGCGTACCGAGGAATATTTCCGGGAGCAGTTTAGGCGAGCACGTGCAGATACCAGGGAGGACTTTGCTGCCTTCGTCGCGAGACTAACGGAGTATTTCGCGAACTGGGTAGACTTGGCGCATGTGGGCGCGGATTTTGCTAAACTGAAAGACTTAATGATCCGTGACCAGCTGTACGCGTCGTGCCACAAAGATCTGGTGGCTTTCCTGAAAGAGAACGAACCCGCGACGGTGCAGGAGGCGTCTAAGTTGGCGGAAGCATACCGTACGGCACATCCGTCCAAACCAGTCGCCAGGGCGTACGTCCAAGATGCTGGGTACGTCGCCGTTGTCGAGGGGTCGCCGGCAGGACTTGGGGACAGGTCGCGTCAGCGTGGTGCCTATAGTGGGCAAGCCCAGGGGCAGCATAGGGGCTATCACCAATCACCGGCATATGGATCCGGTAAGTTTGACCGAGCAGGAGGGCTAGGTCGCGGTAATGGCCGGGGGCGAGTTGTGACCTTTGCCGAGGACCGACGGCATAGGGACTCTAGTTCCGGTCGCGAGGGGTCACGGGGACCCAGGCCTAGGGCAGCACAGGGAGCGGAGTGTTGGACTTGCGGACGCGTGGGTCACTTTTCGCGCGAGTGTAGGGCCGCGAAGTGTTGGAACTGCGGAAGAGCAGATCACATCAGCGTGAACTGCCCTGCAGGTAGGATAGCGGCGAACGTGGACAGTAGCTCCAGTCCATGTTCCCCTAATAAATTTCATCATGCGGCTGCGTGTGTTACATCGGACAACGGAGGCGGACAGTATTCTAAGTGTCCCAGTTGTGAGAAGTTATTATCTTCCGGTGTTTTACCTTGTGGGAGAAAGATCCCCGTTATAAATTCATGTCATACAGGAGGGGGTCTTAGGGTTTATCCGGGGTTTGTTGGGGACGAACCGGTCTCGGTTTTACGAGATACAGGATCTACCGTTGTGGGAGTGCATAGAGACTGCATTCGGGATTCACAGCTTACAGGTGAGACTGTCCCGTGCATCCAATTTTCGGGGGCCATTGAGAAATTACCCATGGCAAGAATAATGATAGATACACCTTTCCTTAGCGGGGAAGTCGAAGCAGTCGTTGGTTGTTTTCCAGGCGCCCAGCTCATCATTGGGAATGTATCACGGGTAGTTTCCCCTTCCGATGAGAACGTGCAAGCATGGTCGCAATCAAAAGGTATTGACTTTTGCGCCGCGGTCGAAACACGTCGACGGGTAGCTGATAAAGATAAGATTAGACCTTTGGCGACGCCAGCGGTCAACCTAGATATCACGCCAGAGCGCTTGGCGAGATTACAAAGGGAGGACCCATCATTAAACCCATGTTTTGGGGAAGCGCGAACCGAGAAAACAAGGAAATATAAAAACGGGTCATCTTCTTTTTTTGTCCAGGGGGGCATTCTGTTCCGTATGTACGTCACAGTGGCTTCCGTTCAAAAGCAGGTCGTCGTGCCACGGTCGTTGATTGCTACAGTATTGCGTCTGGCCCATGATGTTCCATTAGCGGGCCATATGGGAAGTGCTAGAACCAAGGAGAGAGTTCTGAAATATTTTTATTGGCCATCGATACATAGAGATGTAGGGTTATATTGTAAGACGTGCAGTGCGTGCCAAAAGACGACGCATAAGGCTCGTACACCCCAGGCTCCTCGTCAAAATATAGCAGAAGAAGCTTCGAGTATTGCTTCAAAAAGAGCAAAAGACTATAAAGATAGAGGTTCCAAACTGAGAATTTTTAAGCCAGGAGACAAGGTTCTATTGTTATTACCTACGGACCGTAATAGGTTAGTTATGACATGGAAAGGTCCTTATGTTATTGAGCGAATTGTTTCGAAGGTAGATTACGCTATCCACATTGATGGATCAGTAAAGGTTTTCCACGTTGATATGCTGCAGAGGGTTCATGAGAGACCAGAGTATCTGTATTCTCATACTGGTATTAAAGGACATACCTAATGTCGTGTCATTCTTTGATGATATAGCATGCCATACGTCGACATGGTCTGATCATATTCAGACACTAACAGTAATTTTTCAACGATTACGTCATTTTGGGTTAACTGCTAAACCCGCAAAGATGGATTTGGCATGTCCAGAGATAATATTCTTAGGACATATTGTGGGTAGAGGTGTTCAGAGACCTGAAGAAACAAAAATTGACAAGTTAGTAGGGTTGCAAATCCCAAAAACAAAGAAACAAGTCAGAAGCTTAGTGGGAATTTTAAATTATTACAGAAAGTTCATTCCAAATTTTTCCTCCTTGTCATCTTCTCTTACTGACCTTACTAAGAAGGGACAACCCGATAAGGTCCAGTGGACGTCTGAATGTCAGACATCATTTGATAATTTGGTGACAGCATTATCATCGTCACCCATTCTGATATTACCCGATTTTCGATCTAATTTTATCCTCAGAACGGATGCGTCGGACTCTGGTGTAGGCACTTGTCTTCTACAGGAGAAGAACGAATGTCTCCATCCTGTATGTTATGTCAGTAGGAAGTTATTGCAGAGAGAAAGAAAGTATTCTGTGATAGAGCGTGAGTGTCTTGCCATTGTCTGGTCCGTCCAGAAACTAGGACGTTATCTCATGGGACGAGAATTTTGTATCCAGACAGACCACAAGCCACTGACATTTTTGTCGAAGAATCGTTCGTCCAGCCCACGCTTGTCTAGATGGGCATTGGCCTTGCAGCCGTATACCTTCGTTATTCAACCAATTCCAGGAACCAGCAATCATATCGCCGACTACCTTAGTCGAGCCTAGGGGAAGATTTCAGGAGCTTATACATCGGAGGACAGGAACATTGACAGGATCTGTGTGAATGAGTCGACTTTAAAATATTGACATTATAAATATGATATGAAGAATGGTTGATAGGTTGAATGATTTTTGATTCTGTATTAAGTATGGTGGTTAGTTAGCTATTCATGATGTGACACATATATGCATATTTCAGACCATATTGATCCCCATATTTTCCCCTGATTTCGGTATTCTATATACTAGGGGAACTGCTAGGTCATTTTTTTTTAGTGTACGTATTGCTCACGCTCACTCGTTGACAGTCATCTTGATGCGATTTGAAATTAATTGCATTAATTTTTTTGGGGTGGGGGATGATGTCACGAGTGGAGTGAGTGCAATTAAGGGGATTGCTACAGAGCGGGTGTAGAGTAAGAAGGGCTCACAGTAGACAGCAAGTTAAGCGTGCTGTTGTGAGTAGTGGGGGGGTCTGAATGAGGCGAAAGCGCGGTATTACTATCACTGCAAGTTAGAAGGTCCTACGGATCGGACCTGTGAATAAGAGCCCATCGGGCCGACATAAGGGGAGCAGTCGAGAAGACTAGTGAGGGAAGTTTTCCAGTAATGACTGGTATGTAGAATGTTGATTGATTATTATGATTGATGTATTATATTATATTCGTCTATTACCATGATGTAAATAAGTATATGTGAGGAATGTGGAAGTCCGTGATATTGGATATAGCAATGTGCGCCACGAGCGATAGATGAAAGTGAGTTCATGGATTTGTAGCGCGAGTGAGTAGTGTGTACTCCGATGGAAGTGTGTTACCGTAAGATGTGTGGTGAGTGAAAGGTGAACTAGTGTGTGTACGTTTCATGGGTTGTAAGGAGAGGTGGAGTGAATAGAAATGGTAGGGTATTATACCAATGTAATGTTATTCTTGTAGGTGTCGGGGACGGGCCGCAGAGCCACCTCGATGAGCACAGGGGATAGGCCAGCATAGGGCCGGAGGCCACACATAGGCCAGAAGTGAGGCTGTCAGTGCAGGACAGTAGAGGCACATAAAGTCGTGGCAGTCAGGCCACGGACAGGGACGTAGATATGAGAGTGAATGAGATACTACATTGTTGCCATGTTGATAGGCTAGTGAACTGATACTATGTTGTCGCCATGTTGATGGCTATGGAATTAATAACGTGTTATTGCCCTGCTGAGGTGCTAGGGGAGTGCTAAGGCGTATGACAATAGGAAGGTGATATTGAGAGACTGCGGTGTCAGTGAATTATTAATGTGCTATTAAGACCCTGAGGGGAGAGGCTGAGGCCGAAGTGCCTTTAGGAGTAACTACCGGATTGTGGATCCGAGGGAGAGTGTGTGTGCGAATAAGGCCGTTGTACGGCAGTCATTTCAATAATATAATGTATGTAATTGCGCTATTAGATGTATCATCATCATCATCATTGCCTTTCTCACCCTGGATCAGGGTATAGGCCACCAACAAACACTTTCCATCCCTCTCTATCATGGGCCAGCCTCTTTACATTATTCCAAGTCTTTCCGCTTCGTTGCACATCATTTTCTCTGGCTCTTCTCCACGTTCCGCGCGGCCTTCCTCTTGATCTCTTGCCCTGGGGATTCCAATCCAATACCTTCTTCGTGATGCTGTTTCCTGGCCTCCTGAGAGTGTGGCCGATCCATCTCCATCGCCTCCTACCAATTTCCTCTCTGACTGGGCTCTGTCGTGTTCTTTTCCATACAATTTCATTGCTGACCTTGTCTGTCCATCTGATCTTAAGTAGCTTCCTCAAACATCTGTTGATGAAAACTTGGATTCTCTTTATGCAGGCCTGAGACGCATTCCAAGTCTCACACCCATACAACAGGACTGACTTCACGTTCGAGTTGAATATCCTCAGCTTTGTTTTTAGAGATATATCCTTGGTTCTCCAAATCTTGCTCAAGGACGTGAAAGCTGCCTGTGCCTTTCCAATTCGTGCTTTGACTTCTGCCTCTGTTCCTCCCTTATTGTCAATGATACTACCAAGATAGCAGAAGGACTCTACATCTTCCAGTGGTTGATCTCCTACTCTGACTTGTGTATAGTTATGTTTAATAAATGTGTGAGTCTGATGGGTTGTTTTGTTAAGTGTTAAACTTGGTTGTTCGTGATTGTCGTCCTGTCATAAACTATTACATCTCCCAGTCTGGGATTTGTGACAATCATCATCATCGTCATCATCGTCATCACCACCACACAACTACCCCCACCATCATCATCATCATCATCGTCATCATCACCACACAACTACCTCCACCATCATCATCATCATCATCATTGTCATCATCGTCATCACCACACAACTACCCCCACCATCATCATCATCATCATCATCATTGTCATCATTGTCATCATCGTCATCACCACACAACTACCCCCACCATCATCATCATCATCATCATCATTGTCATCATTGTCATCATCGTCATCACCACCATACAATTACCCCCACCATCATCATCATCATCATCATCATTGTCATCATCATCATCATTGTCATCATCGTCATCATCACCACACAACTACCCCCACCATCATCATCTTCATCATCGCCATCACCGTCATCACCACCATCACCATCATCACCATGGCCATCATCATTACCATCACTACCATCATCATCATCAAGATCATCATCATTCATCTAGTCGTTCTCATTCGTCGTTTCTTTGCCCTTCATCATCAAATATGTCAGCTCTGTCATCTTCTTCATCAATGTCAACCATTTCGATAACCTCATCTAATGTCATCAGTCATTATCACAAATCTTAAGGTACTTTTCCTTAACCCCACCAGCCTCACCTCCCAATGAATTTCGATGTTCTGTGTGTGTCCTCAGCAGCATCGACATTATTTTCATCTTCCCCCCCCCCCTCCCCGCCCCCTTTTTAAAAATCACGATATATACGCTGACATCTCACGCCAGCCACCTTATCCAACCACGTTTTCGGTTTCTCTGTTTCAGATATTTGGATCAGTTCATGAGCACAGGATTATGCTAGGGGACTGGCCTGCCTCTCTTATTGCACAATAGCACGGAACGTGGAAGGCGAGCAATTAATTTTCCAAGAATCACGCCTCTTCCGCGTATACAGACCCAAAAAAAAAAAAAAAAGTTTGTTGGGGGAAAAGCACTTTAAAGGAAGATGGACATATAAATGCGCAAGCTGAATTGAACACATGTGTGCCCTGTTTACTAGATGAGATATTCTATCTATGATACGTGTCACAATATAATAAGTGTACATTTCAATAGACAAAAAAAATAAGTTTTAAAAAAATCTATGATTAAGTAGATAAGTAAATAAATAAATAAGTCAGTGACTTAGTAATTAAGTAATTACGTAAGTAAATAAAATAGTGGAGATTTATTTGTGACATGGTGCAATGCAAGAAGTGCAAAGAAAGAAATAAACAAAAAAAAATAAAAGTGACAGATAGTTCAGTAGATCTGTAAAGCTGAAAATTCTTTCTTAGATTTTCTGTGAGCTTCTTTAGTACTATGATAAGGAATTAAAATAAACGGAACTGTGAAACAACTTGATAAGTGCCACAGCGCATTTCAATTAAGTGTCAAAGTGTCCATTTGTCACACCTCTTCTACATACTATAAGATCTCTACTTTTGCAGAAAATGGAGTTAGGACATGCAAGAACTAATGTCGCGGTGTCAATTGTTTAAAACTACAAGAATACCCCTTTTTTACCAATGGACTCTTAAACCACTGAATGGATTTTCTTGAAATTTGGCGCGAAGAAGCGAAATAGGGGTGTGCACCAAACAGGCTATATTATTAGAGAACACAATTTAGGTGCCTCCGTAAAATACACGAATATTTGAAGCCTTATCTCGATGGAGGGTTTTGGTATCATATTACGAACGGGACACGCACGACTTGTTTATATTACTTGACAAATATATCACATGTCCGCCCCGAAAAAATAACATAAATTATTTCTAGATATCGATTTTATATAAATTTTCCTGTCACAAGCGGGAAATATTACTCTTAGATTTATATCGCAGCTTTGCTTGATTGTAAATTCACGATAGAATCGGCTACATTACAACCAGCTGGTGACATACGCAGTACAGGTAACATGCAGGTTCAATGTTACAGTACGTGCGTGAAGCGAGACCCGTCACCGTTTTATAAGAATGCGGAGCTCTGTTCATCATTGTTATTATTATTTGCAATTTTTTATAATCTGTTAGATCAGAAAAATTGTTCGTTGCATACATAGGACAAACACATAGAAAAATTTTGGAGATCTACATTCAAAAGTATAGTCGTTTTCCAGGCAAAAACTGCGTACGAATAATTGATTAACCCTTCAGTGCCGACAGCATATTTTTGTGATTTGGTAGATGTATTTTGAAATGTCGTTAATAAAGATATAAATAATTTATTATTTTAGGTTTTAAATATTTCTTTTATATATATATAAAGCGAGAGTATTCTTTAGAAACGTATGTTTCATTTAATTTAGATTGACACTGATGACTTGAAAAGGCTGTAGATCTAAAAGTAACCAGGAATATAATCATAAGTTTCCAACTAAAGGCTTAATAGATAAAAGTGTAAATAAATGGAGACTGCGAATATCCATGCGTCCATTTATAATATTTTACATCATAATTATGAACCTGCACTACACTCGTTCAAACTGGTCGAAACAACAGTGCAGTGATTTCTGGCGAGCTGAAAACGTTGCTTCTTGGTCAAGGTAGTGAAATAATTTTTGATTTTTTTTAAATGCAGATTTGCGCTCCAGACACGTTCAGGATATTAGAAGTATTGTGTGTCGAGACGTTTAGGAAAAGGAATAGTCTGCTCACAAAGGATGTTCTTGACCAAGTCTCTGCTGGAGGCAGTGATAGTTATTTCCTGATAGTTGCCGTGTGTGTATGTGTGTGGTATCACGCAATGTGTTCGGATGCTTTCTAGCAAGACACTGAATCAGTCATTTCATATTCAGGACAAGTTTTCACAGTGAATATCTGTGGATGACTGTTTCACAGTTCTGAAACGTTGGATTACTTTCTGAGCAACTTTACCAAGATACAGGTCGGATGTAATGTGAAATTTCCAAGAATTGTGATGTGTTGTTTCCTGTGAGCAAGGATTCAGAGATTTCCAGGAAGAGATGAAACGGCCGACAAGATGATGGAATTGAACAAAGTCATGGCCTTGGCCGCCCTGACGTCACTGGTGACCTTGGTCTTGGGGCTTTTTACTTCCGGTAAGTCTCTCAAGATATTTACTTTATTACCTTGGTCTGTCTGTTTTGTACATCTGTGTCTTTCATAATGTACATTAGCATATAATAATTATACAGGTTGTCCACACACAATCAACAAAAAAACAACAAATGTACACACGAATGAACTGCTTAATGCTGTCTGCATCTCTATTGAACTGCGTTGTCATCAATGTCTGGCCCAGAACAGCCATCAGTTAGAGACATATGCGATAAATCAGATAATTACACAATAATCTGTCTTGCTTATTTTGATAAATTGACAGGATTGTATAAATGAATATTCAAAGGGTATACATTTTTTTTGAGACACCCTGTATATACATGTAAATGGGGTCTGTAGTGGGGGGGGGGGGACAAGTGTGTGTGTGCGGAGCCCTACAGAGGTGCAGGAATAGGAGAAAACTAGATGTTACTGGAAGACAATGACGAAAAGACTTACAAGAGACCGAAACTTTCAGTGTCAAGGATTTTCTTCAGGCACAGACACATAAGGAAAAGAAAAAAGAAGCACAAATGTCAGTGTACACGCTGAGTGGAGAACAAAAATGAATAAATGAATGATGAATGAACGAACGAATGAATGAAGGAATGAATGAATGAATGATGAACGAATGAAGGAAGAAAGGAAGGAATCAATGAAGGACTGAATGAGGAAGGACGGGAGGAATGACCATAGTGATCGCATGTAAATTAATTGTGTTTTGCATGCACAATCTCCGCGTTGGCCATGTATGCCTAATATGAAAAAATAAAAAGGAGGGGAGAGGGAAGAGGAGAGAAAAGTTTTACATGTAGAAACGAACAATAAAGAAATCATACAATGAATTCAAAAAAAAAAAAAAAAATGACGTTTCCAGTTAAAAAATTATTCAATTCTGTTGGAATCTATTGTACAGTAGTTTCTTTATAATTTGCTTCTATCGTGAGGCTTCCCAGCATACACACTTAACTCCTATTTTTTTGCAAAATTATAACTTGTTCCAAACATTGTTACCACCCTACATTATAGATCTTCTTTGGTGACTATAGCCAGACTAATTCATTCCACATTATCCAAAAGTCTGTGAACTTTTCCAATAACATTTCTCAGTGTTTTGTTCTCCTGCCTTTAAGGAAACCCGGGCAGTGCAGGCATGTTGGAAATTGGATTTTTCTCATATTTTCAAGTCCCTGGTCCTATTGGGGGGTAGGATCGAGTACCTAGTCTTCTCGGATAAGGACGAAAAAATTCGGAGGGCCCGTGTGCACGTTGCGCACGTTAAAGATACCTTGGCAGTTGGAAATCGTAAAGAGCAGGCCGAAAGGCCGCTGCCCGGGCAAAATTGAAAATTGAAATTAATAGATTAAAATTTATCCATATCATCCCCCCCCCCCCCCACGCCAGAATTTATTATTCATTATTAAATATATATTATTATTAATAAATATTCAAATATTATTTGAGTTGTGTGTTGTGTGAAGTGATGTGAGTTGTGAAGTGATGTGAGTTGTGAACTGCTGTGAGTTGTGAACTGTTGCTGCGCCTAACAGGCTGCGTTACAATTTGCTCTGAGATAGAGAGAGAGAGTGAGCGAGACGGGGAGAGAGAAAGAAGCAGTGCAGTATGTTGAGCGCTTCGCAGGCAGCTCCATTCTGCTCTGTGGTTGACATGTTGTTTCTGTGAAGCGCTTAGAGCCTGTCAAACAGGGTTAGGCGCTATATAAATGCCATTTATTATTATTATTATTATTAAAGTCCTTCTCATCCTTCACAAAACTGGCTTAAGTCAAACAGTTCCCTTCGTCAGAGCCGGCCAGGAGACCAAATGTTCTAGGGGGATCATGCTGTGGGTTTTGTGGTAATTGATGATGGGATTTTAAGAGACACACATGCACGCACAGATCCATTCCGTACTGTCTTTCAGAGAATCACGCAATCGTACGAGCTTCCTCATTCTCGTCCATGTGCTTACAAAACTAACTCGCTGTTATATTCATTTCCTCATTTACTCACACCAAATCATTGACACGACACACATATGCACTAACTCACTCACTCAGTCACCTACCCACCCACTCATTCACTCACTCACTCAGTCACCTACCCACTCATTCATTCACTCACTCACACGCTCACTCACTCACACGCTCACTCACTCACTCACTCACTCATTCACTCAATCGCTCACTCACTCACTCACTCACTCATCAGCCTACCCACGACCCACTTACTCACTCACTCACTCGCTCACTTACTCACTCACTTACTCACTCACTCAATCGCTCACTCACTCACACACTCAATCACCAGCTCACCCACCACCCGCTCACTCATACTCACTCACTCCCACTCACCCACTGACTCTCCCACTCACTCACTCACTCACTCATCCCTCCCTCACATCCACACGTGCATTGATCCATCCCCTACAATATTCTCACCTGGGATTACGTCATGCTCACACGATCTCTCCTTGCCACGACCAATGCCTGCACCACAATACAAACCTTGTATTTTTCCATACCACCCACCCAGTGCTGCACGCAGTGGCGCTGGAGTGTACAAGCTATTGTCAGGAAAACTAACTGCATCATCGATTCCTTGGTTGCAAGAGCTTCATGAGATGCTGACACAATGGGCCAAAACAAAAGAAAAACAACAAGAAAAGTAAAATACAAGTCGTTCGGCTGGATTATTAGCGTAGTCAAGGAAGAGGAGGGGGAGGGGAGGAACTAAAAGGAGGAGGGAAGGAATTAAAGGTGTGGAAGGGGAGGAACTAAAAGGGGTGGAAAGGAGGAACTAAAAGGGAGCAGGAGGGAAGGGGGAACTAAAGGGGGAGGAAGGGAGGAACTAAGAGTACAGTAAAGACTGATCAATATTACTTTTTTTAATGATAATGGAAGAAAATGGGAAATGTCGAATGTTGAGAGGGAGGGGATTTTTTGTATGTTTTTTTTTAACGGTAGAAGAAAATGGAGGAGAAATATCAAAATATTGAGAAGGAGAGAAGAGAACAGGGAGAAGGAAAGAACGAGAAAGGGTGGGGGTGGGGGAATAGTAAAAGAAAAAGACAGGAGGCTTGGAAAAGAAATGAAAAACGAGAAATTGGGAGAAAAGAAATGTTGGTATACTTGAGCTAAACGGTGACAGTCAGTTAACAATGTTGGTGAGCAATAGTCAGAGAGAGAGAGAGAGGGAGGGAGAGACAAAGAGAGAGGGAGAGACAGAGAGAGGAGGGAGAAGCAGAGAAGAAAGAGAAAAGATAGGCAATGGAAGAGAGAGAGAGAAAGAGAGAGAAAGAAAAGGAGGGAGAGAAAGAAAAAGTGACATAGAGAGAGAGAGAGAGAGAAGAAGGTGGAGGGTTGGATACAGCACGGCTGGATGAAGCCACTCACCAGACCAGGTGGTAGAATAGGCCATTTGGGGTAGGAAGGGGGGGGGGGCTCTAGTTTTAAAAACACACACACAAACAAACATGCAAGCAAGCAAACAAACAATTTCCTGTTTCTGTGTTGTCCCACAGAAGATGTGGCGTAGGCTTTTGATAGGCCACCCAGACCTATAGACAGAGCAGGCATTCATGTCTTTCTTATTTATTTTGTGTTTTTTCACTGCCCCTAGTTGAGCTTTGACATAGGAATCCAGACAAGCTCCCCCCCCCCCTTTCCCAGGGATTACATCTTGATTGAGGGTTCAGACTCGAAAAATAACAAATAACACCAAAAGTGGAATGAAAACAACAACAACAACAAAAAAACAACTGTTCTTTCTTCTTTATTTCTGTTCCCCATTGAGAGGAATGAGGAGGGGGGGGGGGAGCGCGGAGACATCAGATATGCTTCATTGACCCCCGAGGTCGTACCAGCGTCAGATATGGGGATCCCTGGGCACTGTCTGACCCCCTTCGATCCCGAACGGCTTTGCCACACCTCATGTCGCTTGTCTCTTTTCAAGAGGATTGCAGGCTTGTTTTCGTCTTTCGTTTTTTGTTTTTTTTTTACTGCCTTTATTCTTGTCCGTTATCGCTCTGTCTCTCTGTGTCTCTGTCTCCTCTCTCGCTCACTCGCTCTACCTGTCTCTCTTTCATTTTCTCTAATCTTCCTGTCTGACTTTCTGCCCTTCTGCCTTTCTCTCTCCACCTCTCTTTCCGTCTCTCTCTCCCCCCCCCCTATCGCTTTCCTTCTCTCTCTCGCTCTTTCTTTATTTCTCTCTCATTCTCTCAGTCATTTACTCACTATTTCTCTGTCTCTGTTTCTCTCAATATCTGTCCATCTCATTCTCTCTGTCTGTCTGTCTGTCTGTCTGCCTGTCTGTCTGTCTGTCTGTCTGTCTGTCTCTCTCTCTCTCTTTGCCTCTTTCTCTCCGAGTCTCTCTGTCTCTGTTTATATGTCTGTCTGTCGGTCTTTCTGTCTGTCTGCCTGTCTGTCTTTCTCTCTCTGCCTCTACCTTTCTCTCGCTGCCTCTTTCTCTCTCTCTCTCTCTCTCTCATAAATCCTGTGTCATTATATTATACTATTCTTCCCTTGCCTTCCAGTGACCTTTTAGTTTGACCAACACAAAGGCGGTCCCCGCCACATCACAATAGAACATTTTCTTATTCATTTTCTTCACGGCTTTGTGTGTTCAGTTCTACATAAATGAACTGTTTTGTCTACTGAATTCAAACACAGCTTTTCTCAAATCGACGAAACATTCCTTGCACGTCCCATGAATTAGTGATGGCAGATCTTTGTACAAAATCCTACCGGTTTTGAAATTATTTTTCTGCGCGCTTCTGCAATGTTTTAATGTACCAGCTGAACTAGACAGTGAGATCTAGCGTAACCTTTGGGATGTGGATTGTGAGATGGTAGTTCGATAACTATTTTACCACTACACTTTTATACAAATGATAAGAAAACAATTAATTCTAGAAGATGACAAAAATGCTTATGACTTTTCAAAAAGTTTTTTCGTATGTCAATGGTCGTTGTGATTCAAAGCAGTTATTTCATTTTAACTTTTAAAATTTTTTAGTTTTTCTTTTTTTTATTTTTAAGACAAAAACTTATCATTTTGCTTTACTTGTTGTTTGCATTTGCTTGTTAAAACATCCCCCCTTCTTTTTTTTCTTCTCTTTCTCCTCCTCGCCTCTCTCTCTCTCTCTCTCTCTCTCTCTGTCTCCCTCGTTCCCTCCTTTCTGTCACTCTCCCTCCTCTCTCTCTCTTACTTTTTCTCACCTCCTCTCTCTCTCTCTTACTTTTTCTCACCTCCTCTCTCTTTTTTCTCTGTCTGTCTCCTTTCTCTGTCTCTCTCCCTCTCTCTCTCTCTCTTTTTCTCTCTGTCTCCCTCGTTCCCTCCTTTCTGTCACGCTCCCTCCTCTCTCTCTCTTACTTTTTCTCACCTCCTCTCTCTCTCTCTCTTACTTTTTCTCACCTCCTCTCTCTTTTTTCTCTGTCTGTCTCCTTTCTCTGTCTCTCTCCCTCTCTCTCTCTCTCTTCTCTCCCTCTTTCTCTTGCTCTCTCTCTCTTATTCTCACTTTCTCCTCCCATTTTCTTCGCAGCACATTTTAACTCCCTGCCAATCCTTACTGCAATCCAAGAACCCTTCCCCATTTTCAAAAAACTTGCTAGAGCCAGAATTCTGTTACACTTGAAAACCTGCATGTGAAGACATCTTTTGTTGCGTAATTCTATGGGTTTATTTTTCTTCATCCGTCAACTACATGGACAAAAAAACCTAATTACTCTGTGAAAGTCTCTTAAAATCTAGAGATCTAATTCTCGGGCAAAAAGGCAAAATCTCAAAATCCAAACAAGGAAAAACTTTGTTCTTTAATTCCACTTCAGAAAGTACAATAATTATTATATAAGTAGTCTTCTGTGTGACCGCTCATGACGAAATCCTTCCTTTCAAGTTCTGGTGTCAGAGGAAACATCAATTTTTTCGAACTGAACACTGTGCATCAGTGGTTCTCAACATGAGCGATATGGCACTGTGGGAAAGGGGTGGGGGGTGGGGATTTGATATGGGGGGGGGAGAGGGGAGGCCAAAACACAGAACCGGGCGAGAAGGGGGGCGAAAACGATGGAGGAGGGCGATGTAGCGGTCGAAATCATGAATGGAGGCCAATTTTGGTTGCAGATACAGAGCAGCCACGCCCTTGTTCAACAGCACGCGTAGATGGGTTTTAATGAATAGGATATGCCTATTTCTGTTACTGCATTTGGTACAGAATGCTTTCTGCTTTACCGTGATTGGTCAAGACGCCTGTTGTCATTAGTAAGGCATTGAAAAACAACTGAACATCATAGTTGGTGCGCAGTCTGTGTTCTTGTGAAATGTATCTGTTAGGTTTGAATAGGTTTTTCTTAATTGGGGGGGGGGGGGGGGGGAGAAAGAGGGAGAGAGGGGGCAGGGGGTGGAAAAAGGGGGGGGGGTCAATGAAACAAAATTTGTAGCCTTTGGGGGCGATTGCCCGAAAAAGGTTGAGAACCATTGCTCTACATCATGTTTTTGGAGAGAATCAATAAGATCCGTAGCGATTGTTGGGAACGTGAACATGACGTAAATGTGAGTGCATTCAAGTTTTTTTTCATCGTCTTTTTTGCGTATGTTCCTCTCTTTTTAAAACCCTGTATTTTTTATTGTTTGGTTCTTCGCTAGCAGTAACAAAATCACAGTGCTCACCGAAGTAATGATTCAAACACACGAATTAGAAAGATATTTCTCTCTATCTACTCTGCCGTGTTAGGGGATAAGACCACATAATTATATGCCAGTTTAGATCAATTTTTTTTCACCATCATTATGTAATTAACACGCTAACCTTTGGCATGGCAGCCTGCATGCAAAATAATCTTCGTCCAACAGTTAAGATAAATTTATCTATGGTGAATAGTAACTTTTGTAACTTTTGTAACGTGCGTTTGTGCCTCACTGATTGTCAGCAAAGTAGACACATTAGAATCTTCATAAAGAAATATGCAAAGTAGCGTTAGAAGGTATTAAGACGCCAAAACAGCGGCAGAAGGTGTTAAAACGCCAAAACAGCGTCAGAAGGTGTTAAAACGCCAAAACTGCGGCAGAAGGTGTTAAAACGCCAAAACTGCGGCAGAAGGTGTTAAAACGCCAAAACTGCGGCAGAAGGTGTTAAAACGCCAAAACAGCGGCAGAAGGTGTTAAAACGCCAAAACAGCGGCAGAAGGTGTTAAAACGTCAAAACTGCGGCAGAAGGTGTTAAAATGCCAAAACAGCGGCAGAAGCTGTTAAAACGCCAAAACAGCGGCAGAAGGTGTTAAAACGCCAAAACAGCGGCAGCAGCTATGATGGTTTTTGGACAGAAGTCGATGTGTCTACGAAAGACGCTTTTCAAAACGGAATTTCCAAGCTCAATAGGATTTTTTCAGTCATCAATTTGCTAAAAGAAAAAAATAATTTTAAACTGGTTTCGCTAGTTGACAAATCCAGCTTCCCCAGACTACTAACAAATCTGCTTTGCTGATTTCTCCAGAAGAGAATAATAATAATGTTATTTTTACCGTGTACCTAAGGCAGGTGACATCGATTTCCAATACTCTAAAGACGGCGAAGAATCTATTCCATAGTTACTTGACATTAAACGGAACAGTTCTTTCATGCTTTTCTGTCATTTAATTGAATTAATTTTAGACTTTGGTCGAATCTAACAACTGGAAATGTCACAGTAAGTATGATCAAGTGTCCACATTTTCTGTTGTTAGACGACTATAAAATATTAGTAGACGCCACATTTATGGCGACCTTAATTCTTGTTGGTTCCAACTCCACTTTTTGCACAACTGAGAAATTCCATGTTAAACGTTTTCCGGCTTTGGTTATTATGATAAGAAGTTAGAATAAATGGGAACTGTGAAACAGCTTGATCAGTGCCACAGCGCATTTTAAACAAGTGTCAGATTGTGAATTTGTCCTACGTCTTTTACATGCTACAAGATGTCCAGTTTTTTTTTATTCAGAAAATGGAGATAGCAAAACAAGAATCAAGGTCGAGTTATCCCTGCCGTGTTACAGGAACGACCGCACGAGTCAATCTATTAATAGTCTACTTCACGTTTTAACATTATATTATAGAATAAATATTATGCTCTGTCTACGTTGCGGACGTTAAAGATACCTTGGCAGTTGGAAATCGAAAAGAGCAGGCCGAACAGGCCGCTGCCCTGGCAAAATTAAATAAAATTTATCCCTACCATTCCCTCCTCTTCACCCCCTTCCCCCCCCCCCCCCCCCAAACACCACACTGACCGGGGCTGCCCTGTGGCAAGGACGTGCCTGCTCCAGTTGTAACTGGGCTGCAATTACACAAAGGCAAATTTCCCAAATGAGATTAAAGAAGTATACAAAAAAAAAAAAAAAAATTGGTTTACATAAATTATGGCAGTTAAGTCCGAAGAATGACATGTTTAATGTTTGATTCTTATTCGAATACTTCAGAGCCGGGTTCTGATTCCGGCCAAAATATCGAAACTGAATACCAATTTCCTAATTTCCTATTTCAAATTGGGGGTCATCAATGAAGTTCCTGCTCTCCATTTTGACGACTTTCCCCCACCTATCCTCCGCTGCGGGCAAGACTTTATGAATAGTAAAATATCCACAATAAAAAGATGTCGGGATTCTAAAGCTTTAAGTAGCATTTTTACATGGACTATCTGGCCGTTTCATTAGAAATATAATTAGCTTTAAAAATATTCAATAATTTACATCGCTTTTTTCTAAACTTTAAAAAAAAAATTTATTACCAAAACTGAAAACCCTGCCTACATTCCCCAGAACCCCTGTCTTCCCATGCACGCTTTTCTTAGTGTGGGGGCACGCCTGCCCCCCCCCCCCCTTCTCTGCCCTCTCCCCCGATCCTGAGAGTGTGCATACTTTATGTATGACCCCTTCAGAAATGTGACAATGGAGTGCCAGACAATGACTATTTCTTTGTGTTTCCTACAGAAGATTAACGCTGAGCAGATTAAGCTATTCCCTGGCCCTGATCCTCCGAATGTGCGTATTTTACAGATTGCCCCTTCAGAAATGTGACAGTGGTCACAGCGCAGACAATGAATATTGTTTTACGTTTCCTACACAAGATTAACGCTGAGCGGATTAAGCCATGTCAAAACCTACTGCCTCTAAGTATCCTCCTCTCTCGTATAACTGACGTATTACTGACGCAAATTATCTATTTTTATCTGATCATACAACACTGCCTATCCAAATATCCTGGTTTAATCCAGGCTCACGAGGAAAAACCCCCGTTAGTGAAATATTGACTAGGGAAGCCGGCGACAGCTTGCATATTTATGTATAAGTTATCGTGAAAAGCCCGTGTTGGTTCATTTGAATAATTATCCATGTTATTATTTTGCGTTGTTTTGTGTTAACTATCATCTGTGTTTCCCCGTTTTGTTTGCTGTTGATTTTTCGGGAGGTGGGAATGAGGAGGGGAGGGGAGATGGGAGGAAGCTTCTTAG
>OZ007568.1:70897350-70899850 GCA_963931925.1 Onchidella celtica
AGTGCAAAGACGGATAAGAGAAAGGAGCAGAGTGAGCAAGAGTGAAGGAGAGAGACAGAGAGAGACAGAGGGAGAAGGGAGAAGGCAGAAGGAGAGAGAGGGGAGGAAAAGAGAGGAGAAAGAGGGAGAGTGGGAACAGAAGAGAATGAGAGCCGTCGAGAGAGAATGAGGGAAAGGGAGAAAGAGACAGACAGAGATAGAGAGAGAGAGAGACAGAGAGAGAGAGAGAGGAACAAACATTCGGAAAACAACAAATGACGAAAAGTAATGAGACCACTGAAATTCCCGTTTTATTGATTCCAATAAAGAAAAAATGGGTGATAGACATTTATGTATTTGTCCTTTGCTTTGTCTTTGTCTTGTTGTGTATTTCTCACAAGATGTATGCATCATCAGCAAATAACAGACACGTTTAGCGTATGCAAGATTATCCTAGTCACCAGTAATGTTCATTTGATGTATTGCTTTTGTCCTAGCCCTAAAATGATTGTACTTATGTTAGAGCCCAGACACATTGGCTTTGGGTTGGCTTTTTTGGTAGGCTTGCCGAATGACGTTAGTCTCGACCACAGAAAAGTGATACTACCAGAAGCGACACAAGGCAGGAATACGTCATCAATTTTGTCTACCCTTCGCCATTTTGGATGAGATCAATTGTTCGTAACTATGCACGCGCCCAACGATGATTAATGTAGCATCATAAAGTACGTATTTAGAGAGAGAGAGAGATCTCCCGCCAACTCGCGAAAGTAGGTCACGGTGGTAACAAGAATTGAAAGAGACCGTCTTCACCAAAATATGCGCATTTGTTTACTGTAGTTGGTTCATATTTTTGGGTTGACTGAAACTATTTAGAGCCGTTTGTAAGCTATCACTCCCGTGAAAATGTACAAACTGGTATTGTTTACCGCCGATCAAGTCAATCGACGTTGCATTTCATCCAAAATGGCGGTGCGCATACTTCCTGTAGTCATGAAAACTGGGCTTCTTTCGCTCCTGGTAGTTCTCTGTTCTGTGGTCTGGACTCGCCAAATGCCGAGAATATAATTTAAAAAAACTTTCACTGTGCCTTTTAGAGCGCATAGTGTTTCCGTTTTCGTCTCATTTCGCTTTCCGTCGAGACTGACGCCTTTCGGTAAAACTACGGAAAGCGAACCGAAAGCGAAAGAAAATCGTTACTTGCATCGTTACTTGATGTGAGTTTACTTTTTCATTGTTTAAAAGTGAACAATGAACCTAAGGAGTGAAACAGACGAAGGCTGGTGGCTCGCCACCCATAATATTTGTTTCACACTAACACATAAGGCACTGTCAGCACCGCGACCCAGAAAAATCAAGCTCACAGTGCCTGTTGCGCTAGTGTGAAGTAAAAATTGAGGAACGTTTTTCCAAAACTGGTTCAGTCAAATTTTGCATGAGTTATGGCTTCTTTCAGAGAGTCATTCAAAATTAGCGTAAAACGGGCAAAGACGAGACATAGCAAGTTTTAACTGAACAGCTACACCGCGTCTTACACGGCGTGTCACTGGTCTGGCGCCTACAGCAGCGTTGGTCGGTTTCACCCCTAAACGATGAATGATCCTTGTGGTGCCTCGCTTAATTAACCCAAATGGCCAATGTTTCATATTTTTCTCATGTATTGTCTTTTTCAGTGCACGCCATTGACTGCTACAAGTGCATGTCTATGAACGGGATGTCCGAGGAATGTGAGGACAAATTTGACCGGGGAATCAAGACAGTGCATCTGATCTCCAGGGAATGTGAATACGGCTATTTCAAAGGCACCCATTGTATAAAGCTCAGAGGAGAAAGAGGTAGGTCGAGAAAGACACTTGTGTGGTTTTGTAACTCTATTTCATGGTTATGTCTGTGCCATTATTATTTAACTCTTTGTGTGCCAATTACCGACATACCGTTCTTCCACGGTCACGTTCGTGGCAATAACCGATGCATCGATACACAAGAATGCTAGGCCACTTTGTTTGGTGAAGAAAGAAAGTCGACTTTCTATGAATACATGTTGCTGTAGTTATACTTCATTAATTGCCCCCACCCCCCCCCCACCCCCACTATTTTCTTCCCGTATTGGCAAACGTGGAAAAATTTATGGCACCCAAAGAGTTAAAGAAATTTCTATCTATCATTTACCGTCTCTTGTGTCATCAAATTTCTAGATCATCCAGGAGCAATAGAATAATACACATCAAAGCAAACAGAGAGAGTAATATAGAAGATAGTTCTCACCATCCGCAATTCGCCTCAAAAACGCACTCTAGCTAGGTCTGTGCCATAAAGTTCCATGCCATGTTACCCCGTGTCTTATATCTGTTATTGAGTTTTGACGTGTTCATGTATTAGTACGTAAGATGTGTGCATCATGTGTGTCTTTTAAACACTCTATAAAAAATGAATGTCCTTCATGGGATAACAAATTCTTATCTTATTTTATCTTATCATATTGATGAAAGGAGATTATTTTTTGTTAAGGGGGGGGGGGTTG